>JAYKKI010000005.1:10597500-11107500 GCA_039881145.1 Druceiella hillmani | reverse complement strand
TTTTTAATTGGTGTTACTTTCCTGTAGATACATATAATGATACAAGTTCAGTGGATACAAGTATCTGTAATATTATCTACACATTTGAAAATTAATTGTATGTTTATTGGTGTTAGAGGGATGAGATTATTAGAAAAGAAAAATGTCACAAATAATACAGTTTTCAAACGTTTTCGATACATATATAAATATCAGTTATGGGTGATGTCATTCCAGTTGATAAAGAATTAATACAAAATAAATAAATATGAATAAACATATATACTTTCATAAGAGATGCGTTTATTTACCTCATTTACCTATTTTACCTATTATATTTAAGACAATCGTACTCAAGTGTTATTGTGCGGCGCGTCAGAGCTGACACGCACAATTTTCTTTGCACTCAATTAGAAAAACGGTGTGGTTTACGTTTTATCTCAATGACAATTTATTCCTATACGGCCAACTAATAATATCTTCTTTTGTCCGACAGCTATTCCCGGATACCGTCGCGACTGTCTGCGAGTGATTGGATCACTCTGATAATGATAATGATTCGATCGCTTTACCTGCGACTCGTGACTCGACTCGCGGCTCACGGCTCGCAGGGACTCGATCGTAAACCATCGATGTGACAACCTGCAACCGCGACCCGATCTTTATGAACTCTGTCTACGATCGATCAAATAACCCGTGGCTCGCGAACTACATTTACGTCAAAGTTTTCGACATTTGAATTTTGATTTCACATGTGATATACTAAACTCGACTATCGTTTTTGAAGTTATACTTCTTTAGACGCGTTATGAAAAAATGATGAGAGTGAAATTTTAAGATTCGTCACACAAAAGTTACAGTATGAAGTAGCAGCGGTTGCAGTCTCGAAACAAAAGCTATTGGCACCATTGTCGCCTCTGTTCACTGTTTTCATATTCATAGTATTTATCCACATGTTTCTAATGTCTACATTCACACACGTGTTTTAGTTTCATATAAGTGCGATTTATATATGTGCTGATAAATTATATTCAGTAGTAATTTAAATTCAATATTTTGATTAATATATTTCCTATTCGTAAATATTAGTGAAAAAATTGTGTTTATAGACTTTTTCAAGTGCTCCAATATAATTGAGGTTATCTATCCGTACGTATTATTTAATGATGCCAAAGAAGTATAACTTCTCACGCGCGTACATAAGTACACGCACCGTTTTTTTTTGTTGATTAGCGATACGTGGTTAGTTTTGGTGACGGTGTTTTTTAATTTATTTCGAAGATTTTTTTGCGTAATTTTGGTAGCGGTATTTATTCTATTAAATATATTAATTTATGTAAACGTTTTAAATTGTATTATGCATATTGTTAGTTGAGAACTGTATTTTTTGTGATTTAGATTTATTCTTATACGTGGTTAATTATATTGTTTCGATTTTATTAATTTCGTGAGTAATTTTGTTGATGTTTTTTTTATTTTATTGTGAATTTTGTTTTTTTTGACGTGATAACGTCTTATAAATCGATTAACACCGGTTGCACGCATGAAAAAGTGTCACGTTCCGCTTGAGCCTGTGCGTACAAGCGAGAGCGGGGAACAAGTGATAGAGAGGCACGATCGGCCCAAGCGTCGGAATTTATCTCTCTTCTCGCGTGACGTCAGAGCTAGCAGTTCGAATATTATGCTGATTGGAAGATCTTAAATATAACACATGTATATAAGTTGTAAATAAATTGTTAATAGCACATTGTTACTTGTAATTAATCTGTATAATTTAAGTAAAAAAATATTTGAATTAACGAGTGTAAATAAATGTTAATTTATCGAAAAAAATTTAATTTTCAATTAACTCCTTGTTTGTATTACACAAAATAATAATAATTCAATGATAATAATTCAATTTAATTCATAAAAGTATGCAATTTTTCATCAATGTTTATTTATGACGTTATCACGTAAAACTATCGTTCGTAAACCGACTTTACAGACAACCAATTTTTTTTTATAATTTTAGGTTTAGCAGTCTTGTATATGAGGGGTGGGAGGGTGAACATTTTTTTGCATATTTTTTCAAGATATAATATCTAAAATTATGAAAAAAGATTTCACGCCTTCATAGATAGTCTTTTATATATTTTTGGATACCCCCATATTATACATCAAAATTAAAAAAAATTGCCCGCTAAACTTTCCATACGTGTTAGCAGTTGAAATACGTGTGCATTAATATACTTTATCACTACGCCAAATTTGAAGCTTCTAAGTCAAGCAGTTTCTGAGAAGAACTTCTTTGCCAGACAGAGAGAAATGTGGGTAATCTTATAAGACTTCCGTTATTCCTTTTAAGGTAAGGAACCCAAAAATTTAATGAAAACAAAGCATTTACTATATTTGGTATATGTCTGGTTTAGCAAAAATGTGAATTTCAATATTAATTAATTTATGTAAATATTTTAAATTTAATTTTATAACTTACTGAGGATCATCCACTCATGCTTCTTTTATTGAAATATGTGGAACTTCTTTGGTTAAAAAAATCATTGCGCGCCCTTTACGTGATAACGATAAATCACGGCTTGTTTCGATCGGTGTTGTTAGACTTTTATAGTCTGGTGGTAAAGTGCCAAAATATCGCATGACTTATATATCTGTACATATAAGACAATGTCCCGATGACATATCAACTCCCAGCCCAAACCGCTAATGATAAAAATTTGAAATTTAGATAGGGTGTTGATTTTATAATGGAGGCATTCTAAAGAAGGGATTGTTTAAGAAAGGAGGAGAATGTTTAAGAAGGGATTCTTCGAAATTCATTCCCTAGGGGGGTGAAAAAGTGTGATTAAGTTTGTACGGGAAAAAATATTTTTATGGTCAATTTTACTTAAAAGTTGGTATTAATTCTGATACATATTGTGTACGTATGCTTAAAATTTTCCAAAACTCATCCCTTGGGGGATGAAAAAGGGTGGCCAAATTTGTATGGGAAAAAAATTATTATGGTATTTTTTAAACTTAAAAATTGGCATTAATGTTTTTCAATACAAATAATGAAACAATTATTTAAGAATTTTCCGATATTCAACCCCTAAGGGGGTGAGAAGGGTGGCTAAGTTCTTATGGTAATTTTTACTTAAAATTTAGTATTAATCTTTTCAATACAAAGAATGTAACAAGTATTTAAGAATTTTATGAGATTCAATTTCTAATCGGATGAAAATTGGTAGCTAATTTTATACGGGAAAAATATTTCTATTGTAAATTTTTACGTGTCACTGTATTCACTAGCTGTACTCGGGGAGGGGGAAGAGTCGGTTTTCATACCGCTAATATCGCTTATACCCTATTATTATGTTTTTGAATTCAAGAGACTACAATTTCCCCTTAGATTTCCACAACGTCGATTAATAAAACTTAGGGCCAGTTACAAAATGTGGTATGTATTGACGTAGGGGAGGATTGCTTCTCACATGATTTTAGAGACTAGGTAGTCACTGTTTGTAGAGTTTATGGATATATAAATAAACAATAGGTAATTTAGTAACAATGAAACCTACTTTTTATTTTATATTTTAAACTATAAAATGTTTGTAAAATTTTCATTATTCTCTAAGTTGAAATATACGTAAGCCGATCAAAATAGAATAATTGTAAGCTGATTAGTACTTTCTGAGAAATATGTGGAAAAACATATAGATGAAACATATTCATAAATTTTTTAAATTTTGTGCATTTGTTTAGAAGCCTTAAAATACTAAAATATTTAACAATATTAAATACATTTGGGTCGAATTTATAACCTCATTTTTGAAGTTAATTAAAAATTTGACTGAAGTTTAGAAAACCAATCGTTTACGCGAGCAAATCCGAGGGGAAAAAATCGGGAAAAAATCGCGCGACAAGCTAGTTATAAATCAATATCAACTGAGCTATCAAAATAAAGTTTCATTATTTAAAACATTAAATAAGTTGTCATTATACCGCCGCAACGGATCGCGTGCTTGATCGATCGAGTATATTGATCTAGTGATCGATCGAACCTTCGCACCCGCTCATTTATCCAGCGGGTCGCGATCGACCCGGGTCGTCTAAATTAAAACACTGAAGTTTATATACAGTATTGAGTAGGGATAGGTCTTTAAATATATATTATAATTAAGTTATTCTTTGCAGAGTAACAATCATCTAAGTAATACGGACACCTCAAATTTTTTTACCTTATATACGATATTTGGAGCAATAGTAGTATCTGGAGCAAAAGCAATGTCTTACGTAATAGCAGTATCTCAAGCCATATCAATATCTCAAATGATCAGCAATATCTATATCTCGAGCAATAGCAGTATCAGCAATATTAGCATCCCGAACCTTATACGTAGTAGTAATGTTTTAATGACTAATAAGGTTCGAGAAAAGTAACATAATGAATAATTATTAAATTTCTCCTGAATATGGGCAATTATTATTTTAGATTTACATGGGCTAAATCATATTGAGGAAGATCAGACTGTATGGAAATTATGGAAGTCAACTAAAATATAGAAAAGTAAACACTGTTGTTAAACATTTTTGAAAAAAAACTAGAATGAATGCACTCAATTCAAACGCAAATTTGTATTTAATCCATAATTTTGAAGCTGATATAAAATTTGAATCAATTTTTATTTTGTGAGCAGAGCAATATTTAGGTGGCGATTTTTCTTTGAAACGAGAATAAAGAAGTTTTCAGAAAAGTAGTAATCAAAAATGAAAGAGAGAGAGTGAAATAAAATCAATAATTAATATAGACAATTTTACCTATTTTTAAAGTCCTTAAAATGATAAACGATTATTAAAAAAAAAGACATCAAAAATATAACTTTTTGAATTGATTCTATTAATATTAACATTTCGTTAGATACTTGGAAACTTTAAACGTGTCATCAGCTTAAGAAAGCAGAGTGTACAGGTTCAGGCGCAGGCCCTTCCATTATTAGCAACGCTAAGTAGTAGGCTTACAGTTTTAGAGCACTTAGTATTTGGAAGAATACTTACGGTATTTGAGAGCATTTTCTTGTATTTTGAATTATGGTCTATCTACTGAGAGGAAACGGAGAATTAAGTTATGGCCGTACATTTTACGTACATATTTTTTAGGATTTCGTAGAGTCAACCTTATTCTTAATAATTATAATATTTCTCAAGTCATCAATGTGAAGTTACGTCTGTGAGATATATATTAATAAAATTAGATATAGTGTTTACTACAAAGCTGAAGTTAGATAAATAATTATTTTCTAAACCCAGACGTATGGCATACGAGTAGCATACGAGCATAAACATTATATTTCAACGAGTAGAATACGACACACTACGCTACAGTTTCTATTTATGATATCAACTTATTTTCCAAAATGTTCGTTGTTTATATCGTCTAACATTGCGCACTAAGCATGTATGAAAGAACTAGTGAAAAATTGGAAATATCAGTGATAATTGAAATATTTATATAACGTGAATATCAAAAAAAGGTTTACAATACCAGAACTCCCAATTACAACTATTATTAGGAAAACCGAGGACAGGGATGAATGCAAGAAACTTATAAACGAACGACCAGAACATTTCAGGGTGGACATGACCTTCAGAAATGAAGAATGTGGGGCTGAAGAAGACAAAACAGTTCTTCGTAATCCAATATGAGCTTTAACTTTAACAACGAAAGTGTACGGGTTACATTATATACGGAATTTTTAGCTTAATTCTTCTAGTTTTCTTAAGTTAGCCTGAATATGGTGCATTCGCAAACTTAACCGGGTCTTTTCTCGATACCTAATTTATTTTATAATTTTTTCCAGTAAATACACTTTTTGAAAGTAGATATTCCATAGTTAACATGAATCAAATGATGGAACCTTCTAAGATTTTCATTTGTTTTGTTTTCATAATAAAACCAACGTTGGCTTTGTCCTTTTTCGTAGAACTAATTATAATTCTATTATATAAATTCTTGCCTCATATATTAGCTGATGATCCATTATACTCTTGCTGTTTTTGTTTGTTATTACCCAAAACTAACTTCAGCGTATATTTTTATACAAATCAGCCATCTTGTTTTAAGGCAAATGGATCAAGGTTAACATTCGAGTAATACTTTGACAATCCTTCGGCGCATTATAGGTCATTGGCATATTTTTACGAGTTCTAGGAAAGACCAGACATTTCGAGTAATATGGAACCATTACCTTATCTTGCACGATGAACGAAAGGAATAATATAAAAAATTATTACTTTAGCTTTACAAAATTTAGTCGAAATTATACAAGGACAAGTCAAAATGCAGCCAGTATAGATATTAAACAGTTTAGTAGACAATATCAACTGTAGCGTTACAGTAGTCAGTCGTGTAGTATGCGGTAACAAATGTAAGTGAATGACGAATTTCGTCCGAAACAGACCTTTTTTCCGTGCTCAATCTTTTCAAGGTTGCAAAAAATTTAAATGAAACAATGATAGAAGTAAGTGTGACTAAACAGTCTAACTGTAGGTATAAAGGTTGTTGACTAAATATTTTAGATCCATTTGCATACAAGGATGCCATTATTTTAAAAACTACAAGTATTTACTGTACGTGCCCAACTGATCAAATAGGGCCATTCCTTTTCTACTCCCTGTTTATAATCGAGACCTTTGTTTTGATAATTTGATTGTCGGGTTACGAATAATTATGCAATTTAAGAGCACTATTCAGTACAAAAACTGAGTGTGTACTACGTTTATATAAGGTATATGTACGTTTATGTGAATCATAATCTCCTTAGATAAACAATGAACAATTCAGTACAGAATAGTGTTGCATGCTGAAGTACGAGTATAATGAGAATATCTGTGAAAGGTAACTGACGTCAATGTAGTATTGGAATTCATAGTTATTTTCTTTTTACTTCGATACACAAAAGAGTTCCTCAACGAAAAAAATCATCATAAAACAGTGTTTATAGACATTATTTTAATACTTTAGCATATAACACATTTCTATGATGAAAAAATTATCACCGAACTATGTTTTCAGCTGAAGAATCAAGAGAATATATGTGAAATGTGATCAAAGTCTAACTACGTTTCACAGATTTATGCGATGTAACAAATATTTAAAGAAATATTTATGAATATGTCACATTTTCAAAATTGCACAAAAGTGTATTTCCATAACATTGAAAGTTATATTACTTTCATATAATCTCGTTGTTGAATAGAGACAACTTATACTCTACGAGTTCCCTTTGCTATTCACGTAAGCAAGATCAAGTAACCTTGAAGAAAGAAAAAAGCTTGGTCAATAAAATCTTCATAAAAAAATGTTTAGGAATCTTCTGGGGAAACTTATTAGGAGAAACGTTTCTTGGAAATACCTTTAAAGACGTCTTGACACAGGACTCTACTTCGTCCAGGCTTAACTCCTATTTACATTGGACGTCTGTTAAGGTAAAATAAGGTAGAAAATAAAGTTTAACCTTGGTGAAAAATTATTCAGTTTAATCTTATAATACCTTCTGGACAAAAGCACGTTAAAGTTTATGTAAGGAACACGATTTAAGTCAAAATGTCTAAAGAAAATAAAAAGTCCGTTTAAGAATCTTGAACTTGTTTTGTGTTCAGGGTTTGAAGCGAGCTCAACCTTGTATACGCATACGCGTGTGTTTTACTTTACATATCTGATGGTCGAAATCGCGGCGGAACGGAGTGATAAGTACCACACTGAATATATTCAACTATATATAATCTACACACCTAAGTTCAGTTTAATTTAATTGGTTATTAAAACGATAATTATAAGACGCTCCTTTAACATTTTACGGAACAAGATAAGCATTGTGAGTCACGGCTATGATGGGTCGGTTTTTTCAAATGTTTGTTTTGAGTTGTTTTTTTAATGATTGGATCGTAATTAAGCGTTTTGAATATGGCTTTGTTTTATATATATATATATATATATATATATATATACATATATATATATATATATATATATATATATATATATATAATAAAATATGATTGCTAATGGTTCACTTTGTTGCTTTCATGATAAATTTATATGTAAGCTTTTTGAAGTAAAACTTCTTTACGCTTGATTTGGGGAGTAAGCTGGAGAATGCGTGACGGGAGCGTTACGAAAAGTATGATCGGGCGAGGCGAACGGAAGTTGAGAGGAAGATATAAGTTAGTGAAGACAGAAAGAGAGAGAGTTACGTTTCGTATATTACTGTAGGGACAAGAGAGGGAGGTGCGAGCACAAATTTTCTTTCTTTCTCTCATAGCCAGTTATGTTTCGTATATCTAAGACACAGTGCAAGCCTATTATCTGTATCACACTGTAGGAGTAAGAGAGAGCAGTGGGCGCGCAAATTTTCTTTCTCTCTTCCTGTCATAGCCAGTGCATGAAATATATATATATATATATATATATATATATATATATATATATATACACGCGAGTTTGCTAGCGTTACGCGAACGGTGATTTTTTGATTATTTTGTAATTTAATTTCGTTCTTGAACAATTTTATAAATTATTATTATGTTCAATACATTAAATATTCTACTTTTGAAGTGAATAAAATTGTAAATTCATTTTAAAGTTCATATTTTGTGAATTTGGAGTTTTACTTCAGTCGTGTGGTCTAAAGCACACTCGTTTTTTTATGTGTGTTGAACTGACACTGTGGTAAAGTAAAACGAGTAATAATCAAGTGTTCTTTTGCTTTTTCAAAACAAATTATTTTACTTGTATAAAAATAAAAACTTTAAATTATATTTAAAAGCCTATTTTGTATACAGTAACTGTTCTATAGCATTCAAACGTATGAGAGAATCTTCAGTGAGGATGTTTATGCAAAAAAGTATATCCGTCTAAATTCTTACATCCAGATAGAGCAAGAATCAAAGCTTCTAAAGTTAGTGAATTAATAAATAAATACACCTTTTAAAATACAAAGTTACTTTTTCAGTTCACATAGTCATTTCTATTGAATTTCTATAAACTTTTTGCAAACACATTTCATAACCTGGTCGACTATTACTCGTAAACTAGTAGAGCCTACTTAGTTGTGATATTTTTCCTTTTAATTTCGTTATATATACTACTTTGTGAATATTTTTCAAGTATACAAACATATTTCAAAATTACCTGTTAGGAGGTGGTGAAATGTGACTTTAAAAAAATAAAATCCTTAAAAATTTATAATTGATAGATAGTGAAAAAAGTATTCACGAAAAATCTCTAATATTTTCTGAAATACCTATTCAACAATACCCTAAGAAATGAGGTGTGCGAATAAAAAAAAGCATAGCCATTTTACATGTAGGGGAAGTACCGCAAAAAAAAAATAAAAAGATTTTGTTTTATAACTTTGTAGGCGCTTATAAAAATGTATAATAACGTCAAATTACAGCTGCAAATCAAATGGGTCTGGCAATAAATGACTCCAAGACTAAGTATAAGGCTATACAAAAATCTCCACCAAATAATGCACATAATCGTCTGGAGATTGGCTCACATACATTTGAAACGGTTGACTGCTTTACTTACCTTGGATCTTGTGTTAACAATAAGAATGACACTATCTCTGAAATTCAGAATAGCATATCATCGGCCAATAAAGCATTTTTCAACCTTAAATCTTCTTTTTTTACAAGAAAAACAAAATTATTAGTATATAAAACTCTTATTAGGCCAGTTCTAGCATATGGTAAAAACCTGGCCTTTAACTAGAACTGGAGAGAATAAAATAGCAGCCTTTGAAAGAAGGGTTCTGAGGAGAATTTTTGGGGGTGTCAAGGAAAATGGTATTTGGCGAAGACGTCTTAACTCAGAAATCTATAGGTTGTTTGATGAGCCTGATATCATAAAAACTATCAAAATCAAAAGAATGAACTAGGCTGCCCACGTATCTAGAATGAAAGATGAAAACGCCGTAAAGAAAGTTTTCATAGCAAAACCTCTAACAACTCGTAGAAGAGGTAGACCAAAATTACGATGGATCGATTCAGTGGAAGAAGATTTTAACATTCTCAGGATGAAGAACTGGACTTCTCTCTAGATGCCGAACAGACCGTCGTATTAATATGCAATGTCAACGTTACCGTTCACGATCGTTGCCTACCCTATCTCGGTGAAAAATTACTTAACTTAAAGGTGTAGATGAATTTTGAGTACAGATAGTAGTAAAGATAATTGTGAGTGGCTAATTGTGCGTAGAATTTGTTTTTATTTGTTCTAAACGTAGTCTCCCTGCTGTTGCCTGTGATGCGTGTTATTTATGTTGTACGTGAAACGCAGTAATAGAATAAAATTTTATAATACAAAAAATACTGATATAATTTTTTTATTCAATTAACGTTAGAACCACGAAAGCAAAGAAGCAGACAAAATACGCTCGGAAATCGGTTTTAATACTTAGTCTTAGTTACTTTTTTACAATAATCAGTTATATAATTAAGCTGATACTATAGACGACTTTTGCGATGCAGTACTCAGATGGAACATCTTAGCGTCCAGAACTAAGAAAAATCAATACAAAACTGGTTACGTTGTAGGTACATCGGTGCTGTAATGACGCGTGTAGACTCGCGTGTAGACTCTGCCGTTTTTGCGACAGCTTACCTTGAATATAAACTTTAAACGTGTAAATAAATTATGAGTGTCTGTCTGTAGATTGAGATTTCCTATGTATTTTTGCAAACAAAAGGCAACTAGCCAAAATAATATTGACATCACTGTCTATAGATTAATTCGTCCAAGTACATGAATATAGAAACAATCCAAATAATCCATTCCATCTGATATCCATCTGTGGTACTTCAATCTGTTCAATCGTTTGTTGTTATCTCTTTTCTTGTCGGCTTTTTCTGTAACCACTTGCATATAGCTAAGTTTTGGTTTCTCACTTGGAGTTAAACGACTGAATTGATCGAGGCTATTTTAAAAGCTATATTTGATATTAAATGATTCGAATTATTTTCATCATCTATGGTGAAGCGTGCAATATGTGCTGAATAAATAAGCTTATTTAAGTGTAAAGATATATTGAATAAAATTAAATAGAACTAATTCCTTTCTTATTTTGTGGATTTTTTTACTGAACTGAAAATTAAAACAATGATAAAATGCGCCGCGCCCTTTTAATGGAAATCACTCGATGATTGTTGTTAGATCATCGTTGTTAGGAGTAGATAAGATCGAGCGCGGAAATTACTTGGATGGTTTACTCTAAACCAGTGTTAGGCACCTAGCCAGTGTTAGGCAGGTAGCCAGTGTTAGGAATGTTACCTTTAGAGAAATTTTAAACCCAGGACCGCGCCCTATGCACACTATTGTTTGCTTTTTAATAATTTGAACACTGTTGCGTTTACGCGCAGACAGCTATTTTGTTTTTGATAATTAGTTATATCTATTGCATACAGTCTGTCCATTAATGTTCCTGCATACAGTCTGTCCAACAAAGCTTCCTATTGTTTTCGGTTTCAGGTTTTCTTTTGTCCAATATAATTAAGACTGTTTATGTCAATATTTTAGTGTATCTAATCAAGTCTTCAAACACCTTAGGAAAGAGTCTAAGTTTCTAATTACTTTAGCTTTCTTTCATCGTCAAAATGATTTGCCTCTGATTGATTCTAAGGCGTTCTATTATTTTTGGTATGAATATAAATTAATTATACAAAGTTAGTGAAAAGATTTTTTGAAAAATTGGTTATAATTAACATATCTCTAGTTCTCAATGGAATTGAATAATATAATTAAAAAAAATACAGTCAATTAATTTTTCATGAAAAAGTGCATAAATTTAAATTTATCCGGGTGGCTCCGGCTTTTGGATCTAGTAGATAATTCTAATGGAATAATGATGTGGTACACAGCATCTCACGTCAATCGTTATGGTCGTGAGCGAAGGATTTTGTGCATGCAGCAATTATTATAATCTCGCGTTAGTTGATTGACTGAATAATTAATTTTATATTGACGAGTAGTTTTTTTTTCATTTAAGGTGGCTATTACCGAAATTTTAGATTTTCCTTGTAGATATTAATTAACGTTTCGTTTATTAATTTTAGTAAAATTTTGGAAACGTTAAGAATACATGAAGCATGAAATACATTTAACGAGCGTGAATATAAGATATTAAAGCAGTATCAATGATTATTTTGAAAAATGTACGAAAAGTTGAATAGTCTGAAAGTTGAGATCGTCTAGATTGAGGACAAAAAATTGTAATAGCGGAACTAAAAATATGTTTATTTGAATGAAGCGATGTAAGTTGTTACGGAAGTCATGAAATACCAACCAATTTTAATATGATCTATAATCAGTTTCTGTATACGACTGGCAATGGCTTTCAAAAATTCCAGAGCTAACTTCGAAGTAGCAATGGGCACGAGTTAACATTAGTTTATGTTCAAATGTCATGCATCGTATTATTTAGAACAATATTTACAATTTGAATACATTTTGTTGCGTTAATGGTTCCTTAAATAAACAAATGTAAATTAATAGGTGTATTTTGACGAGTTAGCGTGTGGTAGTTGCGTTCATACTTAAGTCTTTTTTGCACAAAATTGCACTATGCAATCAGTTACGAGGACGTATCGATTATTTTTCAAAATACACTTTTGAATTATTAAATACTTACATAACAAACTATAATATTTAACAAAAGTATAATTTACATTTTATTTATTACATATATTATTTACATATATTATCCATTAGATTAATCTCTATTAGGGACTTTTAAAAGGGTTCATAAACGTAATACATTTGTAAGTAGCTCAGGTTAATTGGGTTATATGAATTAATATATTCTAGTTATTCAGTGTTACAGATAAAAAGTATTCCATCCTGTCAAAAGTTGGGGTTGTTTTACAACTTGCATTGCAGCGCTAGTTAAAACAAGTATTTGAGAGTCAATAATATTGATAAAGTGACGTCAAGAAACAAATACGCCCCATGGCGCGAGTGTTTTCCCGGAAGTGTTTCTATAATACAATTGATAATAACATTTTGAACAATTTAACCTATTGCACAATACTTTTGGCGAGTCGCGGGGCGGTTACACCTTATTTTTGTAACAGTAATATAACTGTACACGTTAATGCTGTATCACTTTTTACGGGATAGTGTTGCAAAACAATTCTAGAAACAGTGTTAAAAACACTTTCAAACGGTTACATTTATGTACTTTATCTCAATGAAAAAAAATCATATAAATCGATTCATTCAAATTTAAGCCTGAATAAATAAAAAAATACATACGTATGGACCAACATTACGTATCGCCAATATTTATCCATTAGTACCAATATAACATTTGTTTATAAACATAATTGAGAACCATTTTATAGGTTATTATATTTTTTCGCTCAGCCAGAAAGAAGTATAAACAACCGAATGCGTGTTAACAACAACGATTAGTAGCAAACTATTATAAATTTTGTTTTTAATTTTTTTATTTCTGGTTTTTATCTCAGGTAAGCTCTCAGTTGGATTATTTAATTTTTTTAAGTTTATCTTCTTAATATCTTTTCGTTGAGTCTGAACAAACTTAACAGTTTATTAAATAAAATTGCTAGATAGACGTAATGCTTTGTAGAAGATTTAGTTCATTTAACGAATGGAAATCATGCGGTTGATTTTATAACTTTTCAGAATCAAGAGAACTGATGATTAGACTGGAGAGTAATTTTGACTCAGCTACGCGCTACGCGAGCCTGCCCTTTTGAGAAAAGATGACTGCTCAGATCTAAAGTCGTATTGGAACCAACAATTTAAAATATTGATGCCTGCCATCGGAATTTTTCAAGTTTATGACACTTACTGACAAAGAAAAAAAAAAAAAAATATATATATATATATGTATATATATATATATATATAAACATATATACATATGTGTGTGTGTGTGTGTATGTGTGTGTGTATATATATATATTTTTTTTTTTTTTAATTTGCATACTTTTGACAGATAATGTTAGCCATATTTATATTTAAAGAGACGTCATACAGCCTATATGAATGGTTTTAGCTATGCGGAGTAACATAGAAACGGGCATATATGCATGCAGGTTAAAAACATAACTTGTCTATTGGACTCCGTCGTAGCCAAATGTGTTTGTTGTAGTGCGTATAAAGAAAAGTTAGTTTATTGTATTAAAATATAAAGACGTTTCAGTATATTAAAACTAAATCAAGCCTGAAATTAAATTTTGGACAATACGACTTACTCGCGGATACCGGAAATTACAATCTGTTACAAATCCAAAAATTTATTAAAATAAAAGGCTACTTTCCTTCCTACTTATTAAGTTGTTATTGAAGTGTGTGCATTAAGCGGAACATAACGCGGAGCACATCCACCTGGGGCTGACTGTGCGTCTTTGCCGTCGATATTCACATGAGGTCATCGCCTTAAATATTTAGCTAGTTGTCCGTAAGCCGACGGCGATCACTTTGGGTTCAGAATAAAATAAAAGAAAATTTGTATCTTGTAATCCACGAATACAACTGTGATCTCATCTAATGATTACGAATAATGAAGCAAATATGTTATAGGTGTACAAAGAGTAAGAGCATCGATATAAACCGATGTGTAAGAGTTAATTTGTTTGTGTATAAGAGATAACTAATTGAGCATAAACACTGATAACTCATAAATAACACCAAACCTCCTTCTTAACCTCTACAGCCGATTAGAACAATCTCTTCTTCTTCGTAGTTTTCTTCGTTTTCGGAGTATTGAATTAATGTTGACATGGTGCAACCGCGTGGAAGATCATTGAGATATTCCTTGACGAGCAATCCGTACAAATAGCCAGTACAACTCATGATGTTACCGAGCAGAAGTAATACAAGAGAGATGAAGTCCGGTAACTGTGTTACTGCTTTAATACACCTGGTAAAAAACTACGAGGATTATATAGGAAAGGGCGACTTTACCATAACACAGACATTTTTTTCTTTTTTCATTGATATTGACCCCTGCAGGGGGCGTAATCGTAATCGACTCTTGGAGATTGATATAGACCACTTTGGGAATTAGTGCCCTAGACAAACATATTTCAACACAGTCTTGACCTTTTGTTAAATTTCCTTCCAGACATATCCATTTTTCGCCTTTAATCCTTCCGATTTAGTTAAATTTCCTTCTAGACATGTCCATTTTTCGCCTAAAATCTTACTGATAGGAAAAACCTATTAGTAACATTTTAATATACATATGTCAGTCATTACAAACGTTAAAACTTGATAAAGCTAACAATTTTTTTCTTCCAATTTCTTTCTCCAATTATCGTTCGTTCTAAATCTCTGTCACCTATTACCAATATATAAACTATACAAATTATTTATAGACAATCCTTAGCTTTAGTATTGTTACATAAAGAACTCATATTCGTTGCAATATCGTAGCTTTAAGTACATAAGCGGTCATCGTTCTGGCTTCAGTTCGTTCTCTTTATATCGCATTACAGATTCCTATTACGGAGGCCCATTCGCAAAATGTAGGCATGAACAAAGTAAAACACGAAAATAAACTTACCGCATTTCCACCAAACAGCGGTGAAACAAAGACCTAAAGTGTCGTCTTGAATAATAAAAGAAATATGCTGCGTCCTTCAGCGTGAGTGCCTAAGGGAGAGGCGTCGGGTGGCAACTAACAGACGACGACCGGCAATGTGGGTCTGCGAACTTTATATAAAATACTTACGTAATGTGCACTTGCAGAGATTTCAGTATTCAGATACATCAGTGCTCATAAAGTGTTTTCAATCATTAATTGTCATTTAGATTCTTTTTGGAAACTTTACAATAAGCTGAAGTATTTCAAATAATAATATGATATAAAGCTCATGACTAATAAGATATTAATAATATGCTATAAGTAATAATTGATTATTCCACAATTTTAATTAATCGAATAATTATTTTTAAAAATATCATTACTAAAATCATATTAAAAAAAATATTGTCTTAACCGGTTCTTGAAATTAATAAATATGATTTAAAATCATTTGTTATGATTTCTTTCCAATGTCTTCTAAAAATAAACTGATAACTGAATTTGACAAAATAAATACTTTTTCCGCTCTTTTAAAATTTTACGTGAATTTTTTTGCTGACCTTGTCGAGTCTGTGGATTTCATCGAAGAATGAATGAAGATGTACCATACATCTTTGAACGGAGGATACAACGGTACACATTTTGCACATTATTTCATCTAACTCAAAGAATTCGGTAGAAAGAGTTACAAACTATTATGACAAATAACCTGACTTTTCATAAACAACAGATTTCTCATTTGTCAGATTGACGATTTAGATAAAAATTTTAAGAAGCTTTTTTTTAATTTTCTCTTTATAACAGTATCACTTATATTATTGTTACACCTGGGCTCAACAATATATGACGTTTGGTTACATGATGTAAAATCATTTATTATAATTCCTTTCCAATGAACAAGCAATAAGAATCGAATAAAGCTCATCCAGCAAGGATATTTATATTTTAAGGAAATTTATTTATACTTCCATGTTAGTACGTAATGACTGCATATTGAATAATTAATATTTACTATTGGCGTGTTTAATGCGATGGTATCGGTTACGCTGACTTACGCCGTAGCTGGTTAATTTGTGAATTAATTAGAAAGTTTCCTAAAATCGCGTTGTAATCACGTGTAATGTGTAGGTAAATAATTACGTTAATTTTTTTTATTTGTAGGTAATCTGCTTGATTAACTATCAATTTTTAAATACAATCATTTTGCACATACAATAATTGTACAATCCGTAACAAATTGTCATGGATTATTAGTTATAAACGAACAATTTATAAAAAATAATACATAAAACATAATTTTTTATGTCGGATTTATTGATTAATTTTAATTAGTTTATCAAACATGATTGCCAATAGTTCTGATTCAAATAGCACACGTGGAAACTGTAAATGAACATATATTTCTAGATTTTTACAATTTTATGTGCTTCGTTTGAAACCGGAATAAAACACAAACTCTCTTCAAAATCAGATGTCCGTTGATACTACCGACAGAAGTCTATCAGAGCAATTAGAATGTTCATTTTGGTCTAGATACTGTCGGCTGAGAACATGTTGTAATTTCAGTAGTTTAATGTAACGGACAACGGATTTCATGCCATAAATAAAGCTAGTCCACTTATTATTATTTAACGGTTTTTATTTAAGTAATCACCATAATATATTATTATTTTCATTTTGTGTTTCCATGACCTTCCATTCCTCACTGTATCGGATACAAATAACGACTACGCTATTTAATAATTAAGTAATAACCAATCGGTTAAACCGAATTAACGTATAATCCTCGGGCAAAAAACAATTGTATAAAAATATGTCTGACTATTATTCATAACATAAACAACCAAAATACAATAATAATAATAATTATCTTTGAATTGCACAATTTGGTTAAGACTATAATTGTAATTTATAATTAAATAGTATTTTGTTTGTACTTACCAATACTTACCAATTTAGAAGTGATTGACTTGTAAATTTAGTAACCATTTTATACCTAACCATACATTAAAGTAACAGCAAGCACTACAATCATTATTTTGTACTAATAACATAATCTGAAAATATATTTCCTATAAGTACAAGACACATTTTTTTCATTTCGAAAATTTAGCGAAATCTGGTCATTTGGCAATGTTGATTGATGATTCAATATTTTAATAGGTGGCTTTTTAATTTTCATCAAAATCACTTGTAACGATGTCTAGTGCTTTCTTTGCAACTAAAAATATGAAGTAAATAATATATAAATCAAATTTGATTAAATTGGCTTCACTTTTCGGACAAGGGTACAGGAAATTCGTTCCCAGCTAAAGGTCTTCAACTCTGTGTGTAACGTCACTAGCCAAACTTTGGAATTCCGTCATATATCATCCGGTATTCCGTGACATTTTCACTTTGAACTTATTTCGTTAAAACTTCCTTGATTGATTATACTTGACATGTGTCGCTTTTCCTTATCAGTCTTGGGCATATTAGCTGCCGGTGGAACTGTAGCAATCAATATGTTGGATTCCATCTATATTTAGAACCATTGCTGCAATGATTCGATATAGGAAACCGAGGTTAAGATTTTAGATATTGTTTTTTTATCGTTATAAAGTGTAGATTGTCGAATTAAACAAATGAAAATGATGGTAAAAAAGAAACACTAACTGGTAAATCATTTTGGTATCAGACATCACATGTTATCATTTAGTTTGAAAAGTTATAACATAATATATATTAGCTGCTATCCCGATTTAGTCCGGGCATAAAGGATTATGACTGCATTTTTTAATAATTATTATTTAAAAAAGCGAATGAAAAAATGTAGTCATATACTATATACAAATTTACATGACTTTAATTATTTTGAAATTTTTATACAATCTTCCACATCCCTTTTCACGCCTTTAGGGGTTAAATTTCGAAAAACCCTTTGATCGAGAAACGTAATATCAATTGTTATCTTTCTGCTCAAATTATATAATGAAATTCGTCTTTTGTTTGTTAGTGTATCAATTTCATTCCATAATATAATATTTAAATAAATAATTAATTTTTAATTCTATATATAAAAGCCATAAGTCAAGTGTCTGAATTAACCTATACGACGATACTCTGTCCTTATTTTACAGATGCGTATAACATTGTTTCACGAATGGTAAGTGATAACGAAACAAAAGAGAAAAACTGTGTTTTACAAAGAAGACTATCTTTCCATACATTTTATGAAATGCCCAGTCTTCCCAATCTTCCTCTACGGAGTAGAAATCTGATCCCTGCGACCGAAAGATCACCAGACGAATGATATATTGAATATATGGTGTTGGATATAATGGAACGACGCAATCCAGGATATTTTTAAAGGTATCCTGGACGGCTTTTCACACAAATGTATCCATCCTGAAAGAGCTGAAAATCAAAGAAATGTACTCATCAACGATGCCTTTACGGGAACGAAAATTCTTCAGCCACATTTCTAGTAACGAAGATTCCTTGGAATGGCTTGAAGCACAAGGCTAAGTGGAAAGAAAGAAAGCCCGAGACCGGGCAACCTAAGTTGGACAGATCTAATCGGCAACAACGACGGGATCCACAATAGCGACGGTAACGACGGATCCATAGATCAAATCAGCAGCAACGACGGGATCCACAATAGCGACGGCAACGACGGGATCCACAATAGCGCAATGCCCGCGCAATGTCATCAACTGCGAAATGGAGAAACATTGCGAAAGTGGCAATACTCGCCAAAAATAAAAATCCACCATAAGTCTCCTCACCGTCTATAGCAGTCACGACCATTCTGGCAAGAGTACCCGACTGAAGAAAAATAATACTTGTTTCTTTGTAACTTGAGAATTATTACATCGATTTAAAAGATAATTTTAGAAAAAGCTTAGAAAATACACTATATACAGACGACCACGATACATAACACTATGTGAAGAAGGAGCTAAAAGAGAGATAATCACACACAGAAAAAAAACTGTTAAAATAATAATTAACCATTTCACTTGTGCGTACGCAATAGTAATTTGCATTAAGTTATTACGACTGTGTCGATTGGTAATATATGTAGACAAAATATATTATTAGGTCTATTTTACAATCTTGTCAACAATGCCATAAACAAATGACAATCTAATGAAAGATTCCGTATGGATATATTGGTCCATCAACAGATATATTGATATAACATACAGCAAGGAAAATTGAACGAAAATCGGTCTTGCAAAATATTTCCACAGTTATTTTGTATGTAATTCCAGCACTTAAATACGAAATCTTTTAAAACTGGAAGGCTTTGAAAAAGCTTCAAAAAATATTCAGTCCTCGCAGAAACAAACTTCAGTCAATTCAAGCCCATTTCTTACGGATAGAACCAAAATAATATAATGCAAATTCGGCAAAGAAACGCGCCTAATTCCGCCCGCTCGCCGAGACAAAACAAAGCGGAGCAACTTCTCGAAGAGCGAAAGACCCCACTCCAAGTGCGGGGCGATATTTGTAGAGCAGCGACATCTGCGCGCCGAACGCATTCATAAATTGTAACGGTAACGGCCGGCCGCCGCGTCCCCGATCGCTCCGCCTCTGTGTAATTATGATTTTATTCCGCGCAAACGAAAATATTGTAAAGTATAATTAGTTATCCCATTTTCATAAATATTCATGTCGAATTTGTAGTCGAAACGCGGCGGGTAGACCCGTGTCCGGGTCCAATCTCCGGCTCTGTGGTGACTAATGTTACGATACTGCGTTTAATCTAGATACGGACGTTGGAAATGACGCCGCTTCATAAAGCATCCCCGTCCTAACCGAGGTTTTACTTTTAATTAAAGCAAAATACGGTCGATATCAGTGCTACGATGTATTTCAGCGTAACCGAGTTACAGACTTAAAGTTCTAAAAATGAAGTGGTTATTTGAAACAAGCAATAACGTCAATGAAATATACGTCTCATTCAAGCCAATATATGGATGTACGCATATACGTGTCATTAGCGTAAATGGATATACGGATATACGGACCTCGTCCATTGTTAGTTCGAAATTTAGATGTTGTTCGAGAATGAGCAGCTCAACCACTCAAGTTCTATTGTCCAGAGTTTGCTGCCATTAAAGTTCTGTTAGCATTTGTATAGATATAATGGATAATAAGGAAATATTTCGGCGTCATTCTTGAAGCGTATATTATGTATTAATATCAAACCAAGAAGTACTAAATAAAGACTTGAACATTAGTAAATTAAACCACCAACTGTAAGAAGGGAATAAACGCCAATTTTGAACGTATCCACTTTTTTAAACTTTCGGATTTTTAAAACGTAGCACTGTACCGTGAGCTCAAAAAAAGGAATAAAACACCCTCATTTTGTACAGATTCTCGTTTTTTTATTTCCTTCTTCCAACTGTCAAGTTAACGTTAATAGAAATAAAATTTCATCTTTTCCTGATTATTTTGACAAATAAAAAGAGCTAGATGTTGGTGGGGATGCCATGATAGCGTCATTTTAGTTGCTTTTGGCTGCCATTTTAGTTATATTTGAGTCTGCTTAACGTGGAGACTATTAAACTAATAGTTTGTTTTTTTTTATTACTAATATCCTAAATATGACATGTTTAAGTAGTTACTGGGATTGATGAGACTCAAGGCTAGACTCCAAAAAAGGAAAGAAGAGGTTTTAGGAATACCCACATGTACAAAAAAGAAAGGCAGAAGTCACAGCGTCTACTCGGTAAATCTCACGTGAGTACAAGGAAGGTTAGTGTCAGCTAAGTCACTCAGAATGATTGCACTTGAAAGAAAAAGTGCACTCAGCATTTTAGTACGACGAGATAGGAACGGGAGTTGATGAAAATCGTTCACAACGGACGCCCGAAACAAGATACTTATGAATTTCATATAACACTCAAATGTTACTCGCTACCGTTCAAAAAATGAAAATCCGAAGAGACGTGACAATAGTTTCACCCATTTTATTACGAAAGGAAATGAAAAATAAATGTATGCTGTCACACTTTCTCCATTTTATACACAGTAAAAAATAAGGCTATTTTGTGACTTACCTCTCTTATATAGGAGGGAAAACTGCCTGAAGATTGCTATTGGTGAACATAATTGATCATTCCCCTTAAACCAATCTCATCACAACAGCAAACATGTGCAGTATTTAGAAGCGAAACTTAACCTCAAAATAAGGCATGAACTCTTTTTTTTTAATATACTCTCAGTGTCAATATGTATAATACGACTATTATAGAAAACATTTTCACGATAATTATGGTAACAGATTTGGTCGGTCACAAGATGATGTTTGCTAGTCTTGTGAGGAACACGAAGCAAAAATAAAAAGCCCATCGCTCAAAAGTAAGAAAATAAGTAGAAAATAAGAAGAGAGCGGCAGTTGCGGAAAAAAATATACATCTTAAACTTTGTGAAAAGTGTTAAAGAGCTAAACGGTGTCCGGATTGAATGTGTAGTTTTTACTGTGGCAAACGATTCAGAATATGGATCCCTGTGTCAAAGAATTACATCTTTTTAGCGATGTTTGCGGCGGTAAAAATCATATTGAAGATCAAATTAAGAAATTTATCGAAAAGTAAGAGGTTAAAACAGTTTCAGTACTTTAAAAAAAAATCAGTTATGATAATAAAAAAAACGTTCGACTTCCTACTGTGAAGTTTATAACGAGATTACTACGCGCAATAACTAGATTGCCTGTACTTTTTAATTTATTAATGCAAGTTGATACAAATAATGTTGAATTGAAATACGCCATTATCCTGATATTTTCAGATTTTTGACATATTTGTTTAAAAACTTAGAGAAAACACACAGATACACTGCTAACTACGTTTTAATATACTGACATGTTTTATTTAAGAAAATTATGGCTTTATGTATTTTGTGAATATGACTTAAAGACTAATTCAGCGACTTTCTACATTTTATCACGAGGGAGAAGCTAAACGAGTGACATACCAAAAACAACTAAATATATTCCTGATGAGTTTAACTATTTTTATGAGATTATTATGACCGAGCTTAGTACAACATATGAGCCTACATTCATATGTCACATGAGCCTACATGTTGAAAATAAAATGCTAGAAGGTTTTTTTTAATTATCTCTATCCTTAATTTTTGAATTTATTTCCTTCTTACAATTGGTAGTTCAATTGGAAGAAGGAAATAAAACTATAAATAACGGAAGTAAACATATTAATCATAACGTGGTATATAATTATTATTGAATTTTATGTAATGAACGTTAAATATATTTGGCGTTAATTTTGTAGAAATTCATTATTCACAATTAAATGAAACTACGTGATGTAGTATTATTTCTACTTTCTTTAATTTCTTTTATATTTGCTAATAGCCTACCTGAAGATGTAGTACAACGAAACCTAGGTCGTGGTAAAGAAATTAAAGAAAGTAGAAATATTACTACATCACGTAGTTTCATTTAATTGTGAGTAATGAACGTTTTTAAGTTTCCCTATTAATTAAGATAAAACGAGACACTTATCAGTTTTTCCGACAGACAAATGATGAGTGTTTGTCTGTCCGAAAAACTGATTTTAAAATGGTTAGTCATATTTATGAAATTAAATTAGTTGTAAAGATAATATACTCGTAAGTCTTCTCCAGTTATCCACGTAGTCAGTTTTAACATTTTAACGGAAACCGAATTTCAAATTCAATGCCAAACGAAAGTTTACATGTAGTCTCTGTTAGAAACGAAAAATTAATATGACAAGAGAAAATGAAAAATCGGCCAGTAACTAAATATGTAACTTTCACAAGGTCCCATAGGAAAAAGAAGTCATTGAAATTAATCATCGAACTGTAAAAACGACGTAACAAAATTTATCATCACTGACCTCTAGGTAATTTTACAGAGCTGAATGGATACGTCACTCAAGTGAAAAATAGACGGTTGTGTTCATTTATACTTGTCGGTACGGATGCGGTAAAAGGTTGAGAAATAATACGAAAGAGTTGTAAAATATAGTTTTTTTTATTTTACCTGTACATATATTTGCATTTAGTACATTTGTCCGTTCGTACAGATAATCGGGTCATAGTAGATTAGATGCATAGTAGTTTTTCTGCAAACCAAAGTGTAAATTAGATAGGTAACTGATTTCAATATACTTATTCAAACAGTTTATTTGAAATTTATTTAGTCGTGTTGAAGATCAAATTAAGAAATTTCTGTTTTAACACATTTTCGAAAAGTAAGAGAATAAACAAAATTTTAGTAGTTTTCAAAAAATCAGTTAAGATAATATATAGAAAACTTTCGACTTCATGCTTTGAAGTTTCTAACAAGATTACTACGCGCAGTAACTTGATTGCCTATAGTTTTTAATTGATTAATGTGAGTACAGTGTACCAATATACCAAACAAAAAATGTTGAATTGAAATACGCTATTATCCTGGTTTTTTTTTAGATGTTTGACATAAGTGTTTAAGAAGTTAGAGGAGATATACACACACAATGGAAAAAATTTCGGAGGTCCATAAGAAAATGTAGTATCAAAAGTTATTATCAGCAATTTTTGATTGAATTTAATGACAGTTCAATGACACCTCCGCTTAATGAAATACTTCAAAAACAATTTAACATTTTTTTAATTTCTTCGCTTCAACTAGTGAATTACCATATCCATAAGGTTGAAATTGAGTATAGGGCTTTTTTTTATCAATCATATTATATCTGTGCTCTAACCTACTGAGCTAACGAGTCTCTCTGTGATAAAAAAAAATTCTGTGAGAAAAGTTGCAATATGCAAGTATACTTTAAACCTCTGCCATTTTTAAACTATTGAGCCAAGTTAGCCTAATTAGCATAATAGTAAAAAATCCAAGTTAAAAAATACTGTAAAACACCTCAAAATTAAAATCATCTCCTCAATACCTTTGAAATTCAACTAATACCTTATTACGCTTTCATCGTTATGTAAATCTGAAAAAGATATTGAACCCATAAAACATTTAAACATTTATTTATTATAAAGGCAAGATATTAATAAAATATCAGGAATGGTTTCTATTAACTTTGTAGGTGGATCCCTCGATCGATCTTTAATAGCTTATGCCATGATAATCACATTCTGGTACATAATGATATAAAATTAATAATATCAATAAAGGTAAAGATGATCACTCATGAAGAGAGTCATAAAATACACCATAATATTCCAAGTGGAGTGGGGAAAATTCTAGATATATATTTATATATCATTTATATTGAAGGAAACGAAATGTAATCGTTTTTAATTCTTAATACTTAAATGTCTATACTCGAGCAAACGTGTGTTAATAAGAATACTATAAAAGCCATGTGCTTATAATAAATGACAACCTTTATACAACCCGATAAAAATAATCGAACTTTCTGCCTTTGAAAGAAGGGCTTAAAATTTTCTGTCATTGCTAACGAATCACGAGTTAAGTGTTTCGATTGGTTAATGATTAATTATTTTTAATATGGGACAAAGTAACCTTGAATGAATAAACCTGCGTTGTTTTACAATTGAGGTGTTTAAAACTATCTGATAATATCGTTTTTCTTAAGAGCCAGGTACATGTAGTAAGTGACGTTGATATAATGGATTTAATTTCAAAATGTATATAAAGTTTTATATGACGTCAGTTAACTTTATAGAAACGTTACACTCAATAGATATATTTTATCTATATAAAAAGAACAAAAAAATTCGCCCTAATTGCCACTAGCCAATTATGATGAAAGAGACAGAAAATTATAGAAAGCACGAATGTAAAAGAGATAATTGTATTTAAGAAGAGCATATTACCGCGCCTTTTGCGGACCACTTGTGGAGTGCTAATAACATATTTATATAATATATCGTCATTGGTTATGGATTTGTGTGTATGAATAACTCGCTGACATATCATTTTATCTTTATCATTGAATAAGCCATTTATATTAGATTTCGATGTTCGAATCTAATAATAGACTAATTATTATTAGATTTTTAGATCAGCATGCGCTGTATTGAAATTTGTGAAGATATTTAGATTCATTTCCTTTAATCGCCTCCTGGAAAAAAAAGGCAGCTACCTTCTGAAATAAGCAGGTGTTTACTTCGAGCAAACGTAACATACGTTGATCACACGTTACGATGATGAATAAATAAAATACTAAGTAGTGATTATAATATTTATAAGACAATTATTTGGACCGATTACAAAATCCATCAGTGAAGCGTATACATAATGGAGTTAACATTTTTTCAAAAATGCATACGGCATTGAACTATTTCTCAGGCACATAATCATACAGTAGTTAACCTTAACATTACAATACATGCACCAATATTATTTCTTTTGTTCTCATCAAAACACTTACGTCTTCTAACTATGCATCATGAATCACCTTCAGTCAATTTATATAAGTACCTACTTGTGCTTTGCACGAGTATGCCAAACTCGATTGAGACCGAATGGGAATCGAATAGTATTCCATGGGTAATGAGCCTAACGGCGATTTTAACGCGATTCCCACCGTGGGAATATCATTGAATGGATCGTTGGAGCGGTGCGAACAATCGCTTTAAAAGATTTTATGATTCGATTTTCCACTATGATTAATGGTGTTCGAAGTCGGTTGGTAAAAAAATATATTAGTGATTTGATTTGAAATTGAATGGAATAATGAGAATAAAAATACCCCCTTTAAAAAGAATATAATAATCTGCTGATTATCGATGCTTATTTATAAATAGGTTAGCCTGATCTTATACTGTATGCCGATCAAGTATTCGTTACGTGAGGGCTTTGTCGGGCACGACATTGCGGATTTCCCTATTCATGTCCCACGAAATTCATCGGGTTAATTACAGCAGTCCCTCTATTGTAATTTATATAATTTTTATAGTTAATTGAGCAAAGCATCTTTGGAACGTTAGATATTGTTTATGATTTTTTATTAGCTATTTAAAACTGAAATATTTGAATTAGCCGATTTCAAATGATTTTTACTGTCATATCGTCAAGTACATTTTTTTTAATTTTTGCAATATTTTCATATTTTTTAGAATTATATCATTTGATCAAATCAAGGTTCTTAATTTTATTCTTCAGGAAACATTACAAATATTTTACACTAGCAAATCTTCCCGCGGGATAATTTGTGATACATTACATATTTCTAGATATTCAAACTTTCTCCACCCGCGTGCAGCCAGGAGGGTATCTTAGAGTCTGAAAGATAGTGATAACATTCTATTAAATATAAATGAATTAGTAAAATACGTTTACATTATTATGCAAATGTAAATGTAATTTACTAATCCATTTAGAATTAACTAGTAAATTAAAACCACTAGCTAAAATTAAAATAAATATCGCCACCTAGTGAATAATTATAAAAGTATGTCTTTATGAACTTAGGTTTTGATGGTTGTTTATAAAAAAACAGATGTCGCTAATAATGTCGCACTTAACCCTACGGTTGAGTGATAATGTAATTTTTATCTGCCAAGTCACGAGCATAGCACTATGAAATTAAATAAGATTTAGTTCTATGACTTTGAAATGCATAACTATCAAAAAAGTTAAGGATTTTTTTCGTATTGTTTGATTTTTGAAGATTTTTTTTAGTTCAGTCCTTAGGTAACGCAGTGTGATAAATTATTCATAAATACACGACATTACTTTAAAATCTTACTAGTAGGTTTTAAGTGAGAAAGACAGATAGACGAAAATTTTAAAAAGTATTGTTTTGGTTTCTGTTATGTCCTTCAATCGTTTTTCCCAAAATGTCTTTAATGTACAGATTCGATCCTTCTTACGACTTTATTACATATTCAAATTACAGTCTATGATATCTTCACTTAAGATTTGATGAGCTCAATAGGATCATGTTTTTCCAGTTTGCCCGGACAGTATCATTTATTATTATATTGCAATACCTGATTGCACTGCAAGTTTACTCTTATCTCGTAAGTGTTAAAGAATCTCTCGAGAACTTCACACGCCCTACATTCGGACGTCACGGGTCTCGCTCTGCGCGGTCATGCTCGAACTGGCTTCCGGTGCCGCCCTCCGCTTCACAATAGACTTGCCCGCCCCCCTGCTACTGGTTTCCGGCGATTACCGTGTTGCTGGGAGAACAGCGAGTCTTCCTCGAGATGTGGGGAGGTAGAATGTTTTTTTTTGTTTAAATGAAAATTGTTTTTGTGTCGAAAATTTCACATTTTTACGGATTAGAGTCACGGTTAAATACGGCACTTACCACAAAATTGGCATAGTATTGATTAACATATAAGATGTATTGAATCTGAATATTAGAAAGTCAGGAGGAAATTTAAATATTAAGGTATTTTCTCAAGAACAAGTCAGTATACGGAACTGTACGTAGGCATACTACGAAATGAAAATTCGTTTTCCCAACAATAACAAACGAAGGTACAAACAATAGGTACGGATTTATTGAACATGTTCAATTAAATTATTTTCAGTAATGAAAGTTGTATATTTATAAACAATAACTTTCATTATTAGGAATTACTTTATAATTAAAAGTCTAAAGATTGCAATAAAAGCAGTCACTTGACTAAATCCAAAACTCCATCCCCGTAAACTCCGTATGACTAAGTCTTTCAAGAACTGACGAAAATTGTGACAGACGTGAATTTATATTTTTTCGAGTTAATTTTTTGGGATTCCGTCCTTCAAAAGGAAAAAAACGGAGCCCTTATGATATGACCGCCTAACGTAGAAACTTGTAATTTGGCATTGAAATGAAACATATCTCAATATCTTATTTTTAAAAATTTTAAGTAGTATGCCTTCAGAGATAGTGAAAATATGTAAAAAAATATGCTTTCCCCAAGTTTATTTCTAAAACTTCTCAACCTAATATTATCAAAAAATATGGTTTTTAGAAGTCTATGTAAAGGTTGTAGGGAAAATGTGTAGATTATACTAGATCTTGTAATTTTTGGAATATGGACAATATTTTAACGCATGTGGAATGTATAGTAGGGAATATATTTACTCTGTGGAACACTAATATCTCTAAATAATTTAACAGGAATGCCATGTATCCTTCAATGTCTATTAGAGCCTAAATGTGTACAGAATCCCTGTATGGTGGTTCTACCAATAATATATTACTAAGAACAACATCCATTTAATTTATTTCACACACCTTAATATTTTGCATTCTATAAAATCATAGAAATTCAATTTAATTTATTACAGACACGATTATACTTGTACATTGAATAACTTTCAAAAATATAATAAAAACTATTAACGTAAAAGTTGGGAAAACCCACTTAAACCCCACTTCCGCTATTGTTTTGTATAATATTTAAATGCCGTTGAAAGTTTCTACGAGTTATTCTCTTCAAGTTGCCCACCTGAAGATGTTGATACAACGAAACCTAGGTAGGTCGTGATTAATAATTTAAATAAAGTAGATATAATACTACATCACGTAGTTTCATTTAGTCGATATATTATTCTAAGAATGTCTTAAGAATAAAAGAAAACTTTATTTTTTCACGTTTTCGGCATTCTCTTGACCTTTTTAGGAGTATGAAAGAAATCTTTATCAACTGAACATAGAAGCTCAAATATTCTGACGATTGTCAACAATATTTCCCTGTCAGTCGACTCACTAATTTTGTTATATTAAATATACATGCCATTAGTACTTTAAAAGTCCTCAAAAGACGAGGTAATTTTCAAACGACTTCAAAGGAAGAGGTTCTCATTTCGGCTGTATTTTTGTGTTCATACACATATATTCGGCTGTATTTTTGTGTCATACCTCATATTTACGGCATTTATCAACCGATTTGGAAGATTCTTTTCTACTTGAAAATACTATAAACTCAGTGTCAGTGTAGTCCCGTGAAAATATGGTTAGAATTTGATTATGGATATTGAACGTGAATAGTACAGATCTCGTAATTGAGTTTGGATGATATAGTTCTATCGATAATCCAATAATAACATGTCTACAGCTTTGAGATGACTAAGGGTTACATAAATCAGGGTACAGCAAAATAAAGGTACAGTAATGGAGCCGCAAGATAGTAATAGGAACTCTTCAGTCATCAGGAATTTACTCAACGAGTTTGGAATCGTTTGACTTGCCTCGACGTAAGCAATAGAATAAACAAAATAAACAGATATTCACATACAAAGGTATTAGTAGGTAAGATATTAGTAGGTAGGTACATAAGTACGGACTATAAACAAATGCATGAGGTAATTAAAATAATTGTAGACAGATAGGTAGGTAAGTTAGTATATATATATATATATATATATATATATATATATATATATATATATACAAAGGCATAAAATAACTAGTAGTAGGCAGGTAGGTAGTGTACACAAGTATGTACAGGTACGAAGCATTGGCTATGGTGAAGCCAAAAGAGGATGTGATTATATATCTACATGGATATGTGTCTTTAGACATTTATGAATGTAGGTATATATGATTATAGTTGGGTTCATTAAATATTTCAAACTTATTATATTCATCGAAGCTCTTGCCATTTTGGGTAACAGGATATTATAAGCATTAAAAATGAAAAAAAGAAATACTTTTTAAAAAGTCGAACTGACTTCAAATAAGCACCGAATAATATATGTATCGAAAATAATAAAATACTGAAAACATTAGTACTCAGTTGATACCTTTGCAGTATAATATCGTTTCTGGATATAAATAAATTTGAATAAGGAATGTCTAATAAACCTGCTAGGGATTTTTGTAATCGGCACCGAGTGAAATATAGCACTAATCTGTATGTGTGGGAGAAAGAAAAACTGTTGACTTGGCATTAAATAAATGCAAAATATTTTTTATCTGAGCGCTGTCCCTCATTACAATTTTTTCGTTACAGTATAAGTTTTCAAAAATTCTATAAAATTCACCTTTCTGACTAGGGCTTGCCATCATTATATTATTACATGTATTATATAAACATTATACATATTAATTATATAAAGACTACCGCAGGATTCTACGGATAATAACATCCGCTTTTGTGATCTGCGTAATAAAAAGGTTCGAGGAATTAAAAAGTTTAATTTACACCAATTTGCCAAGTGGGCAAAGGTCCATACGTCGGCTGGCACTGTTCTTTCCTCAATTTGTCTGTTGACTCTTTTTTAACACATTGCGGACTTATACATTTAATAGATTTTCCGTCAAATATTCTTAAACTATTTTTATCGATATTATTTACAAATTATTTGTGAGATATTATAGCAAAAATGTGAGCTATCTCATCAGTGGCACCTAACTGCTCTATATAAATTGGGAGATACCTCGTTATTCGTTCGCACTGTGTTAAGTTGTTTAACGCGAGTGAGGCTGCGGGCGTAACTATAGCGAAAGAGCTGCGCAGTGCTGCGGCACGAGTGGAGACGTTATTATTATGCGTAATATTAGTTCCACACCCCGTCTGTCCCGTCCAACTGTGCACCGATCTCCACGGCTGATGACGGAGTCAGTGGAGCGGCTCTTCGTCTTTCGAGTGAACGAACTCGAAGCGTTGCAGCACTGTACAGTATAAGCCTATTTTACACGAGTAGAAGTTTCTCGAATTAGATCTGTCGGGGACCAGTGAGATATATTTTGTTACCTACTACTTGTTATATTGAGCCACACAGTAATGGTAACATCCGTTCAAGGAAGATTCACGAAAGAATATTATAATAGTTATGATATTATGATAATAATATTTATTCCACAGGGTCCGCGCAATATACTTTCAGCGTCATATGGTAATAACTTAATGAACTTTTGGTTACCCTGTGAAGTCCCCCATAACGTACATATTGTGATCAATCAAAATTATTTATAATCATTACATATATTATGCAGCATGCTGTATAAAAGCATTATTACATTACAGTGTTTAGTTTTCCAAACATCTCCTGTTCACTCGTAACATAACCTCTATACATTCAATGACGTTTTCTATTTTCTGTCCATAAACTATTGCACTGTTGTTGACGAACATGTGGCAGAGTTCTTATTTCTATCGTTTTTTTTGCACGTCCTCTGTAGGATAATTACCAAAGCGATGAAGATATATTACCGGAAGTAACCGGTTTCCTAATTATAGAAAATGTAATAGCACTGCACGGTATATAGATGTAACAAGGAATAAACTATAGTTTTATCAGTCCGTGATAGTAAATATGACGATAAAATTAAGGAACAACGGGGACAATACGTTGTAAGAAATGACGTTATATTAAATACATACGTTATACTTCTATAAAACAAGATTTCCCAACCAGTGGGGCGCGCCCCCCAAGAGGGCATAAAGAGATCCCAAGGAGGTCCAGTGTGTTCGGATATTCTAAAGAAAAAAACCATTTAATGCGTTAAATCCACTCAGTAATTCATACGGTCGCATGCAGACGCAAACATCGCATTAATAAAGTTTTATTATTTAATTATACTTAATTATTTTTAGGAATAAACACCAAAGTTTTAATTTATTTGATTATACTTATAATTAACATATTATTGCCCTGAAAATGGTGTGTTTGTTATTGTAACAATGAAAACAAATTAGAAGGGGGCATAAATATATTTTTTATAACCTAGGGAGGCACAACGCAAAAAAGTTGGAAATCACTGTTACAAAACAAGTAAAAAAGTAGCTCTAGGTATGAAAGAGACAGAGAGTCTTTTCAGCGCCTTTTAGTAGCATATTAAATAAAAAAAATAAAACACTACTTAAAGGCTTTTCGAATATGTTTTTCAAAGAAATAATTTAGTATGTATAATATAAAATATAGATAATAAATTAAAGTGCTTTCGAAATATTACAAATTAATTCACAAAATTTAATGTGGCTTCCGAAATATTACAAATTAATTCACAAAATTTAATGTGGCATCCGAAATATTACAAACTAATTCACAAAATTTAATGTGGCTTCCGAAATATTACAAATTAATTCACAAAATTTAACGTGGCTTCCGAAATATTACAAATTAATTTACAAAATTTAATGTGGCTTCCGAAATATTACAAATTAATTCACAAAATTTAACATGGCTTCCGAAATATTACAAATTAATTTACAAAATTTAATGTGGCCTCCGAAATATTACAAATTAATTCACAAAATTTAATGTGGCTTCCGAAATATTACAAATTAATTCACAAAATTTAATGTGGCTTCCGAAATATTACAAATTAATTCACAAAATTTAATGATTAAAATAAGTAAATATGACATCTGAAATCCATAGCTCCCAATAACTACAATCTGTGTGCTGCTTAGGTCTATCCAATATCTATTCCCATTTGATTTAGCCGGCCACATGTCGACCCTAACTGCTGTCCCACGCCAAATTCTCATCGTTCCGGCCCAGTTGGCACGTGAAATTTGGCACAAAACCTGTCCCACTCCGCCTTGCCCTATTTCAGATCGGCAATTTCATCCGCCTAATGCAATAATATTATTTTTCAACATTGTCATTTTTATAGAGATTAAAAGAACATAAATATTGGAATACCAATAAATACTGCAAGTAACAATAAATCCTGTGTTTCAATAGGCAACGTACCATATTAACATTATTTCTCTATTAACCTTGAAACGAATAATAGAAACAGTACATAATTAATTACCTCTTCAAGGAACATTGCCTAATACTCTGACTTGTTATTAGTACGTAATTAAAAAAAGGAATATTTGGAATAGCAAAAAGCTATAAATGTAATTCTAGTTAATTATAATGTTCAAATGAATAAACAAATTTGGCGCCATCTATTGATTACATGATAAAACAATGTAAAGCGCCATCTATACGGCGGGATTAAAAACGACTAACACACCATGACGTACTTAATGTTAGTAGCTTCGATATTATGGTGTACAGATGGCACTTAAAAAGTTATTTTAATAATTTTAAAAGACGGATATAGGTGGCGTTGCAGTTTTTCTTAAATATTTACAATTAGTTTCACTTATAACTTAATTTCTTAGTTCATAAATTATACTCTCTGGTTTTGCATCGATGAAATCTATTTTCATCGATCAAAATCAATTAAATTGTTTTACATTAAACTTTTTAAAACTTTTGGATTAAAGTTTTTTTAATCGAGAACGAACAGCCCGCTGCGAATGTTTTAAGTGATTATATAAAATTAAATTTTATTACAGAGACGTACTGAAAGTTATTCAAATCATCAATAAAATAGATCAAAAATCAAAGCGTTTAGTCTTATTTAGTTAATTTGTTAAGACGTACATGTCTTACCATATTTTTGATTACTCCTAATAAATATGATATATTATATCATATATTAGAAATATTATATTAGACGAGTTCTAAACGCTTTATTATAATTTTTTTTATAGCTTTAGTAGATTTTGGCCGGCGTGTATCGATATTAATTTTGCAACTTTTATAATATAACTTTTTTGGATGTAATATTAAGCTAACATCTTTTTTACGGCTATCGTCGAGTGCAAACTGAAAAATATTCCAAATTTTAAAGATTTCTTAACATAAAATACAATATTTATGCTAGATATTATTACACCGTTACTTAAGTTAACGCACTACACAGAATACTCTAACTAAAAATTAAGAACTAAGCCGATATCGATATAATAATATTTCGTTAAGAACTTAACAATACAATACAAAGTACACGACTACTGTCTAATCCACGCGCCGCGCGGGCTCTCATGGCCCACCGGAGCTTTGTAGTTCACAAAGCTTAGCTTTTGACAATTTTATCGGTAATGCCATCCGCCCACTGTACAATGAACATGACAGGCAAACACAGTTACAATAAGTTACAATACTCGTTGCGCAATTAAAAATCGTGACTTGGCGCGGTGAAATTCCTGACCCGATAACAATATATCGATGTGCTCCCTCCGTATCAATGAACTCTCAAAGATCTTATCCGGCTGCGATTCGGTGGAATTTGATCGGTTAGCGTCGAGCTCCCAAGTAAACTCAACTTCTGCACGATCATTTAAAAGATTCTGCTCCGAAAAATCGAGTCGACAGAAGCTTCGAATCACGAACGTTTACAAATGTAAGAAAATCCTAAACAGCCCTGTTTGGATGTATAAATTCATCTTTTAATTTCCCTGCAAAAATTTACATAAGCAATTTTGTGGTAGAAAATTATTTTGATCATATTGCCGAGGATGCTCACCATACTGATGATGATACGGTTTTTTTAGCACATGACGACGTAAACTTAAAAGTGTGGGTAATACGGATATTCAAAGAATGCTTAGAAAAGGAGCTAATATAAAATAAGAGCGACGAAATTATAATATAATATGGTAAATATGGTTATCTTTGGTGGTTATCGTAGTCGTTCGAAGGCACCAAAATGTTTTCGCAGGTCTGTACACTAATTTTATACATTTATAGTCTTCGTAATATACTCCCAATTCACCAACCTAGATCATAACATTGTATTTGCAATAATCAAATTGACAAAGCTCGTTTACTTTCGTCATCGATATAAACGTTTCTTACATTTTTCCTGTTACCAAAACTAGAGGTGTATGAATGGTACTAAGTAAATAATACGACTATGATGCCTCGAGAATTTTAACTAAAGCCATTAACTGTTACTAATTTAGTATCTCCACGAATGAATGAAAAATGTTTGGAAGTGTTTAGTTGGTACACACGGTAGTGGCTAGCACAATACAAATAACATTAACATAGTGTTAAAATTAAATGGGACATTAACAGGGAAATTTTATGGAGACCTCTTGCTATGAGTCCAAATAATCTCGACGAATTTTATGTGGGTCGCATACTTTTCAAATAAAAAATGTTAGTACAATAACATTTCTTTTTGTTCACGTACTAGTTTGTGGCCAGGTGGAATAGCAACTACCATATATTTATTACAAATATATTACCCACTTGAGCGAGATGAACAATATTCTTGAGAGAGATGAACAATATTAATTTATATTCTTGAAACTAAAAAACAGTCGTGGGCAAAGTTGCGTCGCTCAACAATTTTACAATTTTATTCTCTTGTTATCTTCGGTATATAACTTTTCGTTGTTGATTACGTACCTGGGAGAAGTAGGGCGGCAGAACTGCCCTCTGATCGTCGAGCCGCGAGCACTGGACGCGTTCTAGCAGCTCGAAGAGCTCGTGCTGGGCGCGCGCGCCGCCCGCCGTCGGCCCACCTCCGCCGCTCCACGGCGCTGACACATGCTGCCGTCTGGAAAGTGGAAAAATGTAATTGTTATTAACGGAATCACGTGCCTATGTTTAAACGAGTTGTTCATGAAAATGAAGGCGAAGTACCCACTCTCATAAAATTACGCGCAAAAAATAAACACGCGCGCGTTTAAGTAATCGCGCGCATATTATTATTAAGAGAAAAAATGGTTTAATTGTTAACACCGAATGTATTTTTATTTTAACTTTGCTCTTTGTGTTCTTTTTGTTAAAGTGAATAATTATTTTTGATAAATTACCATATATCTTAGCTTTTAAAAGAATGAATACTTTTTTAACAGGAAATTAACATTAAAATCGGTCTCATACCGAAAATAAACAACCACTATCCGATATTTTTTTCATACCAAGTTTACTTAGTAAGATAATATTTTATGTAATTAATCTGAATATAAAATATATTTTAACCTTCTATATGCCTGGTTAAGTCTGCGAGGTCTGGAGGTTACGTACCACTGGCACCCCTGGTCACGTATATGTACCTACGCGTTAAAGTGTTAGAAACGAAAAACACCGGTGAATTTAGAATCTCTATAGCTGAAGATCGCATTTTGAGCTTGTAAAACCTGATTTTTCTTAGTTTGCATTTTCCTTTTGATCATGTTCAGGCTACATAAAGTACGTCTTAAAGTTTGCGAGGATTTTTCTGAACCGACGAGGCGTACGAGGCAGGAAGTTAGACGCTTAATTTATTTCTTAATATTGATTATTCTTGCTTTATTTTTTTTCTGAATATTTGAAAAAAAACTATGACAGTAGAGTTTAATTTGCTTTTTCACAGGTCAATAATCTTTAATCGCTTAAAAGCAAAATAATGGTATATCGTGTCTCCTATACAAAATGAGATTTGTGAGAATTGCTATATTTGCGCCTGATTTTGTATCGAATTTACAAAATCTATGAGTGTCGAATATGAAAATTTTGCACGTACGGAATGTTACAATTTATAACGAAACGTAACTAATGAAAAGTAATAATGCTAATCCGAGTAATATCAAAATTAAAGTTTCGCTAGCATAGTAATAGGAGAGTTAATTAAAATTTAATAGAATTTCTTTTAAGATATATCTCCACGTTAAATTTAATGTTAAAGTTTCTTTAAAAAAGGTTCTTATTAGCTCATTTAAATTTTATTACAATAAATGTTTGAAGTATACATATTTTTTTAAACAAAATGCAATACAAGCCATGGTAAAAGCAAAAACATTTAACTTATCTATTAAAAAGAGCACTGTTAGTCCTTTATATTTCGCGCTTCTCAGACCAGCTCAAGCCCGCAGAGCATTAAAATTTTCATCAGGCATACGGAAAGTTTACAAGTTCCAATACGACCCATATAATTCAACGCGGAAATATATCGCCCGCCGTATAGAAAGGGACAAAATAGCCATACAGAGTTCTACAAAGCTCAATTTAATAAAACCGGTTACGGCGCCGTCGGAACAATACATTAAAACTGGAGAGGGCGAAGCAAAATGCGCGTTAGCGATGATTATGTAAACCAGAATAAATTCGTAGGGAGTGAAGAATGGTCAGCTAATGAAAGCATAAATCACAGACTTGAAATGTCAGCCATTGTGGTCGTTGTAGTTCCGCCCTCTGGCTAACAGATGATGCTCTGCAATACGCTTTACGTAACTTTTTCGGCAACAGTATCTTTTCATTTATAACCGGATTATATTTTGAAGTGTAATATTTTTATTATATATTATCAACTCATTTATTAATGTTCAAAATAAACAAATTTACATTCGGTAATATCAGCTTTATATACATATACTTATATTTATTTTTTTGAAATCCTTTTCAAGGAAATTTGTTGGAAACGAAAATCGTCAAAATTATGCGATTCAAGTTAACTTGTAAATTTTTCAGAAACAATTTCGGACAATCAGACTTCATTATCACTGTTCGGGTGAAACAAATGGTAAATTAAGTTGTCAGTTTCTAATTTAAGTCCGAAAGTTTAATTAGTTTAAGTGGTGTGGGAAGAATGTTAAATAAACTTAGTCCCCTTGTTCTCTCCCTTAATTTCAACAGTTGTGCTTTACTTGAACTACATTAAAGTGTTGAGGTACTTTTTAGAGCTGATCGACGTTATTGCAGGATAACAGCAATAAATTCAAGCTTATAATCCATATATTCTGCATTGAATTAACGAAGCTAAGGTAAACATTTATTTTTCTAATAAACTAACCAGTGAAATAATTATGCAAAGTTGAGATTATTTTTTGTAAAAGAGACATTTCAAATAAACTACAATGCCCCTAATCGAAAATAGATTTTAAAAAGGTACCTAGAGAAGTAAACAAACAATTATAAAATTGAAATTGCACTCCTCAATACATTAATTATTAAACAGCTGCTGATCAAGATGTAAAGGAGCCGCACATAACTACACGCAAAAACTACATGCTATGTTTTGCGTACTCACTTGAAATTGGACGAAGTATTAGTATATTTCGTATTTTTAGTAAAAATGTTAAAAATAATAATATAATTAAAATAAATATAAAATATAATATAATAAATAATATAATTAAAATAAAAATATAATTCAATATAACCTCCATTATTTTCTTTCAGTGTAACTTATCAGAAGTGATGTACTGTTTATTTGGGTTCTATTTTTTTAAGTTATAATCTTAATAATAATTTTATTGAACTACTTAATTATATCATTACTTTATATTATTAGTTCCGTTTTTAAGATTCCGTACCTTAAAAGGAAAAAAGGAACCCTTACTAGATCACTCACGTGTCTGTCCCGTGTATCCGTCACAGACGTTTTTCTCAGAAACCACTTGACATAGAAACTGGAAATTTAGCATAGCAACAGAACAATAGCTAAAACTCAAAAATACACATTTAGGAACTTTTGAGGGTAATTTAAGTATTCGACAAAATTTTTTTAATACCATCGAAAGGGCTTAGTTAGAAGGGTCTCAAAAATATTATTTTCCTAATTTTAGCTTTATGTCTTCAGATATAAAATCTAAAATTAAATATTAAATTATTCTCCGCCCCCTCCACTCTTTATTTCCTAAACTACTCGCGACCTGGAAATATGAGTATTTAAAAAAAATGTGAAAATACTGCAGACACCCCTTTATTTTCGAAACTATAGCCAAAATTATAAAAAAAAAACAAATTGGTAATACCTGAGCAGACGATTGTAGGAAAACTATACCGATTATTCAAAATCTTAAATTTTTAAACATGCACCATGCTTTTATATCTGTGAAACATATAAGTAGCTAATATAATTGCGTTGTGAAAAATTAATGTTTGTAAACAGTTTAATAGAAACACTAACTACTGTTCCCTTAAATGTTTATAAGTACTTAAATGTATACGTAGCCCTTGCAGTGCGAGTTCGACTCATATTTGACAGAAGACGACTCGAGTTCCACTCGTATTATTTTTTATTGTATTATATTGTAATCTGTATGAAATATGTGGATAACATTGGAGAACTATCAAAAGAGAAAAATTTGATCAATATTCATTCCCTTTATCTATGTTATAAAATAATTGTGTAAGGGATGAAAAATTGTATTGATACCGATACGGAAGCGGAAATATTTTTGGTTTCAAGATCTTTTTATGCACCGACTGAAAATAAGTATTAGGGACTGGAGTTCTGCGATCAGAATTTCGAGAGATATTTTAAATGCGGGAGATATTTTAAATACATTTAGCCCACTTTATAAGATGATAATTAATTAAAATTTAGAACTTATTTTACAGGTCCCAATGTGACGATAATACTGATAGCGTTCAGGTTTGTTTGTGAATCATCTGTATTATTAACATTACTATTATCTCTAAAAAGGAGTTTCGGTATTTAATGAATTTTCTGTTTGATGATTTCTGCTTATGTCTTCTAACAATATACTATTTCACATTTGGGTTTTTTGTCGCGAAAATTTTAAAGCAGTCTTGAGCATAACAATCTGCAGATTAATAATAAAATTAATCATTCAAGTGAATTGTAATGACTGTGGTAGAAATGATGACATGACACGGGATACAAATATTTAAAATAACGACTACATAAACTGTTGTTTAGAATTGTTTTTTATAAGTAAAAGTCAAAAATAAAATTCCTTTTTCGACAGCGAAAGTATCTTCCTAGATAGGGCTGAATGTGCCATCTGTACTGCTGTACATCCATCGGTCAACCGGAAAAACAGCCTTTTTGATAATGTATATTACCTTCTAGTATAGTAGATAGCAATAGAAAATAGGAATACGGTAGTAATTTGATATTTTTCGTACAATATTGTGAAATATAAGTTAGTTAAAAACCAGTCTTGAAAAAAATTCAAAAATTGATTGAAAAATAAGCCAGGCTTCTAAATTTGAAGATATGGATAGGGTTGGGTACATCCCTGTCTCTTTTCCTCTTCTAGAATATAATGTGCAATATTAAAAATGACCTCACAACACAGTATTCCCGTCCTTGTCTAAAGATTAAAGTTAAAGTTTTATAACTCGGTCAATTTTTAAGATTATTAAAAAAAATTGTCACTCTTCATCAGCTTGTACTTTGAAATTATGTATAATGAAATAAAAAAAAATTAGTCAAATACCCAATCGTAGTATAGTCGTAGAAAGATATAAAATTTGTTTAGCTAGTACTACTACTTTATTAAAATTTAATTTGATATTTATAAAATTTCTGAATATTTAATGTATCATGGAAATATCTAGAAAAGACTGAGGATATATGTATGTAGAATATTACTTTCATGTGGGAATGTTAGGATATAAGTTAAACCTTATTGTCAAAAACTCTTATTTTGTATTTCACTATGACTTGTATCTGTTTTTTCTCCATAGGTGATAAATAAATAAATAAATAAAGATAGTAAAATGGTAACAAAGCCATGCCAGTGCGTGCATAATGAAAAAAATCACTCGATAAATTTTAAAAAAACGCAGTTTTATGCCTTAGAATATTGATTAAGAAATTAGAAGAGTTAATCAATCTTTCACGGTATAGATATATTTCACAAATATATTATTTATCAATAAGATAATTATTAAAATATACTTAATTAACTAGCATAATATTACTTAATTAATTGGCAGCGACATCTAAACTGACTCTTTAATTTAAAACTGATTCGTATCCCAAAGATCAAATGAAAAAAAAACAGATACGAAAAATAAATTTATGAATCAGAGTCGATTACATGCCGACAGTTACAAAGCGGTGCGGCGCAACTTGTAACTCGAAATAACAATAACTGCGCTTTATGTTTGTTTACATTCAATTAACTCGTGCGCTTAAACTCCGAGGGGTCTCTGTGACAAAACGAACACACACACGCATATCATATATTCACTGCAATATCACATTTGAATTTCAATGGAATTAAATGTTTAACTGAAAATGCCATTTAAATTCACGAGTTATTGTTATTTGGCCGAGTCGGATTCGTACGCCCGTATAACGGTCATTATACTTGTAACCCTTCACAGCCAAATGGGTCATCCGGCAGATATAGTTGTTAATGGTTATTCTTAGAAAAGCGATATGAACTGTTAATTTTTATAAATTGTCGTGACGTGTGATTTTAATAGATACATTGGTAATAGAGAAAAGATACGATGTACTTTTAGTTAAATAAGCAAAACACTTTTGCATCAACATAAGATGTATATTTTGCCTTTTGGATTCTTTACTCGTCATTAGACATATAAATACAGACATCTAAAAGTAAAGAAAGAGCCAAAGGTGAACAGAGAAAAGTATTATCTAAAAGTTTTAGTTCTCGGCGAGAGTTCTATGTACTAAGTTATGGGTTAGCAATTTTGTTAGTTCTAATTAGCTACTGTCGTTCACAAAATTCTGTCCGCCCGAGTACAACTTTGACAAAATCAGAACCGTGAATATGTATGTAAATATTATTATTAATTATAAACTTTAGATGTTTATTTTATGCATGTAAACAGCATTATTATTAATAAACTTTAGATGTTTAATTATAAACTTTAGATGTTTATTTTAATTAATTAAACATCTAAAGTTTATAATTAATAATGCATGTAAATAGCATTATTAATAATAAACTTTAGATGTTTAATTATAAACTGTAGATGTTTATTTTTATATAACTTTAGATGTTAATTTCATCTTGCTGTGAATATGGTAGAGGAAATTAGAGTGAAAACTATTGCTTAGACACACTGTTTCCGAAGTGTGTTTTAGGGTTCCCTAGCCAAATTAAGAACCCTTATAGTTTCGCCATGTCCGTCTCTCCGTTTGTCCGTCTTTATGTCAAAGCCTCGCTGACTATTAACGTCATAAAGCTGAAAGTTGCTATGGTTTTAGAGATGTTTAAAGTTATGAAAAGTTTAACTACTCTAAAAATTATAATATAATGTCTTGAAATCCCATCCATATTACGTTTCGGGTATGTTAGTTACTATTTGTCTAAAAAATACCTTTTAAAGTACGATTAGAACTCGCACTACGAGGGTTACGTACACATTTTGTCATTTATACAGATTTCAGGGTGCATAGTATTTCTGTCAAACTATTTACAAATATATCAATATTTGTAAATAGTTTTTCGCAACATTGCCTAATATATCTTTTAGAGGCGTGAAAAAGTAACGGATATTTAAAAAAAAATATTATGAGATCTAATTGCTATAGCTTTCCAGTAATGTTCTAGTCAAAATAATTTTACGAACCTTATTTTCTATTATTTTTGATTCGGTAATTTCGGAAACAAGAGAGTGGCGGAGAATGATCTATTTTCGCATATTTTTTAGAATATCTTTTATGTATCTACGTGATAGATACATAATTTAAAAAAAACAATATTTTAATGAGTACTTTTTACCCCGTCTTTAAATCTTATACAAATAATTTTAAAAAGTTAGCTAGTGCAAAATATGTGGGTTAATTATATGTATTACTATGCCAAACCCTAAGTCTCATAGTTTCTGAGATAATCAGTGGTGACAGAAGGACATAAAGACACATGGATGATATTATAAGGGTCCCGTTTTACCTTTTGAGATATGAAACCCTGAAATCGAGCTATTCCCAAAAAAATCCTCGATTTTCCGGAATAAACAAATATTCTTTATATAATAGCCCATAATATGACGTACAAGTGGAAATTTTATTAAATATTGACAAAGTAACGGCTGAGTTATTCGGTCACAAAAAACCACTCTCGAATCTGTGTTATAAATGGAGGGCGGGGGTTACACTGTGTGTGCTCATTTACTGACGATACGAACAGAAGTAACAATTTAATATTGCATGTCACGAGTTGTGAGTTCCACCTTCAAGAACATCACCAATCAACAAGTAGCGTAGAAAGCTAATATCCTTATGTGCGACATTTTAAACATGAAAGTTTGCAAAACCGTATTTCAACAGTGAGCAATGAGATTAAGAAATCATCACACACTCCATGTTATATTCCATTTCTTCTTAAATAGAAATACTTGTATACGTCCAAAACAGAGTATTCAGGAACAAGTTTCGTAGTAAAAAATAGAAATCAAGTCAGAATTTTCTGTCTCCTTCTCCAGCTCATAAGTAGATTACGACTAACTCATTTTAGGTTACGTATTAACCTAAACGAGCATATTTTAACACAACTTAAGTTCTGGAAAGCTCGACTACTCTCATGTATGCGAGCCTTATAGCGATTAATCCTAACACGTCATCAGGTAAGCTATATTATTGGAGTATATTAGTGCTTAAAAGGGTGTTTTATATGATAACATCGACTTCGTAACAAGATGTAAATTTTGGAACTTCTATTCAAATTTCGGCAATATTGATAAAGGATAGGCCTGTAATAATATTCACAATAGATACTCGTAGGAATATCCACTATATATAGATACACAGCAATATAGATAACTTGTTATTATTGAAATGGCTTTTGTTTTACATTTTTATTACAATATTTAGATGGTGTATGATGATATAATATTTTTGAGACAATTGGGTAAAATGGAATTAGGTATCACAACTTTATGTTTAATTCCCTAAACGGATTTGTTTTCTTTCTAAATTTGTAGATCTAATTTTCCATATTCTTCTGATTAATTATCTGAAACCAAAGATTTATTTACAGCTTCACTAAACGTGCTATAGGTATAATATTTTAACAGGAAAGTTTTAACAGGGCTCCAGGTTGCATTAAGTTGAATGCCGAATATTAATCGAATGACTCATTTATGGTCGCGATGTAGGAATTATATTTGGTCCTTTGCATTATGAGAAAACTCGTAACAGGACAAGGAATAAAAAATAACGTCATTATATTGATTTATATGAGCCTTATTTCATTTGGCTTGAAAATATTTGGTGTTTCAAAAGAAACACCACACAAAAGCTTTTGCAAATACGACTTTGAACTTTAGAACTTTTACTCTTAAAGGATTAGCATTATCTGACTTCAGTTAAATTTGTCAGTGGCGCAGCGGGAAGCTTTTTAATTTACTCTTCATCAGTTTCTGCAGCTTCTTCTCCTGAATTAATAAAGTACTGCTACCAGGGTTTTTGGACTGGAAATTAATATTTTTGCATGTAAACTTAAAGGACGAATTTAGATTTAAACATCATATTGAATAAGTTTATGTCCTGTATTACTGAAGATTTTTGTTTTTCAGTAACTTTTCATCACCAGTATCTAGGGCTGAATTACGTGTAATTGTTGTTTATATTAAATATAAATATTTAATTATTCATCATTATTTAATTTCTACTGTAACGTTTCCTTAATCGCATGTAAATTATAATAAATAATTAAAATAAATAAACCGTAGTGTTAATTTTATTTAGCTGCAGTGTTAATGCACGTTTTGTGAAAATAGGACTGTATGATAAAACTATAAAGCGAAACTAATTTTCTTTGTACATATTATAGCGCCAGAAAGTTATTTTCACAAGAATTTGCAGTTAATCACGTCAAAAATATGAAAGGGGGTGGGTGAATCAAGAATTTTAACAAACTCTATACATTTCTATAAGAGTAGTGGTAAATACCCTACGAGACCTCCCGCCACTGGGCAGCACATATTTAATTAGTTGTAGTTGTAAGAGCACATATCTATGAATGTCATATCCTCATTTTAAATTGGGGTTTAGGCCCTGTATAGCATTATGAAAATTACTACCGAGACTATCATATATGCGCGGATCAGAAGTAGGCAATTAGTATATTTCATCTTCCACAGTCATTAATTTTTTTATATTCTCTCGTCCCTTTTAATATTAAATTGACAGACGGTTTAATCCAACCATATTGTTTACAATTTTTACAACTTTTTCATTTTATATCTCTATCTTTTTTTTACATAATTTTAATTGTTTTATGATGTATTTTCTTAGCCTGCTCTGAATGACAAGTGGTTTTTGTGTGAAAATCTTTTCTTATAAAATAAATATTGACTTTATCATTTAATATATTAATGTAATGCGTTTATCAATCTACGTATGTACGGATGTATTAATGTCTATGTTTGTATGTGGATGTATCCAGATGTTATTCTCTAGGCTGGACAATTCGTTAAATGAAATATACACAAATGAAAGGGTTTTGAAAGATATATAATAACAGTAAACATTTTAAATAAAATCATTTATTAGGTTCCATAGTGAAGGCTATCAGAGAAATAGTTTAAAAAAAATTGGAAAAAGAATATATATATATATATATATATATATATATAAAACATACAGAAAAATTAGAATTATGACAGGGACAAAATTTGTTTAGAGTTTGCTTTCCAAACTTCTATATTATCGTAGTTGGGTTTTTTCCTAATAAGAGAAATAAACTTTAAGTTATAATTATCTTATGTTAAGTTATTGAAACACCCACAAATAGAATAAATTAACGTAATTTCCGAAGTCAAAGCACTCGGAAGAATTTAAATTAAAGTTCTTACAAGAACCTACCAAGTTTCCCTAACAGCACAAATTTATGATATACTCGTCCTTCGGTATCGAACATCAAATTCACGGCCGAAGGATCGTCCTCAAATCTAGCGACGTGACCTCGCCTGCCCGGAGACGGGTATCGAATGAGATAAATTATGAATGCTCGCCTTATATATTGCACGCTAAACTTCGCGACGAACTAATTGAATTAAAGTCGACTCCCGCGGCGTGTGCGGCTAAACTTTCAGAGCGAGCTTTCAGCGTTGGCTTTTGGTGAGTAAAGTTGGCGTGTGCCGCATCGAACGCTCGTTAATTGCTTCTAAATATGTTATGCGAAATTTTACGAAAGTTCCCGCGCCCGGATGGAGAGTCATTATGAATATGTCGTCAATTTTATGCCAAACACGTCCGGGATTCTTTAGACATTTCTAATTATTATTTCATTTTAGAAATATTGAGAGTTGTTAGAAATATTTTAAGTTTAGAGAAAAATTACTATGTCTGTGTTACAATATATTCACTCCAGTTATTTTAATTTTGTTTTATAAATGATGAAATGCAATATTCATATAGGATTCCTTTAACCATAAAAACAAAATCTTTACCTTAATTTTTACAATTTTTGTTATTTCTGTCAAGTGGTTTTAATATGTTGATAATCGCGTAAAAAATTAATATAGTCATTGATGAACATTTACAGTATAACTACGTTAAGGGACACATAAGAAAACATACAAAATAACATAAACAGAAGATTTTGGAGTCAGTGCGTTGGGACACTTCATTCTTGACTTCACTTCATGTTTAGATCAGGCCTATTTGAGATAAAAGTAGTACCGACAATTTAGTACCGACATGGACTTCATTGCAAGGAAACATTTGATGGATTACAATGTATGTTTTAGATCATTATCGCATTTAAACGTCCATACAACAGAAGAGTTTCTTCGACATAAAGCGGTATGGTTCCGCGTAATATTTCTATTTTATACTGATTAAGTCTCAAAAAATGGCTTGAAACTTATATATGCCGCTTCCATTTTTTACTTGATTTTTTTGTTCATTTCTGGTTTTTAAGGATCCACATCTATTGTCTGCTTTCTGATGAAATGATATTTATCTTTGTCTCGTCAGAAATACACGTTTCCATTGAGAATAGGCCCTGTGCTCATATATCCAGGCAAATGCCAACGGTGCTTGTCCATGTTCCCTTTTCAGTTATGGAAATGTTCAAGCAACTTTTCCGAACGGCTTTGCTTTAATTAGTCGTCATCGAACAGTCTTTGCAGATACACTGGCAATTAGTTCTGGTCCAAATATTTACCTCTTATTCAATATGGAACCTTTGAAGGGATCTGTCTTAACAATTGGGACAATCCTACGATCTTCTTGTGGGGTTGTTTTCATTGATTTTTTTTCCGGGCACACTTTGGGTTGTAACACGCATTGGGAAAATTGCATTGTGTTATAAATTATAATTATGGAATAATTTAGATGATCTGCTATTTCGCGGTAGGATCATCCATATTTCACTTTTCACATTGTTGCATTACAACTATTATTTTGACTCATATTTATTTTAAAATTAGAAAGGAAAATGTATATATTAAGAATGTGACATTAAAGAAAGGCGTCCAAATTAATTATTATGAGAAGAAAAAGCATTTATTTTTTTAAATTTTGGAAATGACAACACATACGTTTTAATGTTTTTAATATATATAGAGATTATTTTTTTCAATAAATGTATACTGTTGACCAGGATATTTGGTAACGAATAGCATTACATAATAATAAACAATGATTTAGTTAACTAATACCGGGATTTGAACAATAAATGTGCTCAGAGTTTTGTCTGCACTTAATTAGTTGATCCACGACTTGAGCGACAACCATAAAATATTTGCTGGAGAGCGATCATCGAGAAAATCGTCAAGAAAACGTTGTTGATATAAGAAGGATTACCAAGAATTAGGAAAAATACTTGAAATTATTTTCGATAGTCATCCATCAAGAGCAAGACGTCATTAATCATTGTTGAACGTTTTTTAACATAATACAATTTGAAATAAATCTTTCGGTAAGCCGTTTCGAGAGGATAATTTTAAGTATAATGTATATACATAAAATGATCCTACACTCGTGAACTATTTATATTATAATCTTGCTTTATTATGCACAGAAAATGTGTGTATACTATGTAAAAAAAATATTATTTAACCGTCTTTATTACTTAATTCGTATAGAACAAGAGATTTCCTTTACTTATTCCAACTTATTCCACAACTTTACACCATGCGCTGTAAATGAGCGCTCGTAAAATGGTGGATCATGTTTGAGGATGCGGAGGGAGAGTGGGTTCTTGGAGAGAATCCGAGGCCATGAGCGGGTGCTCATGGCTGTAAATCTGTAAATCTGAAGGTAAGATAGAGGTAAACCATTATAGAAACCCCCATTTACTGCAAACTATATGAGAGCTGTAAATATGATGGTAAGATATAATGAACTTTTAGTATTATAACTCGTTATATATACAGGCGACAGAGAATACGTAGAATGTACCGTTCGTATAAATGTATATATATATATATATATATATACACACACACACACACACACACACACATATATATATATATATATATATATATATATATATATATATTTATATATATATATATATATATATATATATATATATATTCAGTTGAATCATGACCTACATCTTTGCGCCTTTATTGCAGAAATTTGGAAACACAGAAACAAAAAAGTAGTATAACTGCATTCTGACAATCAAACATTACTTCCATTCTCGCGAGAAAACCCACGCCACGTCATCAATAAACGCTAACAGCACCATTTTCCCGTGTCGAGGTCGGTGAAAGCGATTGTCGTGTAACTAACAGCAGCACAATATGAGCGCCATTTTCCCATAACCGAAGTGCTCATACGCGTTATAATTAAAAACCTGCAACTCGTCTATGAAACAATTAAAATTAGAAACTCTGACGCTGGATAGACGCAGCATGCGCGAGCGCAGTGAAACGGGAGGGATATATTTAATTAGTCTGGACGCGACATTGACTTTTGACAATGTTGATGATAAATTGAGTCTAACATGAAATTTTAGATATCAGCCATGTACCTGAAAGTTGTACAAGTAGAAAGGAGCGTGTTTCCATAGCTAGAAATGTACGAAAAGAATACGATGGTATATTAATTACGGCAGACTGAAAGACAGGTAACTATAATGATAATTAATGTCAAAAATAAAAAGCCTTAAAATTAAGATTGTGCACAAAACATAGTATACATGGTAATATGACAGATAGAATCGTAGATTTCGTATAAGAATGACGATATTAAAATATTTGTGGAGAAAATAAAAGGATTTTTCAAGATTTTGAGAGACGTTGATATATTTTTAATGGTTTGGTGTTTATTGTACGTGGAGATAAAATGAGAAGATTACGAATATCTGGGACAGGCGAGTATGAAAGAAGCAAGAGAAGTTGTTAAGAATTGTTCGACTGACGAAGAAAAATGCCCTTTCTTTTACGAACTAGTAATATCCCCGTTAATATTTAATCTTAGTTATTTATGAAATGACAATATGAAATGGAAATTTTATGCACAGTGAATATTTTGACTTATTCTAACTTAAATGGCAGCTGTTAAAGAAACTGGAAAATTCACTCTAAGGAATTGAATGAGGAAACTGTAATCTAAAACGCAGTTTTATTAAAACTTTATTTTTTTCGTATTACTCTGAGCTATAAGTAAATTTTTCGATTTGCGGTATATTTTGTTTACATTAGACAACTTTTAATAAAATGTTAAATATTAAAATGATGAAAAAAAATATTCTCGAGTTTTCTCCAAGTCATTTTAATTTTTACTATATACTATTTATACTCCTATCTATATTTAAAACTTTTCGTAGTCGATAAATCTCTGCTCAAAACTACTAAACCATTATAGAAACCCCATTTACTGCAAAGTATATCCAATACAGAATGATTATGCCTTTAAAATCTTAATATGAACAGCTATTGTGATACAATATACTATAGAAAGGTAAAATAGGTATCGACTTATTATTAGGTATTCTTTCAAAAAGGAAATAATAGAAAAACATGACCACTTCAACTATTACAATCTCTCAATTCAATATTACATGAAATTAAGGATAAAGGTTAAGAAAAGCTTATTTAGCAACTGACGGTTAGCCTTAATCGGGAAAGTTGCGCGTCCGACTGCCGAGCATAATCCAACCGTGATTGTATCATGTAATGCACAGTACCCATTCGTACGGAGAGATACTGTTCGCTATGTATTTTACTTGTAATAGTGACATTGAACTCGAGAGAGGAGTGCGAGTTTATGAGGCGGGGCTTAATGAAAGCAGAGATTCTCGGTGATTTCATGTTAATGGGCATAGTGAATGAAACTATTGTACCGTATCGATATTTTTATCAGTCGGCATATATGATAATGATATATCGTCATTTCTATTCTGGCTACAAGATTCTTTTAATGGGATATTTTAAAGGATTTCTTACAGTCGAATTCGTTTCGAAATTATTTTCCAACTCTTTTCAACTACTTATTGGAATATTATTTACATTTCTAGATTTATAATCGTCCACTTCATTTATTTTATATTTGATACATGTTTTTTTAAATTTAGGTTTATATGTTAGTAACCACAATATCTGGGTGCGATCTATATGGAAACAAATTTAAACGTCTCAAAATGTGTGATAGCGCCAAGTATCCTTCCTGACGTTGATCAAGTAGTATTTAGTAAAAAAAATTAGTATACTCTTCCTGACGTTGATCAAGTACCTAGTATTTAGTAAAAAAATTATTTCTCCATATGTCAAATTGAAAGTTAGTTGTGATTGTTAAATGAAAATGCAATAATTGCGTGGATAGCTTCATATTTTTATTCCATCTGCTTCAGAAGATTGTGAACAGATGCTGAATTTTACGTGAGGTCAAATTATAATAAAAAAATTTGAAAACAAGTTTTCCAATTTATCTTTCAAGTATTCATTACAAATTTATATGATAAAAATTTCTTTCGTAATGAATTTAAAACTAGACACAACCCAAAATTTGTGTGCCAATTTTGAACTTGGTTTGCCTTGGGGTACTTTAACATAATCTGTATAAAATTTATGTATACTTGGTTTGCCTTTGGGTACTTTAATATAATCTGTATAAAGTTTATGTATACTTGGTTTGCCTTTGGGTACTTTAACATAATCTGTATAAAGTTTATGTATATATCATTTATAGCTTAAAATTATGATGACGTTAGGATGATCGAGTGAGAACAACAGGATCACGTGCGACTTTTGCAGGCAGGTATTCGTAATCGATATGGCATGAAAAAATGATTAATAATGATGAAAAGTAAAGAATTTTTTTGGGGACACTCTGTGCTATTATAGCATATCTGAAAAACTAAATTAACAATGATACGAACGTTATGAATATTACGAATCTTTGTGTTGAAATAAGATAATACCACTTTCAGTTTCGGCCTTAATTGATATTAAATCAGATATTCAATACGCTTTCTGTCGATTTCTACTACAAGGCTGTAGTTATTATTTGTAGTTGTGATTAATTATAATCGGAGAAAAAAATGAAGATAAAATAAAGAACCAAAAGGTACAGATATAAAACTATAAGATGCAACCGGCATAACTTTCACTAGTCTAACAAGAAAAAAATGAACTTCACATGCATTGTTTCCAATTACTAGGTGAATTAAATTTTAATGCATTTTACTTGCTTTCTTTATCATTTTAATGTTGCCGAAAAGATTTTATAGATATTTAGAAAAGCAACATATTTATTTAAAAATTTATAGGAACTGGGATAAAGTATTGACTTTTTCTTGCCAAAAATTTAAGAAAAATTTAAAAGTGAGGACCAGTAAACAACCATTAATTCCTAACTGAATTTACTTTTCACTTGCCAATGTTTACGACAAAACCTGTCACGCACTATGAGGGTTCCGTATACATTTAGGCATTTAATGGTACATAATATTCCTATTAAACCATTAATAAAATTTTTATATTTTAGAATGAAAATTAACAGGCGTATATTTAAAAACATATTTTGTGATATAAATTTTTTATGTGATATAACTACATTTTAACGATTTTTTCCTTTATCTGGCGTCTTGCCAAATTTCATGATTCTAGGTCAACGTTCCTATAGGTTTTGATTTATTTGCAAGTATCAAAATAAGCGGCATAAATAGCCGTATTTTTTGATTGCATTGAATTAGAAACTTGATTTTTTTACAGCTCCGCCTAAGTATTTCATATTAATTCCAAGCTAGACCTAAGTATTTGATATTAATTCCAACTTGATACCTCCATTGCGTTTCTGAGAAAAAGGGTCTAGACAGACGGATAGACGGAATAACATATATACAACATATAAGGGTTCTTTTTTCCTTTTGAGGTACGGAACCTTTGGATTAATCGGAATGCAATAAAATTGTAATCCGAATACCAGTGTACAGTACAAGTACTCACTCTATCTAATATTGACTATGATAGTGTTGATATACTAGGAATACATAAACAGTTGTAATAAAGAACATCTCTTTATAGGCAGTTCTGTGTGTCAAAGTGAATCGTAAAAAAAGGTTAAATTTTTTCGTTAGAATCTTAATTTTGACCGTGATTTTTCATAAACGATTGAAAATTGTTATAACGTTGATTAACATTTTCTACTCAGTTTAATGCATATGATCAGCTGTACAGAGACGTTATTTGTTACAACTGTTCATGTATTGCTAATATTTTAACACTATCCTAGTCAATATTAGAGCGAGCTAGTACCTGGACTATATTTGTACAAAGGGCACGTTTTTGCTACAATTGCATTTAAGTATACAGATGTAGTAAAAAACTTGTTTTTTTATATATAAGGATGACTCTATGAGTAGAACTGAATATATTTGAAACGAGTTCCTGCAAAGAACATAAAACTTTTCGTTGAAATCACAAATTTGATCGTAATTTTTTCAGACAGTGGAGAATTTTCACACGTTTTCTTACCATTTTCTACTCAGTAGTGAATAAATAATAAACACATTCTGTACATATGTATTACTTGCTTTTTCGCGCGTTTTTGCTTGCATAACTTTTCATTAATGCGTCGAGTTTTTCTCAAATATGTTTGAATTTCAAATATATACTTGGCTGGAATAAAATTAACATATATCTTAGCTTCAACTTTAAGTGAACCGCTGCGATAGTCTCGACATTTTCTTTACATTAGTTTTCAAACTTCCACAGCTAATTCTTTATCCTGAGCACTAATAACTATATCCCAATCCCCTTTAAGTTCGATCGGGTAAAACGTAGACTATATTTGAACACAATTATTCCAGTGAAAATTCTACTCATATCTTTCTAGCAGTTTTGTGTAATGCTGTAATAAACATATAAAAAGATATACAGACAGAGATTTCTTAAGGAATATTCTATCGGGACAAAACGAATGCAAATTTTAATCTGTATAGAACTGAAATTATCCTCATAAAATTCTTATTTAAATCGTTTCAACTATTTTTACGTACTGCTCCAACGACAGACAGACGAATTGTACAAAAAGTTGTTTTGGCTTCTGCTTGATCCAAGACAAATCTTTGATACAAAATGATTATAATTATACATTTATACTTAATGTAGAGGCACATCCTTACACGTCTAAATTATTCAAAACAAATATATTCCAGAGATACAGAAACCTAATCACTAAATCCGTCTTTTAAGAATTTCGACATAGTTCACTAGCTTCTTACAAAGATACGAAATAATATATATTCAAGTGTATCTATTATTAAGATGCTTCTCTTACAGTAGACATTGAATCAACTCATGTTTAATTTATTATTTATTTCGTACAGAGAATCTTGAACAGCACAACACTGCGTCGCAACAGATCTAGAAACAAAAACAAGTGAACTAGACACAAAGGTCACAGGACAAAATACATTCACAGGAACCAATAAATAGCAGTATCTACTGAGGCAGAATGAAACAGATATCCAACGAATAAGGTTTCGGTAAAATTGTTAAAAAATACTACACGAGAAATTATGGATATATGAGTAACCACACTTGGAAAGTATGTAGACTAAATGCTATATTAATAACTATAGCAGTAAAAACTTGATTCACATATATGGATCTCATGTATATGAATCATATCTTTTTTTACTGTCGTTCTAAGTGAATATACATAATATTTTTTGATTTTTCCAAAATGTATTTATAAGTAATTTAATATTTTTATCCATAGCGAGCTATGGATTAAAATATTAAATTCCCCGGTCAGTAGGAGAACTAAGGTTATCACTCGTACGATTACCAGGCTGAAGTAGCAATGGGCAGGCTATACAGTGTGTGGGCCGTTGGAGAAACGAAGTTCTCGAATAGCCGCCACGTATCGGAAGATGTGGAGTGAGATGGCAGATGACCTGGTAAAATTTGCGGGAAGCCGTTGGATGCAAGGGTACGGATTCTATCTTTGGGGGAATCTATGGGATAGGTCGCCTATATTCAGCAGTGGAAATCTTCTGGCTGATGATGCTGAATAGTTTTAAAAATTTTCGAAATCTCTTTACGTTCTATTTATACAGAATTTAACCTTATGCCATACAGATTATAAATAGGTACCTTTTGCCATACAGATTATGAATACATCCTACCAAGAGTATGGTCTTTAAAAAAAAGAAATAATTTTCTGTAATTAGAATCCATACAATAACGTTTAAAAATGTGTTTTGAGGAAAATACATATCATTCTTTTTCGATAAAATATTTTCCAGCGAGGTAAGTAAAATTTCTAAACGTCTATCTTTTCGTATTTATCAATACCTACAAATAGAATTAACAAAATTGTATCAATTAGCGAAAGCAAGTCCCACACGTTCCATCCCGTGAATGAGGGTGAAGGGGTTTTCTCGCCATTTTCCAATAACGCGGACGAAAGGGCACGCAATTAAAATGTGCAGGGTGGCGGGTGGTCGGCATTGGAAATGCGTACAATCGACCTCACTCGTTTGATTTTTTTTATCGGTCCCGCGTCCTGCTCTCCTTGTATCGAACAATTAGATCGTGCATCAATTAGGTTGGACATGTATGGCAATTTATAACGTTCGTCGAATAAAACATCCGTATCAACACTTTTTAATGAAAATGCGGGCAATATATATTTAACACACACACACGTATATATATGTATATATATACATATATTATATTGGCAACTTATAAACATGCCACTTTTTTCGACCGATTTCTGGACTATTATATAACCTTCTAGAATATTTCTTGTAGGGTATATACAGAGCGCGGCATTCAAACTTGTGTTCAGTTTGTAATTGAGTAATCGGCGAGTAGAGAATAAATTAAAAATGGAAGTATTTCGAAGAAACTTATCATTCTCTTTCTTCATGAATATCGTTTAGGGCGAAAAACGAGCGAAGCTTCACGCAATATGTATACAACGATGGGCGAAAGTATTCCCTCTTACGGCACAGCCCCACTGGTTCCAAAGATTATAGAAGGGAAATTCTGGAAAACAACTTCATGCTTTGGGAAAGAAGTGGAAATATTCTGTTTGGCGACCACTTGATCTAAACCCCTTTCAACTTCAGAGGAGAGCTAATGTGTGCTTGGTGCTACCGAGTTCCCATCGTAACAACGAGAAGCTAAAGTATCTGGTTATAGGAGATGAAAAGTGGGTGTATTATGTTAATTTTTGGCGTTATGTTAATTTTTGGGTTAATAAATGGCAGTGGTTGGGGGCTGGAGAAAAGAGTGTACCTAGACCAAAACATAATATTGGACAAAAGATACTTTCGAGTGCATGATGGGATATGATTGGTATTATTCATTAAGTTATTCACCCACCGTACTCTTCAGATCTTTCGCTATCTAATTACCATGTTTTTTTTCTCTAATAATTTACGTGATAGAAAATTTAACGACGAAAGTCATATTAAAATTGAATTTCACCGGCTTTTCAGTCAAAGGCCCAAAGATGGCGATTTTATAAGTTATTTTATAAGTTAAGTATAGCCAACCTATTATACTATATATATATATATATATATATATATACATATATATATATATATTTATATTATATAAGATTAACAGCCAGACATATTCGATATTATAGGTATTTCGGTCAATTTCAATTTACTTGGATCGTAATGTTTTACTCTATTGAGTGTGGTTAAATTTATTAGTTTTCACTAGCAATTGCTATGGATAGGAACAGTTTTAATAAAATGATTAAGTATGAAAGATTAAACTAATAATAAAATTCATAGGAATGAAAGTTTAAAGAAACAAAACAAAAAATACAAATATATTGCTCCGTTTCATCCTTTTGCATACAAAGAGAAACGGTATTTCACTTAACACTGTTGAATTATCAATATAATAAGTTATTAAACTGTATTATTATACTTGAATAATTATATTCGAAATAACTAAACTCAGAGTACAACGGGCATGCAAAATTCATGCTCATAACACAAGAACGTATTGGTTGGATAGGAAAATATGGTATTGACAGCTATAACTGCAAACAATTTTTTTGAAAAATCATAGTTCATTGTTAGTTACTCTTATGCATAGTAAGCACCAATGTTATCTATAACTTGTTGCCAATGTGCAGGTAACGCGTAGATTGAAAACTTCGGGGCTCTGACTCAAAAAACTTATTAAGGAAATTTGACAACCCTGCTCTATCGTAATTTTTTTATTTTGTGATTTTTATCCCATTATTTAAAGACCGAAATATATAAAAATTTGTTGGTGCTAAGTAGGGGAATATGGTGGATGTGGTAGAATCTCCCAATGAAAATCTAGTAACTCCTGGCGGACGACTTTTGCTATGTGCGGCCGGCGTTATCGTGAAGGAAATGTACTTTCGAGTTTTCTTTACGTTTGTTTTGTATTTCTGTGCGAAGTCGGTCAAGTTGATTGCAGTATATTGGCGAGTCACTATGATATTTTCTGGTAGTATCTCCCCATACAAAATTCGTTTTGTATTTCACCAAAGAGATAACAAAACTTTCTTCAGTATCTGCTTTTCTTTAAGTTATAGCTATTGGCGCTTTAGCGTATGGTTTACGAACATAATCCATTTTTCGTCCCCAATTACCTATTAGTTATGCCAGTGTTGGATGCGTCTCAGGGAAATAAGATTTATACATATATTAGCATATTGGTCTAACTGAGCGGAGGTCAAAGTATGTGGTGTCCACACCCGGACACCATAGCTTCCACTCTTTATTCAGTTGATGCAAGTATTCCAATACCTGTACCTGATTGCAACTGAGATCTGCTGCTAGGCAATAGGAAGTAAAATGGGGATTTTTTTCAATTAATTATTTTAAGAGGTCTATGTTAACTTACACTGGTTGTCCGTTATGGGAAAAAACTTTTAAACCATAATTCCCATTTCTTCTATCATCATCTTCTGCATTACGTATATTTCGAGCAGCTGCTCTAAATGAAACTCATACTAAAGACAATGACGTATATGTTCTCTTGTCGCTTCCATGTTTTATTAAATACTGAAGCGATCCGTATCAGTTGACACATATTTATATAGTTTACCCCACCACTTTACATTGTTGCACCCTAGTTCTATCACTTTCTAGAAAAAATAGAAACTCAAAAAATACACTCATGACTTTCCTACCAACCCCATATATTAACTTATTATATTAATATTAAGAAAGTGTTAATATTTTCTGAAAAACGACGAACTCCAGATCGTATTATTTATTGCCCCAACATTAATGCAGTTTTATTTAATAATGATAAAATTCCTACTAACGAAACTATTTACAGCAATAAATTTCTGAATTGGTCGCTACAATTCTTCAGGTGTTTAAAGCCATCTGATTGTTTATCCTGGATTGTTATGGACTCAGCAGTTACAACAAAATGTATATTAAGTATTTATAAAAATGTATAGTCAAAAATAAATCTTGTTTAATGAAAATACTGACTTACTATATAGTAATAATGACTTACTATATAGTAATAATGACTTACTATATGAAATATTATATACATATATTATAAATATTATACACATATTTTGAGGTACAAAATGTGCATGCATATATTTCCAAAGCAAATACTACACAGATATTGATCAGATGCCTAAAATATTATACAAACCTTTATAAATATAACTTCAGTTTCATCAGAATCGATTAGATTTTTCAGATACAAAATGAACGCTCAAGGTTCTTCACAACTTTCACAAAGTTACGGTACCGATTTCGGCAGACGTTTAAAAAAGGCAGTTTCTAATTATGAAGGATGAAACAAAGTTTTCTAAACATAATACTCCTGTACAAGGTTCAAATTACTGATTGTACAACATAATGCAAAATACCTTCACAATGCTACGTTGCTGTCCGATAAAATTCGCGTCACTAAATGATTGCATTTAAGATTCGCTTAAGATTTCACCTTCTCAAAAATATCAGTTTCACTTCTCTTGTTACAGAATATATATTATTGTAAAGGGAACATAAAAAAATAATATTTTGTAAATACTTGAATTGGATATCGGAACCAAATGAATTGGATATCGGTCCGTTATTCATATTCATATAATTGATATTCATACCGAGTTGTAAAATAAAATTTGTAACCACTATACAAAACAAAAAAGGTATCTTCACCAACTCGCATATATAAATATACAACTCGCATATATATATATATATATATATATATATATATATATATATATATATATATATATACTCTTTTGAATATTAATAATTATTAATACAAATTAAAAATATCCATAAAAATCTAACGACGTACATAATAACTTTTTAGAAACGATTACAGAAAAGTATTTAACACCGACTGCTTTTTTGTAGCCGTTGCCTAAATTAATTCAAAATAAACTCTTCAACTGACATTGACATTTGCTCTCTTGTTGTCAAAATGAATGTCATTTTCGAACTATTCGAGTTTTTAGAGGACCATTAAATCTGTTTATAGAGGATCTGCACTTTGTTTCATTTTGCTGGTTCAGAGTGTTGAATAATAGAATTGAGAAATAGAATTAATGAACTGTTAAGAAAGATAACCTGATTTTTCATACGAAAATACAATATTCTCATTTGTCTGATTGACGGTTTAAATAAATATTTCAAGGAGCTAGTTTTTTCATTTTCCCTCTATAAATGATAGTATGATATTTTTATTCATGTAACAATTGAGTCCAACAAAATATGGACATTTGCCGATCTGCTTTTGACAGGTTTTTGTTTTTTAATATTATTTCAAACTGGTTAGTTAAGTATCTTCTTCGAATAGCTATATAAATCAATTTGAGGATATATATATATATATATATATATATATATATATATATATATATATATATATATATATATATATATATATATATATATATATATTGTTATGCTAATGTTGTGTGTATTCGTGCAACTCGGTTATGGCTGATTGCACTCACGCCTTCGTAGCGTCCGCCATATTGGACTTCAAATTACGTTACATATTATGTTTAGGGACACTCCTGATGTCAAGACGAATCCATCGATCGCTCTCACACGAAATCCTACTGAACTGTAACTAAACATCATCTCAAAGGATCTTTAGATAAGCAAGCGCAAATTACATTTAAAATATAGATACAGAGATGAGGTAGTCAGTCTTTTGCAAGATTCTGGAATTCACGCAAGCAGAGCTACCGGTGAAAGCTGGTCAGTTCATTACTCATATTATTATTCTCCTATACACTGATGGAAGTCATGGTGTAAACTTTATGAACCCGAAATGTTCAAATTTCCAGAAACTATTTTAACGTTTGGCATTACGAGTATTTGTGATTTCTTGCCGAGCCTCCGGGTTATTATTTTTGACACCTCCAGAAAAAGAATAAAGTATATGCAGTATGCTATACTCTTTATTGTTGTTCAACATATTTCCAGTTTTAAATTATAGACCAAGAAACTAAGTATATATTCTCTGGTCTTCACTACAGACAACAAAATGAGTAATTTTTCAAAGTCAATAAGACATTTGTATCTTTATTTTCGACACGCGAATGCATCATATGTCTCTTTTAAATCTCACCACAACTCCCGTTCACAGTATCACAGCTTCATTTCACACTAGAAGTCGCACATTCCATCACGTCTAATTGCAGTCAGTGATCCGACATCCCGCTTCCTGCGCGTCGTCTCACTACCGCATTACGCTCTACCAGATGTGCGTTTAGTCGACAGACTGTACAATGCATCCCTTATGTTTGTGCTTAGTTTTTGTTACTGACTTACTTTTACTTCTAAGGACACGTCATGTTAATCAAATATTCTCATTAGCATATTATTATATAAATTGTGTTGAGTTATTGTTAACATTTCATACGAAAATGTAGACATTCTTAAACTACAAGTCTGATTTTGTCCATTTGATTTTTCATTTTTTGTTATTTAAAACAGATGACGTTAAAATCTTGAATGTAAAAATTCCACTGCTTCATCAGTTATTTTATTCCCTCAATTTGAGTAATCCTGAATTTAATTTGAGGCTTTTCGGATTCGATTCGATCACGTGATGCTTCAACAATTTGATGTATCTTTATGATGCGGTAATATTTCAAGCAAATAGAAATAAATTATGTTTCGTTCCGAAACTTATACTTTAAAATTTGTTTTTGTTTTTAAAAATATTGCTTCTTGTGTTAAGGAAATAGAAATCTAAGTAATACAGTTTTGTATTATAAATGATATCCAAATTGAGAAGATTTTCACCAAACATTACATCTTTTGGAATGAAAAGTAGTATGTTTATAAAATAAACTCTCTTTTTAACCATCGGCTCACGTAAACTACGTTTCATTTTTTTCTAGTTTTAATAACGACACGTTGTTTGTTCTTTATTTAATTAAGTGCTACTCGACGGAAAAACCTAAGAAATATGAAAACAAACACAAACAATCCATTTAATGATTTGTAATTTATAAATAGACAAGTAAATATACAGATATAATTTTACATCATAGACAAAGAAGTTGAATTCCATCTAATAGAGAAATTGTTTGTCTAATTTAATATAATAGGGATAATATAAAGACCCTAAATTAAAGAATGAAAATCTGCCCACTTTTTGACTATAGATTCTGTCACCTTTTGTAATGATTGTGAAACGTTGAGTATCACAAGCTCATGATTGTGAAACGTTAAATACCACAAGTGCTTCAAATAAGATTAATATTTATAATTGTTATCATTTATAGGAGGGTTTGATAGATCAAACCGCTTAAATATGGTGAGTTGTTATCGATTATTCTAAATCGGGTGAAATTTACCACCGATACTGATTCATTCATAAGGACAAAATTAGATGCGGCTAAATTCCGTTGCGTATAGATTTAATCTAATACACCCTATAGGCCCCACTTAGTGAATTAACGATGATACGATACAGTTTCAAATTTTCCTAATATATGTCAACGTTGGCCCGGGTCTCGTTAATATAAGCGGGAGCACGCAGTCAGCATAATATGAAGCATACTCTGGTAATAACAAGATTATCTCCAGTAGGTGACAATGCTTAAGGGATTACTAACGTTGCGAAATACGACGCCAAAACACGTGCGAGACACACTGAAGGCCGCGCCAGGGCTTGTACAAGCCACTATTTAATAGGATTTAAAGCAATTACCTAGATTTCAATGTCACTTTGACCAACCAGACGTTTGAGGGTGTACTGCTGCGAGGTAATTGGATGTGAAGTAAAAAGGAAAGAGAGAAAGTTTATTTTCGTATTCCCCTTGTTCAACGGACCTTTAATTTATAATTATCAGAGTTAAAACGAATAGTATATTCGACCTTAGGTTGAATACCAAATATTCAGCGAGGATCCTGGATGAATAACTGAATATTTAGCAAAACTATTCGGTCGAATTTGGATATATCTATGAAGCGGTATTTTGGTGGCTCCATAGTGACCGCATGTTCTCACTATGAAGCGGTATTGTGCTAGAACCAATGCATCAGACTTTACACGCAAGTGAACGTTTATTTTACTAACAGCTTAATATGGATTAGAAGATACTGTTAAAATCCAAAGGAAGAGGATCGATGAGATCAAAGAAATGGTACATTTTTCTGGCATTGCTGTGAAGAGAAAGTAGATGATATATGTATATACAAATGACGGCGCAAGTAGACTAAGTGTAAATAACACTTTTGCGACCGACACTTTGCATAAATATGTTAATTACTTCATAACATAATAACATGTAAAAAGAAATGAAAATTCATTTGCTTATAGGGCAGTAAATGAAGCGTAGTTTTGTGAATAAGAATAACTATATGATACCGAAATATAGTGTTTTCCGAACAAGAATATCTAAATGATACCGAAATATAGTGCTTTTCGAACAAGAATATCTAAATGATACCGAAATATAGTGTTTTTCGAACAAGAATATCTAAATGATACCGAAATATAGTGTTTTTCGAACAAGAATATCTAAATGACACCGAGGAAAACGTTTTCAATCTATAGATTTTATTAATTTATAAAATTTCAGAACGTAAATACATTTATGAACTTTACTATATATTTTAATTTCGCTGGGAAAAAATATATTCTTATGTTATAACTGAGAAAGCAAAACAAAATATATTTAACGTCTTGTCACACTCTAATTTATGAAACAAGTAATTCTACAATTATTGGTATAACTAAGACATTTTTTGTTTAAAATGATTTATATTTTCAAGTCTCTGAAAACTCAAGTATAAAGTAACATTACGAGTGACTGAATTATCACTAGAAATTATTTGACACATTCCAATATCATTATCACTAGAAATTATTTGACATGTACCATTAGAAACATAATCAAACGATAATTTCACGAAAAACCTGTAATGTACGAGTAGAACTCGCGCTACAAGGGCTCCGTACACATTTATATATTATATACATATAAGGGTACATAGTATTTTTATTAAATGAATTTCGATATTAACCTTTTAATTTTTTTTATTCAATTTTCAACGTAAATGTATTGCCTACTGTATCTTTCACAAGCGTTAAAAGACTTAACACTTAACCAATTAACTTTTCCTGAATCGCTACCACGAAGAATGTGGCTCCCAGGAACCAATAGTTAACGCTGGTAACGGTATGGAATAGATTTTAACAAATTAACAATTTTATTAACTATTTTTCTAACAAAATGTTAGAAAAATATTGCTATCTCTGTCTTAAGGCATCTTTCTAACACATGGAGTTAGACAACGATCTAGTTATATAGAATTGAAAGCGAGACTGTAGTTTTTAGTTTTCTATACTTCTTAAACCGACTTTCGGACTAATGGAAATATTTTTCATGATATACCATAAAATCTATTTTTGAGAACAACTGATTGTATGAAACCCTAATTGCGTAAGTACAATCTGCGTTTTCGTCTTTTTTTACGTAAATATGTTTTCCGAAAAAAATATAATGTCAGCTGAGAGTTCGGCGTCGTGTGATTAGACATTAGGCAACATTTATTGAATTCGTTGTACATAGTTATTAATTTCGAAATTAACGCATATAACTAAAAACTTGTATAACTTGAGTTATGGTAGTAGACTTTAAACAAACATTTAAATAACGGTATAGAACCTAAATATAATTTTTGTAAACAGTTAAACATAACCGAAATGAAAAGTGAATAAAAAGGGAAAGTATATTCAAACGTATGTATGTAACGTAATGTATGTGTATATACTATATCGGCGAGCGTGTATTTTCTAATAACCACAAATATATTACGCGAAAACTATTACTATTTTTTACTTACCAGCCACATACATCAAAATATTTAAATTTAGTTATATTTGACTTGTTGAATCCAGACAATACATTTGTTAAGGTCAAAATAACTTTAATTTCCTGTATTTAATTCAATAGCGTGTTCCACTTATATATTCAGCAAGAATCGTTATTCAAAACTGTTGCACCGGAAATGTCATTGTGAAACACACATAGTTCCTATGTGATCGTTTGGGAACTTGAGACAATAAAAATTAAAGTTTTTATGGTCAAGTGGAGATAGCTATTTAAGCACGATAATTGGAGTTTCATAAAGAGGTAGTTGAAAGATAAAAACATACAGGGAAGCTCCTTGAAATCAAATTGATTTAGCTGGATTAGTAATAACGTATTACTAATCCAACTAATAACGTATTAATAATGGCCAGGTTTATATAAGGAATATTATGTATTGTGACGGTTAATTCGAAATGTAGTGATGATATATGTGGAAGCTATTAAGAAAATAAACTATTACGTATTTGACAACTGAAAGAAACTACGTAAAGCGCTAACTTTACGTTGCTTTTGTTGCTATTATTAAATTATACAAGAAGCGTTCGAGCATTTCAGTACTGTCAGTGCATCTGCATTTTCGATATCTATAACTGCTGGCTATGGAGATGGGGATTAAAACGTTACGAATTACCTGAGTCTCTGAAACCGGCTAATTCAGGACTTGGGGTTGGTTACAGGTAAAAAATATTTACCTATATTTCCATCAAGACGATATATACCCAAATAAATATTGTTAAATTGGGTATAGTTATATTGACCTAAAGAGAAAACCAATAAAGGTGAATAATATACAACAATAAAGGTGAAAACATGAGGTGGAAATGGAGCTGATATTGCGAGCGTGTGTAAAAAGTGTTTAAAAACCGTTACTCCAAAAAAGAGCGAACTAGCTATAATGAAAGCGTGGAAAGAACGAAAGGTAGTAATTAGAAAATGGATCGCGATGGTTACTTTTGCGTGAAATATCTTATTTTTGATTAATATGTAGATAATTGGTGAGATATGGTATCCTAATCACCGAGTAATTATTCTCTAAATTATTTAATCAGTAAAAACAACAGTGAAAATGTAAGATTAGTAACTCTATGCAGAAGAAAAACAATGTTTAAACAGCAAAATAGTAGAAGATTTTATGCACGGCAGATTATCTGTAATTCACATATTTACAAGGCATGAGTTGGATCCTAGTTAAGTCCATGAGTTACTTTATCATCGTCGAAGTGACCGAATTAACAAATTTAGTTAGAGTTATTTACCGAATGGAACAAAACCCAACTAATGCACCGAAGTCGTTAGGTTGTATAAAATTGAGGTATGATTGCCATGGTACTATACTTGGTAACACTATAACTTAAATACTTGATTGAATTTCGGACTATTGATATTACTGAAATAGAAAGTGATACCATCGCAACCAAGGTGCTAAGCAGTATTTAGTCAGGATAAGCGGCGAATAGTTTTTCTTCTTTATCCTCAATCAGTTCTTAGAAATAAAATTAATTTACTAAGTGTAGCGTGCTCGTACTTTAGTAAAATGAGTCTGCTGTTTTTTAATTCACATAAGTTTTTTGTCCTAATAATAATTAAGTATCAAAGTGCTTTAAGTACCTACGAATATATTGGCTACGAAACAAGATATAGTCTAGAGAAATTAGTTCCTAATTTAGCTAGGACATACAAGGAGGTTGCTATATAATAAACCTAATTTTAGTTTATTTTAATTACATATGACGGTTAAAAATGTTCTATAATTGATTCCAGCATTATTCAGATACTACAAATGAAGTATCAAGAGGAAATGAAAGTAGCCTTTCCTAGTGTCCAAACATCAAAGAGGCACAGAGTAGTTCAAAAACCAGTAGAACAGGGCGATAGAAGGGGATAATGATGCGCGTTCAGATGTTACCAATAGAATGATTCATTATTAGTTCTGAACATAATCGTCTTGGGATGACAATGATGACAACAAGACAGGAATGCGTAAGTTTTCTCGCGAGTTCTAGGAGTACCAGGGCAAAAACAAGGTCAACGTTTTGACTTTAACCATTATGACTTTAAGTAAATCAAGACTCCATGCAGTGGCATAAAAAGGACACACCGTCTGTTAAGAGGTTCAAGGTCACAATCGGCGAAAAATCCGATTGCTTCTTCTTTTCCGGACACCGAGAGGATGCTATTGAATGATTACAGATCTAGCAAGATCTGCAAGTTGAGCTCTTGCAAGCGGCATAAAACTTTCACTTCCACTTCCATATGGGTTTCATGAACCATCTTCGTAATAGCCTCGTCTAGCACTATTTATTCCCAATAATGTAGAAACAGCTTCGATAAAAAAAAAACACTGAAATGAAAAGCCGACTTGATCGTATTTCGAGGATTAGAGGGATTTAAGCAGTGAATTTTGAGACCTTAAAAAATTTATTTGATTGAAAGGCCTAGAAAATGTATTAGGGTTAGTGGGGCACTTGTTAAAAAAAAAAAATTACATTGGATTGTAAGAACATTAATCGTTTAGCCCCTTAACTACTCGAACGGTATATTATGTATATTATGGATGTAGCATAATGATACTTGATGTACATCTTACTCAAATTGTTTAAAGTTAATTAAACATTGTTATGCCCGTGATGAAATTAGACGTCCAATCGCGTTTTTGAGGGATTGTAAATGTAGTTCACAACTTATATTCATTTTAATAAAAATTTACTTTTATGAAACGAGTTGTTAGATCTCTGTCGTTAATTTAAAAATAATAACGGTTTACTACTGTAATTATAATTTAATAAATAAAACATCAAATTTGTAATGCAATTATTAGAAAGGATACCCTTCAGTTGCTAGGCGAAATATACACACATACCAAGAATACACACTTCCATTTCATTAAAGCGATTAAAAGCAGAGCACAAAGCATTTGAAGTGTTAATTTTAAATTCATGAGGGTCCTTCACACGAAGCAACCCTTGCCGAATATTCGAGTAGGCAATAATGTAAAAGTGACAAAGTATGAATGGCTGGCTGCGCCGACTGAAGGGAGGCATTATAGAGATAACATCAACTTTGTAACTTGCGGCGGTTGCCAAAATTTGTAGGGTAAATACATCCTTTTAAATTTACACGAAATCAACTTCATAACTACATGTGGAGGTGGCAAGCATATTTAAAGTTGGTAATGCGAAGTCTGGTTTTAACAGCGTTATGTCTTGCAATTTCTGTGGTCACTAAGTGTAGCGAATTGAAATTTACGTCAAGAGTGAAAAAAAAATTAATTCGTTACGTTTAACTGGCATTTAATACTTGAAACATTAATTTATCAAATGGAATAAACGAATTTAGACGACATATTGTATGTGTTTTATAATGCAACATTAATTAGTACGTACAGCTACCGTGCATATTATTCCAATAAGCGATTTTAACGAGTGCATGGACGTAATCGTAACAAATATTTTCATCACAAAGAATTTTTAATAATAAAGTTCATGCGTCTTTACATATTCCAATGTACTCATTGAATTTTGAACCCTAAAAATATTCGGTTCTCTTATCTAATCTATATAAATTTTTACCCTTTAATTACATTTTAGTGATGCACCTCGTATATTTGATGAGAGTGAAATTTTTTGCTTACTCCATTGAGACGTAAAAATTTCATTTGATAGATCTATCCATTTGATATGTTTTAAATGTGGAGTGCCTCACACCATTTTTTTTATTTTGAAGCCCCGTTTTCGAAATATCAAGTTTCCAACTAATGTGTAATATGTCGGGCATATTATGGGAGGCATATTATGGCTTCCTCTTTAATTTGTGAACTGAAACAAAAAAGAATATGCAGAAAAAGCCATACTCAGTTTCACAAAAATATGTCAAAGTTCATTTAAAAATATTTCGGGCGTACTGAAATAATGATCCTGTTTTGTAGAAAATCATGTTTAGAACAAAAAAAGGAATGCCAAATAATCTATGCGACCTATTTTAAGACTTTAAATTGGCTCCGACAATTGACAACTTCAAATCCATTTTTAAGATGAGGCCCGTTTCCTACCGTTTAACCGAACTGGGGTGATAAAATGAAGGCTATCCCAGGTTTGTTCAAGTTTCCCTGTTACGTAGCTGCGACATAACGTAGAGTATCCGAGAAGGGTTTCTAAATTGCTTTTTGAATATTTGTAATCTAACTCCCTACAATGAATGGAAAGCCAATTTGTAGATTTCCGGGTTAACATTTTGCATAATGCTGTCATGTCGACATTTATCCAGTCAGGACAGGATTTAATTCACATATTAAAATCGAGGGGTGATACTTAAGGACCTTAGAAATTTGAAGGAGCGTAGAGGTCATTATTAAATATTTATCGTAAAGGATAAAAAAGACAATTTTTACTGTTATGGCAATGTATAACAAAAAACTTATTTAGATATACAGCGTATCGATGTCGTAAACTGTTTTTTTTAAATCACTATATGTTTCGAAAGTTCTCATTTTCCTAAGGAAAATTATTGTAAAACTGAGTAGAAATCCGTGACCGATCGTATACTTTTTTATTTTATCGAAATATTGACATTATCGCTTTACGATATTCCAACATCAATTTTCATATTTCTAAATAAAGTGCCGTTTGATAGTATAGTGATACTATTAAGGTGACAATTTTGTGAAACATATGAAATTAGTAGTGAACCAAGAAATATGTTCAAAATTAGTTTTTATAAAATTGTGTTTTTCTAAAAAAACAGTAGTTTTTTACCTTCAGTGAATGATGTAATAATGCTGCAATTAGAATATATCGCTACCTAAATTTTCTCTCATTGACAGCGTATAGGTAGCAATAATAAGGTGATACCAGGTATCACCTTGTATTTTGAGTAATTAACTAATATTCGAACACTTGATTAAACTTTTTTGTTGTTAACTCTGAATATGATCCATGGATGCTCCTAGCAATATAAAACATTCTTCATATTGCTTTACTAGATCGGTTGAAAAGTTTTTGTGCCATCACGTGTTATATTTGTTGATATTATGGTGACAAATATTTTTAATTTTTGTTTCGTATTTACAGCTATGATAAATTTGTACTTTGGACTTTAATGAAGTATAAATTTAACAAAATTTTTTAATATTCTCATCATGTAAACTAATATAAATTAGGAAAAAGGTTACTATCCATTTGGAGGTGCATATCCGGAATAAACTCATCTCGAGCATTTTAAATTAGAAAAAGCGAAAGTAAATAAAGCGAAAAATCTGCGACTAAAATGATGTAAGTACCTAAGGGTTTAACTACCTTCGATGTCCAGTTTAACAAGTTTTTCAACAGAATGTCTAAATCAAGCGATTGACTATATAACTTAATTTTGGACACGTCGAACCACGAACCCGAAAATACTTTGCAATATTATTTTAGTTACGATCTGATGAAAACTGGCGTTAATTTACTTCACCTAATACCTATATTTCAATAAAGTTAACGTCGATGTTAATTTTAATTAAGTAATCTTAATATAAAACGTACAATTAAGTTGCAAAGTCGATTGCAACTTAATTGAAGTCCGATACAGCTGACAAACTTGTTGAAACGTCAAGTTTTATTCTCTTTCGAATCTAGACGGCATTTAATTTATTTTATCTTAAAACAATATGTAATTTAAAGGTAAATCTTGCAAGCACCTTTTATTTTTTTAATAGTCTTTGATAAGGGATAAGCTAGAATAATGTGGAAAAAAGGGTTAAAAATACGATTATTATCATTCCGTGACATTTTATTTTAAATGCAACTTCGCTGATAGTTGTTTGAAGTAAAAGTGACAGCTGAGCATGTGAATGAAGTAATGAATGAATGAAATTATGTAACAACACTCGGTATAGCCGACCTCTGCTTAACGCTTTTTTTTGTAATTTTGATTCATCTAAAATCTTAAACATCACAAGTTAGAGTGGTTTTTACTTCTTGTTTTTCGCTATGGAATTTAATTAATAGATGAATTTAAATTTTAAGTTTATGCAATTTTAAATATAAATTCGTTTGTTAAACTTGCGATTAATAATTCGTGCAAGATTGTGATTTGGTATTTTCGAATGCATTTTGAAAATTTTCAGTTTTTGAATTAAGCCTTTTTGATTGGATTGAAATTTAGAGCTAAAAATTCTCAATATTTTTTTTGGAATATTGTCAATTTAAATGTTAAAATTAAACCTAATTCAATAATATCATATTGTGTCATCGTTAAAGATCTAAATAAGTTAATTTTAAAAAATAAATGAAATATTCATAGATCATTAAATTTTTATTTCCCTGCCTTATCTCTGCTTCGTATCTCCGCATATGTAGATTCTGCAATTAAGGTAGCGATAAACGATGTAAAAGCTGTCAATAGACCTTAAAAAACACAAATAGAAATTCTTTGATGGGGTAACAACGGCTATTCACAATTACGAGTACCTATAAAACAAGCAATAAAATCAATCATAAACATTAAGTAACGCAAGGACTATATATCCTTAAAGGCAGGTAAATCGTTAAATGCAAATAGAAAACTGAACGTCGTTTTTTTATGTCCCAAAGGTAACGAGGTTTTAAATAACTTTGCAGGATGTCGCATTCGTATTCGCGTGTTAACTGGTGCTATTATCGGAAAGTAAAACTTAATTTTTCTTTGCTTATTTCTCAACTTTTTTGATTTTGTCGATGAATCTGTTGACATGAGCGAAGGACTGTTGATTCACGAAGTAATTTAATATTTGTAGGTACTTATATAAATAATAGAGCTTTGAAAAGATATGATGTATTCTGGATGACACAAAATGAGATTCTTTTTTTGCTGCTATAATTGGATAATATTTTATCCTCCCATTAATTGTTAAAAAAGTGGAAGTAAGGGCAATAAATATTAAACGGAATCGCAATAAACGTAATAATATACAATCTTATGTTTTCAATAAAAAATTAATAGCGTTCTTAATTAATTGTTTAAATAAATACATAATTTTGTAACTCAAATAATTTGCTTAATTAATTAGTGGTTTAAGTTACGGACATTCATGGAGTGTTCATATGAAAAATGTTTGGGATAAAAAAATCATCAGAAAATGATACAAGGAAGGAAGTTATTAATACAAAAGCTGATTCAGAGGTAATTAATAAATATAGGATAATTAAACATTAATAACATACTAGATGCTCAAAAAGAGCATCGATGTCATTTAAGCTACTAGTACCCGGAAATTTTTCGAAAATAAATATGATTTCACTACAAACTTGATTTTTTATTTTTGAAATTGAAAACAGCAAATCAAAAATGGCGAAAGGCTTTCATCCAAAGTAACATAAAAGTAAAGGGCGCGGGAATATGGATTCTAACGGCACATGATCGATCTAAAACTGAAAAAAAACTGTGCCATAAGTATAGATGGACGGATGGACATGTCGAAATTAAAACTGTAGAAAATATAACAGATGTACGGTCGGAAATTGTAAGGGCTCCTTGTGACGGAAGCCTAAAAAGTGTATTCCTTACGATTATTTGACGTTAAACGGTTGGCAAAAGGTATCATCGCTAAGGATATTTCCACTTATGCGTACCTCGACCTAGTTGGGAATATATGATACTACTTCTTAGAAAATATTTAAATCCCAGGTCAAAAATTGTTTTTACTTTTCTCTCTGTTTGTATCCGGCATGTCTTAAGTTGGCACAAATAAAGGTTCAAGATAACCTGTCAAACAGAGTAGAACTAGACTTCCAGCGATCTCTACAGATTTAGGCCCTTATAAACATTTAAGGGTACAGATTATTTATATTAAACTATTGACAAATATACATTTTTCACAAAATAAATATATTGCCTGCTATATTTTTCACAGGCGTTAAAATATGGTGCATACTTTAAAAATTATAAGATCGAGGATAATTGCTATGGTTTACTTCCAACATTTTGCGTGGGCTTCTTAAAACCCTATTATTTATAATTTTATGTTGAGTAGTTTTGGATATAAGAAGGGGTGAGGGGAACGCTCTGTCATTCGTATTTTTTAGAGTATCTTTATAAATAACGCAATTGAAAAAAATAATTTTTGTATCTCTCATAACAAGCCATTTCAATGATGGGTCTCTGTGCCCAATGCTCTATTGTAATTATGACATATCAAATTAATAACAAAAATTTAAGTACTTATTTACCTCCTCTTTAATTCTTATACGATTATTTTAAAGAACTTAGTGAAAGTAAAAAGTGCAAAATATGTAGGTTAACAAGATGTATTGCTATTCCAAATTTCAAGTTTCTATGTTATATTATAGCTTTTTAGAAAATCGGCTGTGGTAGACAGCGTTTTCATATACATACAGTGTTTTAAGAACATTTATATTAGTGAATTAATCATATTTTTATAAACGATTTTGTTTTTAAAGGAGACTGTTATAAGTCCATATAGTGTTGGGTGCAGTGTTAAAAGAATAAAAATTAGACTATTCTATTGAGAAAAAAAACGAAGTTTCTGAAAAGTTTAATTTAGATCTTCAATCAGACAAATGAAAAATCTGGTACTTTTTATTTTTAAATTATATTAGTTTGTAAATTATGTTTCTATGAAATGAAAATATGGAACTCTTCGTATGAGCAAGAAGAAAGAAAGGGCAAATTGTGCCTCCTTGTATCCTGCTTACACAGATGTAACGTGTACTGAGCCATAATATTCGCTCGTTCAACAAGGTCGTCGACAAAAGTCACGTACAACTCGAAACGAGCGAGAAGGCGTTCATTTTGATAACAACATAACAATTGCCAATTTCATTCAACAGTTTATATTTAATTGATTTAGGCAATAACTACACATTAAAAAAGAATACCAACGTATTGACTATTTTTAGGGTTCCGTACCTCAAAAGGAAAAAAGGTACCCTTATAGGATAACTTCGGTGTCCGTTTGTCGGTCTATCAAGACCTTTTTTCTCAGGAACGCATGGAGATATCAAGTTGGAATTGATATCAAATACTCAGGTCTACGGTCTCTTGGAGCTGTAACAAGAGCTTTAAGCTTCTAAATCAACGGAATAAAAAAATACGGCCGTTTATGCCGCATATTTTAACACTTGATAAATATATCAAAATCGTCAAGGTTCTTTCCATTGATCTAGAGCCGTGAAATGTAACAAGAAGCAAAGTCTCAGAGCACAAGTAAAGGAAGAATTCCAAAAATCGTTAATTTGTAATTAATTCACATAATTTTTTTTAAACATGTGCCTGTGAAAGATTTAGTACGTAATACATTTTTGTGTAAAAAAAAATAATTTCTATAAATAGTTTAATGGGAATATTATGTACCATTAAATATTTATAAATGCCCAAATGTATACGGAACCCTCGTAGTGCGAGTTCCACTCGTGCTTGACAGATTTTTTTGTAATTGTCTCTAAAATGTTATTAGATATTTCGTTGTATTTTTACTTCTTACTAACAATTTTTGATTTATTAAAATTATAATATTAAATCCGCTTGAGAAGATGGCTTTTTTGTTTTCTATTTTGATAAAACATTCTATTTTATTTTTTGCTCTGATTGCTGAGTTGTTTGCTTTTTCAAGTTCTAAAAAGTGCCATGTTTTTCAAAAATATTTCTCTAACACCAGACCCATTTTCGTCGGTCTCCTTTGCTAATATTGTCATTAACTTTGGACTAAGATTGTTTTTTTAATTGTTACTATTAGTAAAAATGTAAACCAACTTTAATGTTTTCTAATCATTAGTCTCAAACTTGACTTTTAATATGTTCTGTTTTATTTTGAGATAATTAAAGGACAATAAACAATTAACAAGCAACCAACAAAGGCCTCTGGAATGCAACATGAGACTAATAGCCGATAAACAGTTCACGTACTGAGATAGGTACTGAGATAGGCTTTATATGGTAGAAGGATCCCGGGAAGTATTTTTGCAATATATCCACTATAAAAATATGTGAGGATCGTTCAGCATTGCCGTCTTTATTACATACTTGTGCTAGGCGAGGATTATTTTCTAAGCTGGTGCGCTTGGTTACTTGTTAGTTACTCGTAAGTATGGCATGGAGGTATATTATTGTAGGGTATAAATCTTGCAAGCATTTTATAAATGCACGCGTGTTATATACTGTTCATCTGGTTTTATTCAGATAATATTGAATGAAATATGTCCAGCCTGGTGATTTAGGATGATACTTATAATTAAACAATAAAAATAAACCTAGTAAATACTAGAACACACACTGTGATGGTTCCGTACCCGTTTAGGTATGTACAGAAGTTGAAACATTTGAGTTTACAGAGTCTAGTAATATTTGCATATATTGATATTGTTATATTACTTTACAATATTGCGTAGCACATTTTGCACAGCGATGTAAAATATACTGGGAAATATTTTACCAAGTAAAATATCGCCCATTGTACCTTTCAACCACGTCACAAATTTCTTAAAAAATACTTTTATTTCTCATGGCTTTTTCTAAATTACATCAACAGATGTTTCAGTCCACTGCTGAGAAAAGCCTTATAATTGAGGTAATAACCATAATCACCATGCTGTGTATGTGGTTTGGCAATCGCAGTGCGTAGCTACTCGCACCAGTGGCGTTAGTGCTCGTCACAGGACTGTGGCATATTAGCTATGTGATTTTAAATACTACTCCATTCCCGTTCGAGCGACCGGAAATATAACCCGGGTCATCGCGATGTGCCACTCCATTAAAGGCCGTATGCCTTTTGACCAAACCAACACAAAATGAATAGTTTTTACCTTTTTACTTTTAACTCTTGTAGTTAGAAGCCTCAGGCAGATAGACACACAGACAAACGACCACAAAAATAGGGTTCCGGTTCGGAGCCACAAAAATAGGGTTCCGGTTCGGAGCCACAAAAATAGGGTTCCGGTTCGGATCCTTCGGATACAGAACGTCAGAAAACGTTACTCTTGTTACTCCCAAGAAGGGAATCAACCCTGGGAGGAACAAATGAGCAAAAGTAAAGTTTTCGCACTTTCGTTTTATTTAATGAAAAGAAAATTTATATAAAACCTTGCTATGAAATTTAGTTTATTTTGTAAAATTAAAACCAAAGCGAGGTTAACCTAAACCAAAGGCCACTGTTAGTTTATTTTATAAAAGCACGTAGCAAACTTTTGTTCGTATTAACTTTGTTTTTGCAATTGATCACTCTCTGTAGTTTTATAGACTTATGTTAACAATAAATAACATAATAAACCAAAAATAAAGAAAATGTAAATTATTCAAACATAAAAAATAAGAACACGTAAAAAGTAAAAGAAAGAAGAATTTGAAGATACTTGAAATTTGACATTTGGTAACTTTTTATCTGTAGTAAAACGGTTTTATTGATAATTATATTTTGTTAATTCAATCAAGGTTGCCAGTTGTAATTGTTATATATGTCATTTTTAAGAATATACTTTTATTAAAAAAATAGTAGAAAACAATTTTTACTAAAGATCACTTATATGCCACGGCGTGTGTAAACCGTATGCGCCCCTCATTAAGGGAGTGATAACAAGTCATATGTTTACATATATGTATGTATTTCGGACATTGATGTTGACAATGGACAATGAGTTTAAAAACTACAATTAATGTCAGCTATATCTACATACATTTATGTAGAGGGCTACTAGAAAATTGAAGATTACAAATAATTTTCTACGTGCCCAAAGTTGATTGACTTCACAAGAGTATATGATATAAGGTGTATTATGATATAAGGTAGGTGTACTATGATATAAGGTGTACAAAGAAAGTGTGCTTTTGTTTGTAAATAGGATGTGACGTATCATCATCTCTGCCTACCGTGTTTAGACAGAATGTGGCTTATAGGAGTATTGACGGTTATTCAAACGATAAAGCAAAAGTAAAGTATCACCGAAAATTTTGGGCCAATTTTCGAACTGATTTCAATGATTTTTTTATTAAAATGAAAAAAAGCTATTTTAAAGCTGATGTAACCTTAAGATATTTTGTATGCACTATTCTTAAATGGCAACAAATTAAAAAGATAAATAAAACTCCCTATCTTTTCCTTAAATTTCGAAAGTTAATCCGGGGTGAAAGTATTTTTTTCAGCCAAAAAGAAAGAATATGATCAGTTTTAAACTAATAGTATGCCGGATTACATGTTTCATATTTTTCATTTAAATCGTATAATTTTTCGAGAAATTAGAATTTTTGAAAAATGACCCAAACTTTTTTAAAATTGTTGGTAGTAATTTAACTGTTCTAAGTAGTTTATAATGATTGTATGTTTTTATAAAAGTGATTTCTTATTCTTACACAGTTAATAAAAAACAGCGTACGTCAAAAAAATTACAAAAATTTAATTTAAATTTTTAATAAAAGACACGACAGATTATTAAAATGCCATTGAAATTAATGGTACTTTAATTGATGTAATTAAAGATTATCTCTTTTATTATATACTTCTCACTTTTATGAGCACTTTATACAAGTGAAGTAATATCTGAAAAAAGTACAAGTAGTTATTCATATTCATACGATGTGTCTTGCGTTCTCGACCTCTTGAAATCAAGCTCATTTTATATTGTATTTTAACTATCGAGTTAAACACTATTTTATTATTTACATTCAAAAGACCGTTCTTGAACATATGTATGTTTCTCCATAAAAATGTGAACAAGTCTTAGCTTGACGTGCTAATGCCAGCGCCGTCCTAAGGAAATAGAATATCGCTTGAGAGTGCAGTGAATTTAGATTATTTGAATGCAATATCCATATTGGTTTAATCAGCTTTCAAATATGTTTTCATGTCTATTAAAAAAAAACTATAGAATTCCTCTTTTAAAGACTTAAAATATTTTCCAGTTTTTATTCTCATTTTTAAGTTTAAATATGTGAGCAGAAACATATCTATTGTTATATTAAAAATGTCTCATCAAAAATATTTCATAAATTCATGCTTTATCTGTCTGGAAGGCTATAAAAGGAAATTTAACTATCTTGAAGACATCACAACACGGTGGAGACGCTATCTACAAACTACTAATTAATATGATATGACGAATATACATGAAACGAAATATATGTAAGACATATAGGTATAGAATTACGAAATCGTTTTAATAGGCGATTAAACAAAAAAGTAAAAAGATAGAGAGGGAGAAGTTGTCAATTTTACAGCACGTACTCTCATTAAACTGCGAACAGAGGTCGTTTTAACTTTCAGTCACCTTATCTACGTCAACCAAGATAACGGAAAATCGATATCAACTAAAACAATAGACATTAACAAGACAGGAATCTAATCCGACACTAAACCCAATCGTGCGGCGCAAAGTAGGCCACTAGGCGGGCTATTGCACATGCAAGCAATGCAGCCAGTTGACCAATACTCATTGATATTAGTCAACCCACTGTGGTAGGTAAAAAACTGCTTTGGGCGAGGTCGTCTGGACAGAGTATTTAGCAAAATGGCCGATGGCCTAATGCTTCATGATGAATTTGGTTTGATTTCAATGATTAGTATTTAAATGATGACAAGAGTTTCATTCCAGAGAGGTTTAGCAATTAATTATCTTATATTAGTTATAATCAATTGATATACTCTTTTTTGCTATAAATAAAATTAGTATCAAACATAACATTTTTAGCTTACGATGAATTAAAAATGGGATGAAATAAGAAAAATCAATATAAAATAAAACAGACTTCGGCTTTTGAAACATGTGTAAGAGGAAATTAAAGTTGTAGGTTAATTTAGAAATATAATAATAATTTGTGTGCAAAAATCAGCACCATTTTCATATTTATTTTTTAAATATAATATTTTGTAAATAAAATATATTTGCCGCGTATGGTAAAAGATTTTTGGGTAATATATTTTATCTGGAATGAAATATATTACCCAAAGATCTTTTACTATACGCGACAAGTTCTATTCAAATTAGATTTATCATTGGATGCACAGAGTTGCCAGTGATTAACTATATTTTCCCAATAATGGTAATCGCCGTCACGCTCTACCATTTTTAAGTAACATCTATCTTAAATCTATTAACCCAAGATCCTACTTTGTAGGAAAAAAATAATCAATTGTGACGCCAGAGACATTTGCTTTGTTTTATAGTTTTATTTTTTATAGCACTTATTTAATTAATTAACATTTTTCAGTTTGGCTAGATAATGATAATTAAAAAATATCTGAGTGTGAAAAAGACAAAAGTAATACAAATTATTTTTCATTGTAGGGAAGAGATAAAATTATATTTCTTAGAAGACTGGACGAAAAGAGAAAAACTCGGAAACATCTCAATATACAGCTATGTATTAATTTGTGAAAATTTTGTACCACTTTTTAAGCATATTGGGCCCACGGAGGAGTTTAATATTTCGCATAGTTAAAGTTTATACGGAGAAGGAGTGCAGAATGCTAAAATTTATATATAAAATATCTATATATTAATACTTGAAGAGAAATCTTTGTCCCTCTTTTTGAGCATATTGCGCGCACGGAGGAGTCAGAGATTTGGCAAACTTAAAGTTTATATGGAAAAGGAGTGCAGAAATCCAAAATTTACATATAATATGTCTTCTATATATTAATAAGTGAAAACTTTGTAACTCTTTTTAAGCATATTGCGGGTACGTTATGAGTGTGAGATTTGGTATCGTTAAAGTTTATATGGAGAACTAGTGCAGAAAGCTTAAATTTTAAATATTATATGTGTTACAAATACATTAAAAGATTCATGGTTTACGTTCAGCAACAAAAGATTCATTATTTGCGTTCATACTGTCAATGTCAAACACATAATAGTCGGTAGTCAAACTAGTCGCACAGATTAAAGATTGTCGCGAAAGAATTTGAAAACGTCAGATTGAATGAATAAGTTTCACGTAAACGAATAACGTCCAAACTTTAAAACTTAATGAATTGCGGTCGAATTTCGACCATTGAGCGACCCTTGTATAATATTAACATGTGGTATAGTAAGCCATATTCTTTTTTTAAATTAGCAGTATAACAATAAAATCTTTTATTCTTACTTACAAAATTAATAGGTTTTCAGCATTGTGTTAATATACGTGTATTTTTAAGAAAATTATATCGAGTAGACTTTTAGACTAAACAAGTTTATATCAGCAAATACTTTTAATTTTAACGATTTAAAGATGGCGGTAATCTAATTTTGTGGTAAAGTGGAAACATATTAAAAGCAAGGTTTTTGAGGAAATGGCGCTGCGATACGGATGTGCAAATCAAAATGTTTACTAATATTATTAACTGACTAAATAAGTTTCACGTATCCATATGATTTTTATAAGTTACTATAAACTTGTATAAATTCTTAAAAGTTATAAGAAAGCATCGATGTGTATTATGTATGATAATGTGCATTAACGAAACTATGTATATTTTATAAAAAAAATGCTTTTCCGTAGTACTTGCAGTACACTCTGTATAATTTTAGTGATAGATAATATTGTATTAAAATTTGTAACTACATATGTCTTTCAAATTTGTTAAATGATTTTAACGGGTTACGACATCTACTTAGATCAAATCGTGTATCGCTTAATGGCATCAATTTCCTTTCATTAGTATTTTTTTCGCCGAAAGAAATAAATAAAGAAATAATATAGAAACACATGCGCAAACGCACGCGCGCAAACATACACACGTATATAATATAATTACTATTGGAAATAAACGTCAGCTTTTCATCTATTTAACGTCGTAAGCCATTTTGATTCTGTTTTTTACGATAATATGACATTATTGTTATAAGATTATGCTATTATCTATATATACGCTTTCAATCATCCCATCTAAGCGGAAACAATTTAAATCTGTATACCTTTATCTTAACTTACCTTTTCTTTGCACCCTTTTTGATTTAGGTATAGGATTTATTTAGTGACTTTCTTGCCAATACTTCTTAATGGGATATATTAACTTCTCTTCCCTTCTACTAGGTTTTGTATATTTTTTCAGTTTTTCAGTCTTACACTGCTGACACGTTCAACACATTTACACGACCTTTATCTTTATTTTTTTCATCATAATATTATGTAACGCTAAGCGATTGATACACTACCATTTTAACCCCAGTTGGAATATTCCCCGCTTTTAAGTATCTGTACGACGCCTCGTTTAATAAGTCATTGTTATTTGTACTTTCTAGATAATTTGTGTCTGTCTTGTGGAAATCCGCACTGACCGAATATTTCAATTTCAACTTCCTCGCCTAAAAAAACTAAATGGATAAGAATTATCGAACATTCATAGAGATAATAGTTGCTCTACAAACCGCGCGAAATTACTGATAGGGCAGATGCAGTCAGCACGCGTGATGACAGGTGCATTCAGGACGACCGTTACGACTCATCTGACATTTAACTACTGGTTCCTCGATGCAGATGCAGTATGCAGTATTCAGTACTGGCAGGCAGCGATAAAACGACTGCAATGGTTAATCATTAACTTTTTTTTTATTTCTACGACACGCGACCAGTCGCTAGCCTGTCGACCATTTAGGTACTCGTAACATAACATAAACTTGGTTATGTTTAGAAATATGCAATTATTTTGTTAGTTTACTCTCATGTACATAAAAAGCAGGTCGCTTTATGGACTTAAAAGTTTTTGAACTAATTAGGATTATTTAGTCATTAAAGGAATTTAGGTTATTTAAAATTACTTCGTGCTATATTCAGCCAAGAGAAAAATAACTCGGTGTGGGTACTTTTTATCTTGGTCTGTAGTGAAATTAATGTTTTTTTGTCATGATTCAAAAACATTCTGAGGCTTTATCTATTCTAGCGATATTGGTAAAATATAAAAAAAAAGTTTATTATGTATTTATCATGCTAGTTTAGTAGTCAAACGTCGTTTGAATTGCAGCTATAAATGGTTCATTTCAGACGTGTAGAAGTTCGATGTACTCTATAATATTCCAAGTACTAACGATACGATACAAATGAAATATGATCCATTACTTCGAATTTATTTCAATATTTCGAATTACTCTCGCTCGCGCCTTCATATGCTCAGATTTCTATCATAAAAACCAATTTAGAATGATTGGTTACGAAACGAATTCGTTGTGAAAAAATAAAAATGAAAGAAAAAAGAAAAAAATTCAAAGTAAAAACAATAGGTTTTATTTGCATTGTCCATCGGTGTTTATGGTAGGTTATGTTAAATCGATAAAACTAAAAGATAATCCAATTCAATTTGCAGATTGAATATCCGTTAAAGCATTAACAGAGTCTAGGAAATAGCAAAAAACCTCTCGAACACAATAATTCAACATTAAACATTCGTTTAACGAGTTTTTTTAACATTATTTTTTAACATCATTTTGTTAACGTTATTTAACTACTTGAATTAATATCTATTAAAAAAACATGGAACTAATGCACTGTAGTAATCTGTATAAATATTAAAAGGTTGTATTCATTTTTGTATGTATATAACACAATAGAAAATATCTAAAAATTGCAATGAAAATCTGCACGACTAATTCCCTAAAAGTTTACTCAGTTAATAATTTTTCCTTGGCGTAACCAAGAGATATAGAAAAGTTACAAAAAACCGTAGCAAACTCATTTTGTTAACATAATATTGCAGTTAAATATTTTCTTAACAAAATCTCCGACTTTTTTGTCTTTGATATATTTATGTGTAAGCTAATTTTACTTTTTATTCTAATAATTTATTCAATACCATTTGTTCGTTTCGCTTTCAAGTTTCAACAACTCAGTCAATATCCGTGAAATTGCATACACGTAACTAAGTCACAGAGGTACACTTACGATACTGTTTACCTCCCAGTTAGGTATACAAGCATGAATATAAGCATGTATAATTAATATTATCTGAAACAAAAAATTGTTTTTAACTTTAAATACACCGACATTTCAGAAATCATACATGAAATACAATTTTATTTTTCCGTGAAAGCGAAAATGCAGTTAATAGAAAATAATTCAATAATATCAATATCTATAAACTCCATTTTTACTGAATAAGTGTATTTAATCTCTAGTAAGAAATAACTGCCAGGGTTATTGTTAAAAATTATATTTGCAGTGAAATGTCCGCAAATTTCTTTCGTAATACTGAAAATTATTCTCTCTTATTACCACATTCCATTTTCAAAGTTTAGCGATAACTTGTGACATTGTCACGCGAACTTCAACTTAATTAAAAGCAAGTACGTTACAGATATTACTATCAAATTACTTCATAAAACGCACTGTTTAAAGACACGTGCTAATACGTTTTTTTATTGAGTAGTACAATAGTTCGAGCATAACGTGGAATGAAGCAATCGGTGCACGATAAACAATTCTAAAGCCGAGGCGAACTTTCACCACTGAGCTTTTGAAGCTTCGGGGAATAAGCTCCCGAGCTCGAAGTAATATTTCAAAACGAATATTTACCAAAAGTATAGCCTTATCTTCACGCGATATATAAATTTATTTATTTCTGAATAATTTACTTTTTACTGGCGCTCGGAATAAGAGTGGAGTAGATAATTTGACGTTTATGATAGAATAATCACTATGAAGTGTTAATGTTCATACGCATTATCCGTAAATTACGGTGGTGGCGTATTGTTGATTGATTTGTGTCTAGTTTTTTGCAATTATAATAACAGACTCGACTAAAGCCAATCTTTATACCAGTCACAAAGTGTTGTAAGTTTCTACGATATTCGGAGTCATTAGATTGTTTCATATCTTAAAATAACAATTATGTTTTTTTATTTAAACCATATAATAACATATATAGTTAAATGTATGATTATAAATGTAAAGACAAAAGGTAATCAGAATTCTGTTACGTGCATACTTTGGTGCATATGAGTTTATTACAAGTATACGAAATAAAATTGAATGGACAATATCAACATTGATAATTAAGCCGAATATTTGATAAAATTGCACATACATTATTAACGTTAACAATGAAACGAAAGACGTCTTACTTATTTTTGTACTTATCTTTATTTGCTTAAAAGAAGAAGTCATATTAATTTATATACAGAAATCATAATTTTGCACTTTGTCCGTAGATGCCTGGCATTTTTACTACTGCTCTTGGTTAAAAAATTTTGTTTATAATTTTCCCGTTATTTATCTCAGTTAGGAGGTTGGGGCGTAACAGCGATTGTGAAAACATTATAAAATATTTAAAATACTATTTGAAGATACGATTAATAGCTTTATTGTAATTTATATGTCTTAACGTTATCTACGTTTACACGAGGCATAAAATAAATTTTATTCATACTGGCATTAAAGATTATACAATAAATTTTACTTTTTCAAAATATATATAAAATATTGTAACTAACGTTACAATGTGAAAGTGTTCTTGTCTGTTTATTTGTTTGTTTGTTAATAAATCTTTAAGGTATGAAACGATCCTTACCAATTTTGCACACTAATTGAACTTATTACTAGTAAAATATGTTTCAATCTTGGCTAACATAAAGGGGTCCTTAAAGAATAACAAAAAACTTTTTCAGAGCGTCGGTAAATGACGCTACTGTTACTTCAACTAAGTAAACAAGTTCTTCATGGAATTAGCAATTACTTATATATTTACATTTTCACTATGTAATTCTAATAAATGCAAAATGCCACTGGCAAAACATCAAAATGTATCGAGGGTAACATTATTATTATTACGCGTGGATGGTATTATTATTATTATTCAAGGAATAATATGAAAAATGTACGTGGTTTTATTTATTTTCATGGATCATTTGAAGGGTGAAGTCCTTAGTTTATTACATAGTTTGTAAAAATAGATTGCAACTTACTAGAAACTTAATATGTCGGTGTGGTAAAAACAAGTCCATCTTTCTATCTTTCGTATATTTTTCATTATTAACTAAAACGTTACTCTAACTGGAGGACTACAAAGGTTACTTTTTGCTTGTTTTTCCACTGTTAATAACTCTTGTTTCTCTTACATAACATTTCAATTCGATAAGTACTACACTGATTACTTGGTGCTGAAGATAACGAAATAAAACCAGGATTAATGTTTGAAATCAAGGCAATACGATTAATTTCAAAGTATTAAAACATTCTCCTTTAAAAATAGTAGATTATTTAAAATAACATTTAAATATGGATACAGGAAGTACGTACAGTAATTTCTTCATATAACGTCGCCTCGCCGTCAGCAAAGTGTAAGTTTCCTTCCGGCCTCCCGGGGCTAAGTATTTCATCTTCACGGCTTCCCTCCTTCTTAGACCTCACTCACAACTCCTCCGTAAGGATTCGTATTACTATATTCACCATATAACGATACAATCTCTTTTCACAGTCATTTTAGAAGGCGAATTGGGTCATGGTTTTTATTTACACTAAACGAAAGTTGGGGTCACTTTTTAAAGTCCATCTCGTCTGTTTAGACAAATTCCTATTTGGTTACTTCTATTGGTGATTTATGCTCGTAGACTTTACCTATAATGAAAAAAGGACGCTTTATTAGAATGGCAATTTTTTCTTTTTGTGTTCAGACTAAGAATTCGTAATGAGTTTAAATATTTTGGGATTGAAATTTGCCAAATATTCGAGACATCAAATTATAATAGCCTTTGTAGGTCTTATGAAATTCTGTTTATAGTCAAAGTTGGCAGACAACATTTTCATTTCATTGCAAAAAAAATTACAGGTCTACTTATAATGAAGTCAGAATTCTATAATCTTATCTTAAACTAGCTGTGCGACTTCGTTCGTGTGAAATTTTGAAAATGATATTAATTATAAAAGTAAACATTTTGTTTATTCAGTCCTCTTTGTATTGAAATGTAAAATTGCCATATCTTTTTGTTATTGTCAATGAAATATGTGTTGCCCCAGACTCAACAGATCCCACGAGTGAAGATTTTGTCGAAATCCCTTTAGCTGTTCTTGCCTGATGCGGGGACAGTTGTTCCCAAGTTTAGGAGCACATGATAAAAGTAATAGACCTGCTGTTACTTTTGTTATGTGCTCCTAAACCATTTTCTAGTAAATGCCTCGAAATTTCCGTTTTATATATATATATATATATATATATATATATATATATATATATATGTAAATAATTTCAGAACTTTCAAATCAGTTGCACTTGGAGATGAGATTGTTTTTTTTCTCCCCATCCCACTGAGCGAGATTGAAAAAGTTTTTTTAAAGTATAGTCGCAAATGTTTTGTACTGTTTTTTAAATACGTGAAGTGCCCCATGCTCCTTCCTCCTCCGCCTTTAAATTGTTAACCACGTGACATATAACGTAAATATCTGTGGAAAAAAGTACTTCAATGCAAAATTATTTCTTTTAACTTATATTAGTAAATTAAAGGAATATAGGCGACGAAATTGTTTGTCTTTACAACTGTGAGAAATGTACTAGGTAACATTATATTTAAATACGAAAAAATAAGTTTTTTTCTTTCTTTGTTCACGTGTAAACCAATAATCATCAATCAATCGAATATTTACGAAAATGAGATATTATTTGATTATAATAATCGAAAGAGTGTATTACTAATTTACTAACTTCGTTCACCTAAAGGTTACCAAAGATAGATAGAAAAAGAGAAAGATAGATACATACAATATTTATCAAACAATGCCAATATATTTAGATCAATCAATTATTGAATATGTACAAGTACTTCTTCAAGTTTCTTGTAAATTACTTTCATCTTACTTTGTGAACTTGGATTTGCAAGTTCGCTTAATTAAATTTGCTCGTTGCAGGTATTTTGTGAGTTTTCAATATGTGGTTTGTTCCTTGTACATATACTTCTTGATAATTTTACAGAAATCAATAAAATTTTCAGAGGTACAGAAGGTAGTTATGCGATCGCACTCGAAATAATTGTTTATTTACATGTCAGCTTATTAACAAATGAGATCAACGTAAAGAAGATTGGCGAAAATGGTCCTGGGATTACATGAATAAAAGCAGTTTAAAAAAAACTGAAGTTATTTAGAATATGAAAAACCAAACAGTTCAATCATTGATAATCAGGAAAGAATAAAACATAAAATATATTTGTAACCATAACACAAAAATGGCTATGTTCATAAACTCCCTTATATTAAATTTTTATATATATATATATATATATATATATATATATATATATATATATATATATATATATATATATATATACTTCTTTGAGTAAGGACAAATAGTGACTTTTCTTTTGTCAGTTTCCTTCTATTAAATAATAATTTAATTAAAGAAAAGACGTACATTTTAGCATCAACAGTTTTTTTGGAAGGCAGAACAGAACGGTTGAGTAAATTCTTTTTCTTGGTGTACCTCCTACTCTTTTTCTTATTTATCATCACATTTTGGGAATTCTCAAGAGATACTTCTTATCTCGCACTGTAAACTAATAATGATCTAATTTTTCTTGTTTATATCTTAAAAATTTTCAGAAGCGATAAAAAAGCATTGTTTAGAAAGATTACAACTTACCTCTCTTCAGTTACAACGCAGTGATACGTATACTAAAATTCTACCGGTTAATTGAAATAAAAATTAAAAAACTTGTATTCTAAATGCACACATGGATAAACTGACAGTCAGACCTTAAAATAAAGCGATATTTTTTTATTATATGTATGTAAGTCACAAAAAAGAATCATACCATTGAAATCATTGTTATACTCCAAAAAATAAAAACTATGAATCATGTTTCGTCTCGTTAATCCGTTTGAAGTGATAATTGTTCCATGTAGTTTATTTCTTGTAGGTCATTGTACTAGAACAATGGTCAAAAAACGACAGGGAATAGAAAAAAACAAAACTTCTATTAAATAGGTCGTTGAACGAGGCGATGTAAATCGATATGTGAACGTAACGCCGTGATATACGTCGGCCCCGTAATGAGAACCTCCATCAAAAGTTATGACATGCACCTGGTAAGGGATTAACCTAGTATTGGCGTCTCCGGGGAAAAGCAAATAACGGATGATGGAAGCTTGAGACGTATTAAAGATAATAAAAAGGCTTAAAATATTTTTATACCAACAGTTGCTCGTAACGTTGTCAAAGTGGGAGGTGAAATACGACTTAAAACACTAATTAGTAAATATATTCAGTCTAAGCTTTTTTGTGGACATTTCTAGATTTCCTTTCTATTTTGAATAATAGAGCGAGCTTATCGTCGAACAAGCCAGTAAAGCTTAACATATCAAAACAGTTTTTACCCATTCTTCAATACCTGGACTTCAATACCTGAATTTGAAAATTATTTTTTTTGTATAATGTTTTTTATATATTATTACATGTGTGGTTTAGATGTGAAGATATAATTTTCACACAACTACGCAACTCAAATACACTTAGCGATTTGTAGTTAAGTAAGGCTGTGGAAAGAAATGCGAAAATAAAAATATTATTTATATAAGAGGCGGAAAACTAAGCGAAAAACCGACTATGTTTTCGATGATACTCATTCGATTAAGGTTTTTTCATAAAACTCATAAAATATAATAGACATGCATATTAGTATCTCTTGAATGTTTGATTTCCAATAAAAGTACACCCCACATTTTAATTTCCGTAAATTTATCATTTTCGTAGAAATACAAAACATTTTAGCGACGATTTCAAGAAAAATCTTTTAATATAAGAAATAAGTAAAGGTAAAAAAACTTTAAAATAAAATATTTTTCATATTATTAAATTTATGGAAAATGTAATAAATTCTTTGCGAGTGCGATTCTGAAAAAAGAAAACATTCAAAATACAAAATGTGCTCAAAAAGAATTGTTTTTCGTTTTATTTATTGAAAACAAATATGTCGTCACTTTATTTTCATTATATTGAACACGTAAAAACATTATTTAAGATAATTTTTAATAAAAGTATAAACGGTGAATTTATTGCAGTTTTCTGAAATCATAACTTGTTCATAATACAAAATATACAAAAACTACGTTATTTCTGATCAGATTTATGGAATTGATTGACAATGGCTCTTAGAATACGAGCATTTATTAGAGTTACGCAATAAAACAAGGAACCCTCATAATTTCGTCATGTCTGTTCGTCTGTTCATCCGTGATGATGCCGGCCACCGTCTGTCCATCTGTCACATTCTGAAAGTTTTTACAGTATTATATTTATGAGCACTACATTTAACAAGCTGAGGTTTCATATATAGATTCCAATTAATATATAGCAAAATCTAGTAGAGTTATTTAATATACCTCTTTTTAGTTTTCTAGTTCAAAACTACCAACGAACCACTTCGGCGACCGTGCATTCGTTGCGTCTGTCACAGGCGACTTTCTCGGAAAGTATTCCACGTAAATGATGATATTCCAGAGATGAAGTATTAATTCGGGGGTTTATTTTAGCGAGTAAATTGTTAGATAAATAAAAAAAATCAAGGGTATCGTTTAGGGTGTCAAATGAAAACTTATTCAGGCATGAATTCACTAATACATCTAATGCATTTTTTCATGGAATTATTTGAGCATTTGTCTGGGAACAAGCTTAGAAATTGCTTTTCCCCATTCTTATCATAAAAAATCGGCTGATGTACGGAACTCTAATTGTGTAAGTTTAGCTTGCACTTAATCTATTCTTTTTTCGTACAATCCAATGAGTAACACTGGATAGGTGTTTTAAAATCCTCCTAATCACTGGATAGGTATTTTAAAATCCTCCGTTTGAAATTAAGCATCACAATGACGCACAATGTGACCTAAACGTAACTCCTTTAATTTTTCAATGAAGAGTTTGAAAAATCTGAAAAAATTCTGGATTCTACATTTGGTTACAACGTTAAAATAAAATTATTTCGTTTAATTTGCAATATCTACAAAATTTTCAAGAGATATGGATAACTACGAAACCTTATTTTTGCCTGCATCGTCGGTTGTTTAATACATAATTGTTTTCTGGAGATGCAGCCAATTAAATATTAGCATTACGATCCATACACAGTTATGCTCGTGTAAAGCTATTTGAAGTTACTACTCTAATTTTTTGTTATTGTTATCATAAAGGTAAAATAGTCAGTTTGTTTTTGATTTGTCTATATTTTTAATATCCACAAATCAAATAATTTTAGTATAGACATAAAAATATACTTTTTGTACAATTTGTTACGATGTATGAACAAGTACTTGTAACAATTTTACAAAGTTTCATCAAGAAAATTTTAATTACATTTGATTAATTAGCCCCCTATAAAACGAATACTAGCATTAAACTAGAACGATTAAACAGCTCAAAGCCGTAAATATCACATTCAAAGTGGCAAGACTCTAAAAAAATGTATAGGCCATAAAACTGCGGTTCGCAAACATCGTTAGTCAATATTAATTGGTAGCCCTCATGGACTTATTTACGACCCACCTCAACCTTAAACGAATTGATAACAAATTGCTTAAAGACAAAAATAAATGTGAGCTTTCCGCGGATGGATAAAGGAAGAGGAGATAATCGTAAAAAGGTGGAAGATGTATTACCTTTTAACAGCCTCGCGTTACGTACACAAGCACTTATATAACGAACGAAATCTTTCTCACTCGTAGGGTCAAAGTTACCGAATTCGTGAAGACAAGATCGCTAATGTAGATTGGACGAATACGATGAGGATGGACGAGCGGGTATCGATAGTAGGCACTTTGCCGAGTCGACATCGATTTTATCGCCCGTTCGAGACCGAGTCTAGGGTGATTTGTTCTAAGAAATGCACTTCAGTTAAACGAGCATGAGATAAGATGGAACCACCCACTTACATTGCAACTATTAAACTTTTATATCCTGGTGCAATTACGATCCATCCTTTCGACGTTTCATAGTTCCTTATGTAGTAAAACGTTAACAGTATTTAGACTTGCTGTATCTAAAAATTTTCAAAACGCATTAACGTTTTATTGAGATTGTTCATTAAACCACGAATTAACTTTTATTAATGTTTCACATATATGCAATTCGTTTATAATCGTACTCTGCTTCAAAGCCGCATCAGGCTCAATAATTAACTGATGACTGATGCTGTCCGTAATCAGTAGGTCATCAAGCTAATATTTGCCTTCTAATAGAATCTGTTATTCAGTCTGCAGTGTGGGCATCAAAAAAGTGTATAGATAATCTCTATCATTTTTATAACTACAACGTACCTAAGACATAATATGTTACAGTAAGTACAACAATTTATTTTTAACTCGTTTCCCAAAAATACACTACATTTTTGACTACTGATATAAGGTTCAAAGTTTATTACAAAATAACGAAATAAAATACGAAACTGCAATCATTCTAATTTTTCAGACAGAAATGCCCCATGCCCCATAGCGAATAAATTTTTTTTTCTGCGTATATAAAAAGCACGTGGACTTCCGGTTGACTTTATTTGGGACAATTTCGGAATTTACTAAACAAATTTGATAAATACTAAAAAAAATTTTTTACAATTTTCATAAAAATTGTCTACTTATATAGATTGCAAATTTTACCCGTTTATTTGTTTTAGTATTTTTCAAAAACTACGTGTTTATAAAAATTCTTACTCTTTTATAATTAATTTTTAGTTTTAGTAGCTTCAATGCAGTGAAGTAATCGGTGTGGACGGGGGAAACAAGTTATTAAAAACTAATAAGAAAGACAGGCTTCCATTTCATTTCTTTGAGCTACGTGTAATAAGTAGAAAACATAATATAAGTCAGTAATTAACAAAAATGAAGATGAAAACTGTGGCCTTATGCTAAGGTCTATGTCTTAACCTTAAGTTGGCGACCTTTGCCGGACAATTGAACGAACCTGAACATTGCGTCGGCGAGCAACATCTTCGGCCTTGGCCGCTGCTACCGCAGACCAGCGATCGACAGACGACGCCCACTTAACTAAAACATCGCTCCGAGCTGTTATTAAACTGAACAACACGTTATAAAACAAATTACACCCCAATCATAATCATGTGGGCACAGTCGTGCGCAAACACGATGTGCTGTTGAGAATATCGGGGTTTAGGGAGATGGAATAATATTTTATAGGGATAAGAAAAAGGGAGGTGACCAGAAACAGACGGTCAAGTCCGTGACGGTCATCACACGACGAGTGTTTTATGTTATTGTACTTTTAAACGCAAAACATTAGATTAAGTTTTATAACTCTTTTACTATTATTATACAAGCGAAGTTTACACGATGACAGTTCGTGCGACAGTTACTGTCGTACTGTCGTGACAGTGTTCTGCTATGCTAATGTGGAGGTTCGCTAGTGTATACATGGCGACAGTTGGTAGCAGTGACGCTGCAACGACAGTAACTGTCACACGAACTGTCACCGTGTAAACACCACCATATGTATAACTCGATATAATTACTCTTGTCTCCTATTCAGCCAAATGTGAATTAAAATAATTTTGGAGTTTTTCACGCATTAACTTCTTGTTTAGCTTTTTGACGTACAGTAGTTTTACAAATCGGTGCACCATAAAAAATGACTTAAATTTTTAAATGTCGCGTTAGTATGATAATGCATCAGATTGTCGTTAGATAATTAAAAACGATAGAGATATTTTAAACATAGACTTATTTAAATAATTTTTCCCATTGCGAAATTAATGTGAGTGAAGCAGATGTGAAAAGCCAGTACTAAATAGGAATAAGCCGAAAATAGGGAAAAGCTATTCATTGTAAGTACAAATTATTAGAAATATACGATGAAATTATTGCCCCACCTACATATTCACGGTACAACCAACATTCTAAATGATATCTGATTTTTTTAATGTACAAGCATAAGTTAAAGGCATTCAATAATATCTTTAATAATTTAATGCAAAAAATTAGGGAGTCGACGCGTATTAATACTTGCATATTTTAAAGCGACTGTAGTGCGGTAGCGGACAACGATTTGCATACGTAATGACCATACGAACACCGAAAGGCCAGTGACGTTGATGACCGGAGGTTCTGCCTTGAAAATATTGTACCTTAAAGATATTCATGACATTATTACAGATACTATTTTAAAGGAACTTAGAGTCTGGCGTTATTAAATGTGAGTCCTAGTTATAAACATAGTTTTCTTCTTTAAGTTAAACGGAAATATTTGAAAGATAGAATAACTCAGTGATTCCTATGCATATGACTGTTATGCTGGGAGTGTATTTTATTTATAGGTTTTTTGTTTAGAATTCTTGCGTTCTCTCGTTGTCACATTATTCTATTTAATATTCTAAATTCCGATTATAGTCGCTCCTAGTGACCAATTTTTAAGAAAATGTTCCCAGTTTTGTTTAATGCTCTAAAACATTGCTCTAAACCACTTGGTCAGATTTGAAACCGATAAATACAGTTTAATGTATTTTCCTGCTTTGTATATTGGAGAGGTGATCTTAAGTAACAGAACAGAGAAACAATAGAATCGCCCATAGGTCCGCGGCCGTACAGTAAGGGAGCTCAAATCTGTCACAGCGGGGACGTAATGGAAAAGACACAATCCCCTTTACAGTGCCATTTGACACAGTGTAGTTTTGCTCAATCCGATGGAGATGAAATTCCATATCCGCAATTTTATCGAGTATTTACTTAATATACTATAAATAAAGTTATAATAATGTCGTATTATATATTGTTTATTAAAAACAAATTTATGTACTACAAAACACAAATAGTTTATACTAATTTTAATACACATGATATGCATACACACATACATACGATATATAATTAGATGTGATCTGTGTGAAATTACTGTATGTCAGTAAATAAATTGGTGATAATTTAATTTTTTTGTATGAGCTAGTTTAAAGAAGTGATTAACCAGTACCTAAGAGTATTTTACCAGCATCAGATCACTCTAGATTTTTCACGAAGCGATATACTTTTATATTTCTAATGTGTAACTATCTTGATATATACTACCTTTATGAAACCTTTGATATAATTATTATGCTCTCAGTAAAAACTGAGATCTTTGAGACTGCACGGATTTGGATATGTGTATTTTCCAAAATAAATAGAATTTTCTAATCAACATTGAGTTTAGTTTAACGAAGATATCACGTTTTTATAACTTGGATAGACAGGCTAAAGGAAATCAAAAGAGTTTCTAGCAGTTACATAAAAGTTATGAATGTACCCTTTTTATTTTATCTATTACAACTAATTTACTTTATTTTGTTTATCTATTACAATTAATTTAAAATTAAAATAATGTTTTAGGGTAATATTACATGGTAGGTAATCGCATGTTCTTTTTTATTACATATGACTTCGTTACGGACAAAAACACGTATATACAGACTAAAGGAAATCAAAATAGTTTCTTGCAGTTACATAAAAGTTATGAATGTACCCTTTTAATTTTATCTATTACAATTAAATTACTTTATTTTTTTTATCTATTACAATTAATTTAAAATAAAAATAATGTTTTAGGGTAATATTACATGGAAAATAATAGCATGTTCTTTTTTATTACATAGATCAGTGTTTTTTTTTGTAATATGGCCTTGAACAATAGACCATTTTGACAGTTTAAAACGGTGAAAGAAAGAAAATGTTAGGTATATTTACTCGGTGTCGACCAAATCTCAACTGATATCTCAATAGCATATGTCGTCTTGGGCACGCTGAGGCACACTTTGTTGTGTGCATTAAAAGTGTGCCTTTTTGTTCGACTTCATTTTTTTCATGGCCTTCATGTCCCAACTAGATAACATCACTGAATAATAGAGAAGCCATAGACTTAGCATTAAAAATTAATTCAGTGAAGTGGAATCCATACTCATGTGGTTAATGTGGCAAGAAAAATATTGTTTATAAATAAACTGAATCTCGATACATTAATTTCATTATCAATGTATTGAAAAGTGTTGCGTTAATGGTTTTTTTGACCCTATGTCAGATTTTATCCAGAAGACAATCCACAACCTACATTCGTGACACGCATCCCACGTAAGCTTTATGGCCTTACATAAAAGGCGGACTACCATTCGAGTCATAAATTATTAAAGTAATTTTTAGACAAGCGACACACATAAAAGAATTCCGCCCTTTACGATTGTTTGCGACAGGGATTTAGCAATAAAATATGTAATGAGAAATACCTGGCCTTTGTAAGAGGCGAAATATCACCACTCCTTTACTCTTTTGCTGTTATTTATTGGCCTTTATACTTGTAAGATAATAGAGTCCACTTAATGCCCCGCTATCATCAAAGGACACTCGACTCAGTATAACATTTGAATACAATATTGCAAACGTCAGTAAATCTACAAGACTTCGACTGCTTTACGACTGGTATCTAGAAGAGCTTAGACGAGATTATATTTCTCGATTGTTTTATGTGTACATTCTGCTTTAGATTCAAAATTTTGTTAGTAATCTGGATTGGTATTGAGTGGGCTAAGTTTCCTTTTCGGAATTGTTAGCTTGATATTAATTTCTTGAACAACAAAAGTTATTTATTAGCTTGCACTTATATCTTGCTGCCGACGTATTCGTCTTTACTTGTCTCTTGATGATGCTCTTTGCATAACCCTTTTATTCCTGTCGTTACGAAATTTATGATTAAAGTGTCATTAAGAGCGAATTAAGGGTTTGTTTACATCCCTTTTTTATGACTATTTTTATCTAGTGTTGTTTCTTATGTAAGCGACGTTATGGCAGCTGCTAAATTTAAATCCATGTATACGTTTGGTACTTTCATGTGACGGAAATAGTTACCCATACATCTGGTTTGTAAGAAATTATACTTCCGGGATATGGCAAATAATATGACAATTTCTTAAAACCGTTGCTTACGATGACGCTATCTGTTTACCTTAGTTATAAGGCCATTTAGTAAAACAGTTGCTTTACAATGGAGCGTGTAGTTAAAGAAATTGTTTATAATTTTTCGAATAAATTATATCTTAGTTTAATCTTGATTGACTTTCATTATCTTATTCTTCTAATTACTTTCGTTTTAGAATAATCTGAAACGTCTACTTCTTATCTATAACTGACTGCTGCTTATAATCATGCATTCCCTCCAATCAGAATAGAATATAACAAATTTTGAAGCAAATTATATTTTGACACACATATACCTTTTTTTGTAGCAGTCATTTTAAAATATTGCACCATTGATTTCCAAATACCATTATGTTCTTTTTTCCGGAGACTTCTTTTTCTCTTCACCTGTATTAAAATAAGAAATGGAGTTTCACGCGTTTTATACTGTACTAAAGTGAAATAGTTTTTCTTGTTCTGAAGATTCGATCTGGACCGTGGAATGTATGTACTTATATTTTTCAGTAATTTTATTTCTTAATAATAAGAGACGTTTTTTATAATATAAATATTCTATCGCTGCATTTCATTTTTCAACAATACATTTTTGAAGATTGATTCTTCGAATTTAATTAAATCAGCTTATAAATTGATGTGAATTTAGTTTATAAATACAACAATTTAAGATTGTTTAAGAAAAAGTTAATAATCATTTTAAATTTTGCGTTTAATAACTGTAAATCGATATTAAATATTTACCATAATACATTAGCTTGTAATTATTCTGCAATATAATTGACACTTAGCGTCACTTTTTGCTGAATTTTAGTTTTGGAGAATTTGGCTTGTTTTCCGCTTACTCGTGCAATTGTTAATAATTATCTAATGTCTTGTAGCGTTTGACTTACTTTGCACGTTAAGCGTATATAATAGTAGAAGCCAGAAAACCCGTTTTTTTTTTAAATTGTTGTTATTCTGTCTGTGTGTTCATTTATTCTTCAATAAAGCAAAATATACTGCTCGGACTTTGATGAAATTTGATATGGTTTATAGCTTTGAGAACATATACGACATTTTTTCTGGATATTACAGTTATTTGGATATTACAGATACAAAAAAATACATATTGGTACTGCCACCTCCACCTAATTGCGTTTTTAATAATCTAAATGGTCACAGAGTCCTGAGGGGAAAAAATAAAATAAAAACACAAAAAAATTAATAACAACTTTTCTTATACCGAATTCCACGTGAAAGAAGTCGTGTCGGCACTGCTAGTTAAAATATATAAGCATGATATAAAAGAGATCGCTTGTTTATATTTATGCAAACGTATATGTTTTTAAATTTTGTAGTTAAATATATAAATCTGTAAATTGTACACGATTTTGTTTAAATAAAGACTAAGATATAATTTTTTTATGACCGCGATTTCGTTCTCGTGTGAACCTTTGAAAAGTATTATTCAAAGTCAGATTAATACACGGCATGCATATATTACAATAATTATCAAAGTAAGCTTTTTTAGTAAGTACACTTTGTATTGACGCGTCAAATTGCCATTTAATTGTTACACATTCCCTAAATTAGCTGGATTTTTTTTGCATTTACAAGGAATTGTACAAAATTCCTTAATTATAATATATAATTATACAAATTTCCGGTAAAATATATTTCCAACATTTTGTTGGGCTGGGTCCTGTTGGGTTTGTTTTGGGTTGGGTTGAGTTGGGTTAGGTTCGATTGGGTTGGGTTTGCTTTTGGTTGGGTTTGGTTGTGTTGGATTTGCTGTGGATTGTGTTGAGTATTGAGTGGTTGGGTTGGGTTGGGTCCGGGTTGGGTGTTATTGGGTTGGATTGGATAAACCATATCCGATGAAATAAAAACTAATGTTACATCAATTAACAAAAAAGTGAAATAAAACTCCATCTCAATTGGATCAATAGTTTTTACGTGATGCGTAGTCAAACAAACAGTAAAAATGTCCATGTTTTTATGTTCTGGTACTTTTATCATGTGCCCTAAATAATTTTTTCATAAATAACATCAATATACAGACACGCTAATTCTACAATTTTGTTATATTGCTGTGGATGTACCAGTATGTATCCCATAACTAAAGAGTTCGCCTTACCCTTATTATGTGAGTGACCTAGATGTAGTTAATGAAAACAAACCTCGTCTTCAACTCAATAACAATTTATTACTCTTATCTTACTGGGGAAGCACACGAGATTCGTGTAAGAAGCCGAAATTCAATAAGTAGATGAACATTCTTCCCTCGATATAAATCATTGTGGCGGCCCAGATACCGCCAAGCTCGCGACTGCGGAGCGAAGTGCTCTCTCCACCTCGCGAGAATATTAAGCGACCTGCTTTCTTATTAAATTTTCAACGTTCAGTAGCGGCGGTGAGTTTGTAAAGGGTTGAAGGAATACTTGAGTGGGTGTACTGGCGGTTCTTTTTTGAAGATAACTACGTTTTCGATTCGTGTATCTTTATTTCAGAAGGGGGAAAGAAATTGGGGCAGTGATATCGTAATTTTGTTTGAATTGATTTGTCAATAAATTTTAAAGTATCTCAGAATAAAATTAAATATAACAATGCTAAATGCAATCGATATGAAATATGAAGGGAGAAGAGGTAAGGCAGATATGACACATTTTATTAAATAGATGTAAATTAATTTCGTGAATTGCTTTACCAATTTATTTTAAAGGTATTTTAGAATAAATATAGCATATTATATGCCAATAATAAGGAATATGAAGGAAGAAGAGGTAAGGCAGAAATTACATATCTATATGTATATCGTGAAGAGAGAACTTTGAAGCATATCACGGAGAAGTATGAGATTTGGCATAGTTAAAGTTTATATGGAGAAGGAGTGAAGAAAGTGAAAATATATATATTTATATATATTATATACATATATATATATATATATATATATATATGTATATATATATATATATATATATATGTATATATATATATAAATATATATATATATATTATATACATATATATATATATATATATATATATATATATATACAATGTATAAACATACATTAAATTATATTTATTAAATATATACAATAGTGTGTGATCACACAATCGCACAGAGTACAGATTGTCGCCAAAGTATTATACAATGTCAGATTGATTGAATGAGTTCAGAGTTGTGAATTTTGTGTGATTTCAAATATTTCTTTCTCAATATTCTGTGGAGTGTATGTCAAGGCAAAACAGCGTTTATTTTACATGAAACTGTAAGGCAAACAACACATGCTAATGACGTAATTGTACACGCTCTCAACTGTCATAACAGAATAAAATTTAAAAAAATATATGCAATTATTATAAAGGTACATATACTCTTTGACAAAAGAACGTTAATAACGTATAAACTTAAAAATGTAATGACTTACGGTCAAATTTCCATGACTGGGCGACCATTAGTTTTATTAAATCGGTATACTAGGAAGCTACCAAGTATATAGGATACTATAGCAGATTATTATTGTTGTTATTATCATACTAACATCGTTCAAAAATACTAAGTGAGTACACTTATTATTCCTATTAGTTTTGTGCCATTACTATACTAATTTTAGTATATTTATATCTATTTTAAAATATATTATAATTACAAATTAATAAATAACATTTTTGTGTTTTGTCGTTTACAAAACTCTTGTCATCATTTAGTTCTACCATGCGATAAAGCTCTACCATGCGATCTCCAAAATAATACTTCTGAATTTATTTTTAATTTTAGTGTTTGTTTGATCGTCTGACTGCCTGTCAGAGAAATTTTTTCCTTCGAGAAAATTTTCAGTATACTTAAAGTTACAATTTTATGTTTAATTCACAGGACATTTTTAAAGCAATTTCTTTTTCGGCGAACGATAAGGAAAATTTTGTTTGCACCGTCTTTCGTGCCTCATTATTGATACAAAAGTGAGTGTTTGTTTATTTTATTTTTGTTTCATATTTAATAATTTTTCAACCATCCAACGATTTGTTACCGAATTTGGTACGCGTGCAGTTCATATAACGGAATAACACGAAAGCTTGTACCTGCTTGGACCCTGTTGCCTTTACTTGCGTAGAATATTGATACAAAGTGGAGTGTGTTTCGAAATATGATACTCAATTACGCCTAAACGAGTAGACAGATATTAATGAAACTTGATACAGACATAGTTTATAATTCAAATAGTCCATTTATCTTGTAGATTGAAACTCGTTGCTTTCATTCAATAATAAAAATTTAGTACTAAAATATGTCAGTAGATGGTTTAACATATATATTAAATCTATTGCTTGTGTCTTGAGAGTCCAAAAATTAACATGTTAATAAAAAATAAGTGCTGGGAAAAGGTTAGTATCAAATAAAAATATAATAAACAATCTAATTTTAAATTTAATTTACAATTAAGGTAAATCTTTTCTTAATTTTCTAAAAATTTCCTTGTTCGGAATTTAAAAAAGTTTTACGTGGCCGAAGATTTGAGGACGAAAATCATTTGAAAAAAAAAGTAAAAAGGTGTGAAAAATGTATTAAACTCTAAGGGGACTATATTGTAAAAATAATTTTTGAGAATATTTTCTTAACTTTTAGTACCGTAAACTAAGAACTTTTCAGCTGTCTCTCGTACGTACTTTATCATATATATATATATATATATATATATATATATATATATATATATATATATATGTATATATATATATATATATATATATATATATATAATAAAAGTGTAGCATTAGCCTGTCTGTACACTGGAAGTATTCGCAAAAAAATATTTAGAGGAACATAAGAAACATAAAATAAACAAAGAACATAAAAATATAGGTTTTGGAATTTCTGTCTGCCTTTCTGTAAGTCCGTTTACTTGTTCGGAATCACGAAAGAAGAGATTAGAGAGAGCTAAAAGGATTTCGATGAAGTGTCTCCTAGTGGATTCTGTTGGATTTGGGGTAACATATTGATCACGTTTTATCGCAATCGACCTTACTACTAAAAAGAAGATATGGTAATTTGGCATACAGAGACTTTACTTATTTTATAATTATTATAATAGATGGAGCTGCACGTAATATAATATTAATGATATTTTATGAAGATCCACGTAACCGAAATGATACCGCTAGTATCAATAAAAAAGGTAAGAAATAAATCCCACAAATAATTTGAGCTATATCCCTAACCGAATGTATAACTGGTACTTATTGAGGCCATACAAAAGTTATCAAGACGGCGAAGATGATTCAGAGTGATTAAACAATATATAGTAAATTAAACATAATATTTATTCGTGTGGAAATTTTCATACATCTTAATGATACAGTTAACTAATGCGAATCAAAGATCAGAATGTGCGGGAATATTAAGTGTCTTAGAAAAATATCTTGAATATTTGAGTGGAGACTACGACAGGAGATCATAATGTCAGGAATGTGAAGAAGAGATGAAGACACGCGAGCGTGCCCGTGTGTAGATAGCGTCATTCTCGATCGGTCGTCGAGCGGTGCTGGACTAGTGTTCTGGTTGGCTGGAAGAGATTGCTCTCGTAGCAATAAATTCGCTATATATATATATATATATATACATACATATATATATATATATATATACATATATATATATATATATATACATATATATATATATATACATTAAAGTGCATAAATAGATAAATCAAATGGATAAATTTATAAGATAGAGTAGTTATTATATATCATAACTTATTTCTTGTATAATCGAAATAATTTTAAATGTGCATTATTAAAAAAATGTTAACTGAATCGAGAAAGGACATACATTATGGACAGCGAATTAGGTAGTGAGAAATAAATTTTTAGCAAATTTAATTAAGTAACTAAATATGTAGATGCAAAGAAGCATATATACAGTAGTATTTATATATGCTTCTTACATTCCATTTTTGCACACAGTGATATTTCATTTTTGCATCGTCGTTTTTCAACCTTTTGTCAATTTTCCAAAACATTTTATATGCACATCTTAAAAATGAAAAAAAGGATACTGCCACATAAAGTTTATAAATACACGTATGCACGAAAAATGTGTATATATATAATATACACGTGCAAAGAAATACATGAACAGATGTAGATTAATCGTCATACGTACATATATTGCACATGGATGCACGTCTGTAGGCACATACAAACCTGTTCTGTTTCATTTTTGTTCTCATCTATACCTGATTAGCGGCTGAGATTCTTCATAATGTTCGTTGAATATTACATTTGTTTTGTTTTCTCAGATCAGCGATTCGATCTAGGCGAGTATTATTTAAAGACTCATACTTAGCGTAGTGATGCACGGATATGTGTAACAATATTGGTATTTTTCAGTAATTTAATTTTTTAACATGAAAAGAGGCTTTTAATTTTTTTTGAGTTCTGTACAATAATTTAAGGAATGCGTAAAACATTGGGTTCAATGTGTTCAAACACAATAATTATGGAATGTGTAAGAAAATGTTATTAATAGTTTAAAGAGTTTTTTGAGTTTTCTTACTGCAAATACTAACTATATATTGACTATATATATGTAAGTCATTACTCTCCAACATAACTTCTGTATTTTGCGCAATTTTTACTGAATTTTATTTTTAGATGGTTAGGCTATTTTTCAGACGCTCTTTCATTAGCTTTTGTACACTAAGGTTATTTAGAAAAATAACATCTGTTAAGTTACAAAGATAATCATAATAAATATTATTATCTAGAGTAAAATTATAATACAGTACATAGTAAGTTGTCAATGTATTATAATACTACAAAGTGAAGACCTAAAGCAGAAAAAAAGAGACCCCCTAATGGCCCAATCTTTCCCAGGGCGGGCGTCTCACACTCTGCTCTACTTACACATTCAGCCATCGCTAGAGTGAAAAATAATAAGGAGGTCACCGTACACAAAATTATAGGCGAACCTGAGGTGTACTTTACTGAAACGGAGTGAGTCGAGTAATAGCGGGTTTACTTTCTAAACGAACGGTACGTCAGTCGCGACAATCGAGCTGGAATACTTTGATCGTCGGTTAATTAAGAACGTTTCATGTTAATTAAATAGCGTGTACCTTATTTTTTTATATTTTATTTTGATTAAAATATATTAATACGTGAACTACAAGTAAAAGTAAGGACAGATATTCGACAGTAAATGGCCGAAAAGGAGATATAGAGTTGTATAAACATTTGAGACAAACGGTTAAGGAGTAAATTAGAAATAAATCAAATTTAACTATCCCTTTAGAGAAAAAAAAGGACGAAAACATTTAAGTTTTGAAATTTAAACTTTCACCCAAATTTTCTTGCCACGTAAAATGCGAGCCGCGGGCGCAATGACTATAAAAGACAAATATTTACCTTGTTAACAAAACTTAATTTAGGATTTGGTTTTTAATTAATGTGAGACAATTAAAAATAACAAAAAATAGGAGATTTTTAAGTGACTATATTTTAAAGATATCCCTAATTAAATGATATAAATTGATATAAATACATTTATTCAAATATCTTTAACTATCTCTTACAATATTGCAGCCTGTTTTTTTATATATCTCTAGAACGATTAAACTAATCCCTTTACCCTTTACGTTATAATTGATTCAATTAAGTGAGAATAAGCATACACTATAAGCTTGGAGCTTTAAAACAGAAATCTTCCGACAGATTTCCTCATCTATTACATGCTTAATATTTCCTCTTATCTCAAGTTCAATCTCTGCCTTCAAGTATGCGGGAAATCATCAATTACATCATCGCTCAGCACAGATCGGCGGACGTACGCGTTGAACCATTACAGCTGATATCCCATTCTCCAAGATATTATCAAAGATAAAAAGACAATGAGAATTTATTTCTCATTACTTATATTATCGAAAAAAGTAAACTAGAAGTAATTTATACGAAACCGAATAGTAAATTCGTTTAAATTCTAGGTGGATTGTTTAAATGTGATTAATAATATGAAAGTCATCATTTCCTAAATTTGATCCATAATTTTGCTTGTTGTGAAAAAGGGGAAAATGGTGGCGTAATTTGAAAATAACTAAAAATAAAGAATATATCTGGGACAAACTCCTGTGTGGCAATGTTTATCTCTATATTAATTTTAATGACACAATGCTTCTACATTAAACATAATATTATTTAGGCTTATAATCAGTAAATTAATATGAAATACTAATAATATAAATGAATATGAACAGTTTCGGGAAATCAATCTGTATTCGGTAACGAGGCACCAGTATACAGTTTCCCAATTTTTCATCTCACAATTAATCTTGCAATATACAGAGTGTCCAGTGGCAGATTTCGGCTCGAATATTTTCTTTAAGTTGTGTCACAGTGCTCGGACTTGTTGTGTAAACAACGGATTTTAAGTATCCCCATAAGAGAAAGTCACATGGGCTTAAATCAGGTGACCTAGGTGGCCACGGTACGGTATCGTTTCGGGATATGTTTTTTTCTGGAAATAACTGCCGCACTGCATTCATGGACACATTAGCAGTGTGAGCTGTGGCCCCGTCCTGCTGGAACCATGTGTTTTGGTTGAAGGATGGACTATTCTGTAGTTCTACTCTGAAAAAGTCATTTAACATCTGGGCATATCTCTCCGAATTCACAGTTACAGTTTGACCACGTTGATTTTCAAAGAAATAAGGCCCTATGAGTGCAGATGCAGACATGGCACACCAGACTGTTACTTTAGGCTTATGCAATGGCTCTTGATGCATTTATATTGGTTTGTGGACATCCCAGTAACGAAAGTTCTGCTTATTCACATATCCTCCAATGTGAAAGTGAGCTTCGTCAATAAAGAATATGTTGCCCATCCGGGTAGCAGTACGAAATCTCAACAACATCACCTCCGCGTAAGTTTTTCTTAATTCAAAGTCAGAATCGTGTAAATCTTGAACAATTTGAATTTTATACGGATGGAACTTGAGCTTTTTTCGCACTATTACCTGTAAAGTTGATTTCGGAATTCCCAATATCGATGAACGTGTACGCAGTGATAAACGGGGATTTTCAACGACAGAAACCATAACACGCTCGACATTTTCATCAGTGGCTACCAATGGTGTAGGTCCTGACCTGGGCCTATTTAATATTGATCCTGTAGCTCTGAACCTTGTTACCCATGACTGAATGAGGTTGATCGATGGCCCATCACGTAATCGACGAATACTGTAACGATTATTAAATCGACGGCGTGCTACAGACAGCGAAAACCCACTCGAAATGTACGCATCGACGGCAAAAGCGCGGTGCTCTCCACTCCACTGTCCCATGGCTACTAAAACATCCGCACCGCTTGCGCTTCTAACGACGTCCCCCGCGCCCCTCTTATGTGTTGCGTTCAGAAACTATATTTGTTCAAACTTTGAAATCTGCCACTGGACATTCTGTATATAAACGTCATTTCACGTCACACAGATATATATGTGTGTGTGTGTGTATAATTTCATGTATATTAGATTTATTCGAAAAATTTTAATTTGCGTTTTACTTATTTGTCTCAATTTCAATCTTCAGTATAAGTTAACAAAATTATGTAAACCGTCAAAAATTTAAAAAGTTAATGTAAGCTTAGTTTCCGTAAATAAATTGTAAATCTGCCTGTAAAATAATTTTGCATATTTGACCTGCACCACATAAAACAATATGAGCATTACTGACGGACTAATGCCCAGAGATATTAATAGGGTTCGCAATCGTAAACCTATGGAGATTTCTTTAGGGAACTACGTAAAAGGCAATAAATCTAACGTATATCACGGAAGATCTTCTTAAAGCCGTTAATCAAAACCCGCTTCGTACGAAGCAGTTTGAGCGAGGAATTGTCTGTTTAAATACCAGTACTTTCTCGAGATAAATTAGTCGGCTATTTGTGTGGTTATTTACTTAGGAGAGTTTATGGATTAACTGAGAATCCAAAGCATCGTGTAGTTAACGTTTTTTTCCCTTGCAAATACTTATTTGCTGATTTTATTATTAGGGTATTAATTTAGGTACGACGAAATTTGTTTCTTTGACATGTTGTACTTTTTATTTATCGCCCTGGTGAAAACTCAAAAACTTTGGATGTTAGAAGGGGAAATTAAAAAAAAATATTATGAATAAGGTTTAAATTTTTAAATGACCTCACCAAGATGCGCTTTTTGCCATTCTATTTTTGCTACAGACGGACAGTGCAAGCGAAGCCGTGAAAATTGCTCCACTAGTCTGGTATACCTTTTGAAGGACCTCAAAAAATTCCGATAACAAGAACGAAGAAGATTAAAAAAAATCAATAATCTGTCCATTATTCTTTTTCGTGACTTTTCATTTTGTACTTTTACCAATGTACAGTGTCACAAAACCATACATATATGTTGAAAATCGTTATTTCAATCTTTTTAATTTGATAAGTTTTGATAACAAATTGTTGGTTTAATTGTACATTACTAGTTACATATATTTTATAGTCAAAATTTGGTTTTCGAAAATTGTATTAGATGCGGAGATTATCACGTAACGAATATTTAATAATTTTAAAAAAATCAGATCAATTACAAATTAAAGCTTTCTTTAATTATGTCATTGCCATTGAAAAGAGTTTGTAAAATCAAATAATTAAAAAAAAAATGTCGTGAGCCGCCATGGGACGCTCGGCAGATGTGAATCATCTATTTTTTTACATTTTTTATATTGAATTATTTTTACTTGAACGCACAGAAAATGAAAAAAAAACAAATATCCAGATTGTTTTTAATAATTTAATATCAGTTTTATTATTTTATTTTTGTGAAATAATTTATCACAAAAATATTTTATAACAATCTGTTGAAAATATATTTTTAATGTTGTAAAATTGTTTAGCCGACAAGATGCAAAGCTGTTTTTCATATAAAAAATGATTTATTATAATAAGAATAAGTTAAAAATTAATACTTAAGATGTTTAAAAAAATATTAAATTAAATATTAAATTAAAGTTAATTTGTATTCTGTAAGATATTTTAAATAATTTAAGGAGTTATTTTATTTAAAATAAATTTAATTTATTGCATCTTATATATCAGAGTTTAATAAATAAATATTTTAAACATAAATATTGTAAAATTAAAGAGTTAATTAATTAATTTAGTTTATATAGCATAATTACGAAAAATTATTTATTGATAATTATATTTTAAGAGGTATAATTAATATTTAGTTTTTTAACAATACAATTTAATTTTTATAATTATTTTTAATATTATAAATTATTTCATAATTTAAAATAAATTACAAATAGGTATTTGATATACTTTTTAAAACATAACCAATGGTTTAAAGAAAAATATGAAATAAATTATTTAATTTAGATTAAATCTAATATTATTAATTGTTGATAATTTGTTAAGCTTTAAAAAAATATTAATATTAATTATGTTAAATTTAATTTAAATCAAGTTACTTATTTATTTTATTTAGTATTTTAAAGGTTATCTCATAAAATATTTAAAGTAATTGTTAAGGTATATGGTAATAATTTTATTTAGATTTTTAAAATGTACGATTGAAAAAAGAAGCGCCTGAACGTGGGGGAATAATGAAAGTAACTAAAAATATTACATGATATTTTTTATTGAATTTTGAAAGACAATTAAAAATATTCATTGATACCCCCATTTCATGAAGTCGGCAAAAAAAATCTATGCCAAGTTTCCATGATTTTATATTACTATATGCATAAACAGCAAATTGTATATAATCACAAAATATTTGAAAAGGATATAACTATTGCGCGGTGTATATTTACTGAGGACGGACGGACAGACATGATGAAATTATAATGCTTCTAATTTGCTACGGAACTATAAAAAGAGCAATGCCTTAATTTCTATCGGTATAAAATTGTATTCATCAATACTAAGCCACATTAATTTCATCGATAAGAGGATTTAACACAAGCGTTAACTTCAAATGAAAACCTTTGCACAAAAACTTGGCAAATCATGACATTTTAACGAATTTTGTTTCGAATTTACGAAGAAATTTAGGTGTAATTAGGCATATTACCCTGTAAATTGTCACATATGAAATAGTAATTTCTGTGCGGGTTTTTGAAAATAAATACAAAAAGTACATTATTCATTCTTTAGAAATTATCTGTGAAATGTGCATTTACCTATATTATTTCGACGTGTAGTGCCACAAGCACAGAGCACGTTACCATTGTTATAAATATACTTATTTTAACAATATAACAACGGATAAATTAAAAAGCCCCAAAAAAACATCGAACACAATTTTCCGCGTTGTACTAAAAGTGACTAGCATTGAAAAAACAATCCTGACGGTTTTTATTTCACTGCCCCTTTTTATCACAATATCACTATTATACGTCATTCTCGCTCACTTTTGTTCGTCGTTCTAGTAGAATAAATCTATGCTTTTAACCGACTTATTTTATGTTAAAATCAATTGTATCGTTTGAACCGAGGATTTCTTCATACATATCTATATACAGGGCTAAATACTATGGACTGGACCTACGTTAGTTGGAGAAAATTTAATTTGACGAATTTTTTCAAAAGTTTAAAAATTTTAATTCGCAAATATAATTTCTTTTACACATAATACCACTTTATTTAAATGCCTTAGCATCGATATTTAGTACGTAATATTTGCGTTTAAAACATTTTAAACGCGTTCCAAAATAAACTATAAAATTATAAATTTAATTATGTAATACTTTATTTTTCTATTCGACTAGTTAAAAATAATTTCGATAACCATAATTCGAGTCTTATCAACAAATGAATGAAAAAAAAGCCGATAATTTGTTAACTTTCTTGAGTACTCTTTTATCTTTAACCTATTTTTGCACAATTTTATATCTTAGACACTGTGATAATAGTTTAAAATATATTTCTAAATTGATAAAAACCAATTTGTAAAACGTGTTACTTATGATGTTACATGACTAAGTCTCTATTTGACTAAGTTTCTATCCGATTTTCAAATTTTTTAAAATTATAAGAAATTATAAGTATGGAATACTGCTTATATTATCTTCTAATACTTCTTATACGAGTGTCACTACTCTCTAGACATGGCTCCGTTGTATCTTATGTTATCATATAATATATAATATATTATTTTACCCACCATGTCTTGAATTAGTTGTAAATATGAAAACCGTCTTAAACATTTTTATAAATGTTGAGTGCCTTATGCTTTTCCCTTTTCCTTAACTTTTTACACTCCTTGTATGCTGAGATATAGACACATTTTCCATTTACTGTATTCTTGCGGGTAATATTGCATTAACTTTATTGGATAATAACATTATACCATATTTGTAAGCGCGTCATAAACACGAATTTTACGATCGTAAATGGCCGTAAATGATATTGGTCACAAATCGTGTACCTAACAGCATAACATGGTGAATCTATTTACTCTTAAAACACGCCAGCTCTGTGCTTGTTTGTATATACACATTATAGAAATGTACCTATTACAAAGCGAACGCGTGAAACATCTTTAACCTTTCCAAACGACATTTAACTCTCGAATAAATATTATCTCGCGAGAAACATTGTTGTTATAATGGAATTTCAATTACAAATTAATAGTCGATTTGACTTGTATGCAAATTTATTGTCGCGAGCGACAGCGCTCGGATTTCCTGCCAGTGTACGGACACGATGATCGTGTATAAGTGGAGTTTATTTGGCCTGGAGAAAAGAAGTTATGATAATAAGGTTCTATTGTTAAACTTCCAGAAGCTATCGTGATTTAATTATTATATATGTATTTAATTACATCACCATGTAGTTTTTTCCATAAAAAATCGCCTTCTGTATAGATCATACGGTTAAACGATGTTTAAATATCGTTTAACCGTTTGAACGAATTATTGCATTATAAGTCGTTTAAATTTATTATTCATGTATATTTAACTATTACTTTTATTTAATACAACTAGAGTTACCAGATAGTCGGAACACAGCTGGATTATCCACATATTTTATAAAATGTCCTGAATCCCGACTACAAGCAATTTGTCCCGCTAAACAAGCTAATATGAAAATGATGCTACAGAGCTAGTGAGGATGAGCACATGTGCCATCTGTTCTTATTTAACTATATATATATATATATATATATATATATATATATATATATATATATATATATATATATATTATATATATATATATATATATATATATATATATATATATTTATATATACTTTTTTACATCAATCTTCTGTTGTTCCGTTGTAAGAGTAAAAATATCTCGTAATTACAAGTGAGTTTGACCCAGTCGGTGTAAAATACAGGCCACATATATTTAAGCAGAAAAATCTTAACTAACATATGTGGGGTAAACCTATATAAAATTTTAGTAACAAAATAAAATTATTGTTATAAAACTTTAAACTTCTACTGTGTTTTTGTTGTTTGAAAGTGAAACAGAGAAAAATAGGTAAAACTTTGTATATGCATACATTTGTATATATCTAAAATCTTGTTTATATAATTATACGAGTGTATTAAATAGCTTTTATATTACATACTTCTATATTTTATAACCAGCTATCCGTCCCGGTTTTGATAGAGCAAAGAAGGGACCAAGTCTACATTTTATTATAATAGCTTTTATATGTAATAATTATGCGGTTAATTTATTGATCGTGTTTTCAAAGGTTTATTTATTTATTCTATGGCACAGTTAAAACAGATCTGTACGTCTCAACCTTGTATCGTAAAAAACGTGTATAATAAACAATCTGTTGTTGATTATTTATCATACGCGACATGGATATAGCTTTGTAAATTTTATTGTCGGGTACAATTCTTTCAAAGATTGTTTTGATGAAGCTGTAACGGTTTATTTGTTAGTCGTATAAGGTGATCAAAATAAGAGTTGATGAAGCTTTCGTGATTCTGTAATATGTTTTAAACAATGAGAGATAAGGTGGGAGATTAAATGCTATTAATATAATTCCAGCATCATTGAATCTCATAATTATATTAGTACAATAGCATCATCAGATTTTAGGTTAAGTGGACGAAATCGATTCGGGCAATATCTATCACTTTTCTATTTATTATATAAGTGGTGTTTATCACTTAACTATACAAAAAATATACAGTATGTTTCTTGATGTCTGCTCTCTTTGAATGTAGTGTAGTAGTATGTTCTGTAGTCTACAAATTACGTTCTAAATTAAGATTCATGAAGCTTTTCAATAGAGGGGCTTTCTCCCCCCCCCTTATAGGGTTCGTAACCTACGAATATTACCCGAAGAAATCAAACTGAGTGTACTTGTGTTGTGTTTATTTATAACTTTATCGGCTTAAAATTAAACTCTACAATACCAAGCAATATTTTTGTTACAGTAGAAGTTTTAAAATAATACTGAAATTAGGGCTATTTGGAATAGTTTCTATTGTAGTAGTTTTCTATCGAAACTCAGAATACATTGAGATTGAGTATTTTGCATTAAAAAGTATAAATCACCACGGTTCGGAACACCATTACTTCTAAATATAAAAAAAAAATTAAATTTCTTAGAATGTGAACTGAACTATGAAATATGTTTTTTTAAAAAAACGGGTAAAAAATTGGATATCATATTCACCAAGTATTGGCATTTATTTTATTTTTTCCGTGAATCTGCTTTAACACTAATTAAAAAATACGTAAGCGATAATTTTCAACCACTTTCAGTTCTTTATTCCGTGTAATTTTGAAATAAAATCGTTAAATAATTTAATACTTATATATTCGACATTGAAATTAAATATTAAATTTTAATCCCTTAAATAATCAATCCTCAATAAATATCTCATGGAATTTTTTGTATTACAAAATAATTTTACGCAGTAGTTAATGAATTTACATCTTTTTAATATTCATACGCTTCATTAGTTCAAGATAGTTCTTTAACAGAGACTGCTTATTTACACGAAGTCAATATTAATTTTTACCTTTTACGCCAATTTTTCCGTAGAGCAATTTCGATTAAACGATATTAACTTCAATATATTTTTGGTCATTTTAAGCAGTATTTAACAAAATTTTGAAAAAAAATATTTTCAATTGGTTATAACAGGCTCTTTAAATTGATACCTCCACTAAAATAAAAGCCAAAACTGTTTTCTTTTATAAAATTTGTTCATCTCCGAAATTCTCAGATAAACAAATATTTGTATCTATATATAGACAAATAAATATTTCTATCGCTATAATTCATAATATTCCAAATTTTGCGAGTCAATAAGCTTAACTTCTATGTCAAAAGAAACTGTACTTCTATGTCTAAGAAACAAAAGTCCGTATAATGATGAGTCCAAGTGTTGTAAGAATAAAAATAACACATGCATATAGAGAAAATGTGCTCCTTAAAAGTTTTATCGAACTTTCTGTCAGACAAATGAGTAATCTTGTTATTTTTTTGTAACAAAATCAGGTTATCATAAATAATAGTTTTTAAATGTTATTTCTACCGAATTCTTTGAACCAGCAAGATGTAACAAAGTACGGATTGTCGCTCGTTGCACTCTCTATACGAAGATGCAACATGCTAACCCACGAAACTCACATACTCGATCGGAATTTCGCGACAAAAAAGTTAAACTCAAAAAAAAGGAAAAAAACTTTCATTTTGACAACAACGAAACGAATGTCAATGCCAGTTAACAATTTATTTTTAATAACCTATGCAATTAAAAAAAAGGTATTGGTTATTTTTTGTAATCGTTTCTTAAATGTTAATATGCATTTCATTAGATTTTTATTATTATTTTGATTTATTATTAATTAAAATTATTCAAATATTAAAAATAAAATTTCAGTGCGTTTATTACGATATTTTCACAAATTGCATTTAACTTTTTACTCTTTCCTTATTGACAATTGTTTGCTTATTTATATTTAAACAAATTTTGAAAATTAATTCTATTTGTGTAAAGTCAAGCCCATTTTAGCTGGTCTTCTTTCAACTTTCCATAAAATAACGAGTGATATTTCTAATTAACTCTAGTCGCTATTATTGTTACTAATGAATCGTAATTATTAACTGTCTCATAAAAAAAAACTCATCGTACAAAGAACGCAAGTTAACACGTGTGTTCACAAGCGTGTATTGTCGACTTCCTTATTTGGCAACGTTCACAACACACTGTCTACCGAATCTCGGCTGGCCATGTTATATCACGAGTCGTGTGGGCGTAGCATTGTTCGCGATACCATGTCGGCAGCGGTAACTCTCGCGTTCAGCAGACGACTAAATATGCTACGACGTGACATAATTATTACTGGCGAGGCCGTTCGCACTGCCTTCTGGGGCTGACAATGTAGCTGTCATGTCTGTGCAGCGACTATAATTGCGATTAATGAGTACCGATGTACTCATTAAGCGAGTCCCTGCAGGGCGTTGTTCGATTCTCGATTTTATCACGAAATAATAGTAGAGCGTGTGCATAAATAATGCCAGAATGAAATATGTTATAACACAAAATATCTAACAGAAAAATTTATATCTAACAGAAAAACACAAAATATCTAACAGAAAAACACAAAATATAACACAAAATATCTAACAGAAAAACACAAAATATAACACAAAATATCTAACAGAAAAACACAAAATATCTAACAGAAAAATTTATATTTTTCTGTTAGCATAATGATTAGATATGGATAGATTTCAACTCGCTGTCTGTTTGATTCCTACCGAAACAGTGTTCTTAATGTAATTTAGTGAACATACAACGAAATATATTATTGTATTAAAAAAAAAGTGAAGAGAGAAATACAATTTTTGAAGAAATTTTCCTAAACTCACTTTCGCATTTAGAATATTAGTTATGAGTCCTCTTGTCAGCAAAGTTAATGTTTGTGAGGAATAAGAGTAGGTGAAAACAGTTTTTCATTCTGTAATGAAGGTGATTGATATTATTCGAACCGACGATATGAACGAATGATATTTTCTTCACACAAGTGATTTTAGTAAGAAATATTTTACAATACATTTATTTATTAATAAAAACATGTAATTAACTGCTTTTGTATATCAGGAAATCTCTATGGTGCGTTTAAATAAAGTCTAGTCTTCTTCGAACCAGTACTATTGTTATGAGAACAATTTATCCTATAAGGTGAAAATATGTTTTTTCATCTCATAGAATAATAACATACTAATAAAATTTGCAGGAGTTCAAATTAGATATATATCAAATTAGAGTTATTAACCCTTGTTATTAATGGTTACTTATTCCCTGAGTACACCAATGAATTTTTAGGTATTTCTTACGGTGTAATAAAATTATGCGTACGTTAAAATATAATGAAAAAATATATGAAACTTTAGATACAAATTTATTAAAATCTATATGAAACATGTGTTGAATCACTCGCAGTAGATTTACTGCGCGACTCCAAAAGCTCACTCGCCGTTAGCGTTCGCGTTGGTTGCAAAGCAAGTCTAACGGGAATAAACTTGGTCCGATTTATTTACTCACAGGAAGTTCATAAGTAAAGTTCGGTAATGGTTTATATCATATTGGGTAACAAAAGTTTGTAACCAGCGTGTGTAAATAAGTAAATGCATTATTCGTGCAGCGCTTAGTGCAGACAAACGTGTATAGAAAGTTATTTATCTTAGTAGTGTGTGTGTGTGTATGTGCGTGTGTGTGTGTGTATGTGCGTGTGCGAGTGCGTGTGCGTGTGCGTGTGCGAGTGCGCATGCCTGCGTGCGTGCGTGCGTGTGTGCGTGAGTGCGTGTGTTGTGTGTACACACACACACATTACTAAAATAAATATATATATATATAAATTTATATTTCATCATTAAGTACAGCGAAGTGATGTTGGTGCGTTTAGATATTATTTTTGTCAGAGGTTTAAGCACTGACTAGTGTATTCTCTAATTGTAATTCCCGGAATTCGCCTCATTAGATATTAGCGAGTGATTACTTCGATTTGTATGCAACTGTATTTCAACAAGCCAATATTTACGATACAAGCTTATCGAAACACATGCGCATCGAGATGGTAGTCGAGTAGTATTTAAGATTTGATTATACAATTTTATCACTATAATAAACGTGTAGAATAATTTGACAACATTAAAGTTTTTGTTCAAATTCATAATTTCTTCTTTTTTAGAATTTCTTCCGACAAAGAATGCAATTTTGCTCCGCAAATCATAACAATTATCGGAACCTCTTTACTGAGATAAAATAGTAAACGACAATTTGGATACTTCAAATATAAATTGAAAAATCGACTAGAAAATAATTATCATGGTCCAAAATTGTCTTTTAACAATATGCCATCAGGTTGTATCACGTTGATGTCACACGATAACTTTCGCACAAATGCATTCCCTTTTTTTATAATTTTAAATTGCATATTTAAAAAGATATTCTAAAAATATGCAAATATAATGCATTCCCCTTTCGCTCTTCAATTCAGAAATTACTGAACCCAAAATCATGAAAAAACAGGGTTTGTAAAATTTGACTCGAAGATTACAGGTAATTATAGCGATTATCCCAGATCTTATAATTTTTGAAATATGCACTATGTTTTTACGCTTGTGAAAAAAGGCAATATATTTACATTGTGTAAAATTATAGTATTTGCAAATAGTTGGATAGAAATGTTATGTACCCTTAAATGTTTATTAGGTCTTAAATGAGTACGTAATTCTCGTAATGCGAGTTCTACTCGTACTTGACAGATTTTTTCACAAAACGGGAGATAAAACTACACGAGACTTATTGGCGCCAGGCAAAATAATCTTATTAATGTGTACGAACACTAATGTTTCAAAACCTAAGAACGCCTTTGACTTCGCTTGAAGCTTGCTGGTACACATGTAACAATATTTTTTAAGACCTACTAGATTACTGACTGATACCAGTATATTACAGTAATGGAAAGATAATTACTTTCGCGTGTGTGGACTGTACATTTAGTAGCCAAGGTTCAGAAGTAGGAAATTCAAAAAGTCATACTTCCGTATTGGGTCACAATAGAGGTCACAAATCCCACTCTTGCATGCCAGTACTTGTACCATTTAGTCATCTACACATGTATTTATGTAAATAGGTATGAACTACCCGCAATCTCTATTTAATTATGCAAACATGAATAGAGTTGGTCACGCTATATGATAGAGTGTTTTGTATAAATCGTATTTTTATTTAGTATTAGGATACTTTCTTACTTTCGCTAACAAATTATTGTGTTAAATATATTGTTAAACATTTTAATTTACAGGATCCATCTATAAATATTTGATATTTGGTAAAACAATTTTGTTATGAATGAGCCTCAAATATGGTAATTCAGTACATAGTACGTTAGGTACGTAGTAAGTTAGGTATAAAAAAAATTATGGTCTACTGAACTATAGTTCTACTGAATTATGGTCTACTGAACTATAGTACTTTACACCATGTAAGCCAGCTGTCACCATTTTTGTTAATTTACTTGGGGATTTTTAAAGTGGACAAAAAAAAATTACAGCCGGAAAAAATGTAGAAAAAATATTAATCGCGTGTTTGAGATATCGAAATTGACAGCGGAAAAAAATCACACAAGGTAGAAGAAACACTCGTCAAATCTTATTTGATTATAGCTGTTGAAGAAGTTTCAGAAGTGGAAGTTAAAAGAAAATACAAGAAATACCTTTATGGAATAACATGGTTAAATCTAGAATTTAAATTAAGACAAATGATATCGAGGAGCAGCTCGTTTCGAAAATTAAGAAGTTCGTTCAGTGTGAAGAATCGACAGGCGTTTTTAATTACTCAAATTTGTAAGGATTTTGGACGACGACAACACTATTAAAGAGGAATTAATGATATGGTAGAAATTAAAAACGACGTCTAAATATATCGATGTCGTGAATACAATAAAAGCCAGCGAGCTTTTGCCATATGGATAATATTGTTTGGCCGGTTTTTGTCCGGGCGGCGCTTCAGCTGTGTCAGAATCACGCTCCGGTCTAGCGATATTAATAAAACAGAACAATAACAACTCATTATATCCATACATCGTCAGGTATTCTTCCAGCTTCCCTAGGGTCTTTCTAAATGCCTTGTTAACACAATGGCCATAAAAGTGGTAAAAATACACGCCTTTTAAAAAAAATTGTACTGAAATGGACTCTGATCGTATGACTCTTCTTTTATATGAAAGTTCGTTGGTCATCGAAGGGTAATTCATGTTCCAAATGTTCAGGAAGATCTGGAAAAAAAATTTAGCAGGTGTGGGATAAATGTTCTTTGATGACAAATTTCATGCTTCGATTTGCAAACTTTAATTGTGGGAGAAAACAATTATTATATAATAAAGATGTAATCATCAGGAATATACAAGAGAATATCAGAAGTCATCCGCAAATGCTGGTCGATGAACTCCATCTTTACTTCCTGGACCAGACCGAATCGAAAGATACCCAAAACTGATTCGCAATTTTTTGACATTGCTATTGAAGAGTTTGCAGAACAAATCCACGATCCAAAATGATAGACAACGAAAGAATGTGTTTCAATCAGTTTCCCTTGAAGAGTTTTGATGCAAAAAAACAATTTTATTCCCTACAATTGGGGAATTTGCCCTGCGATATCGTATATTCTTCTCCACTAATTATCCATAGGAACATGGGTTTTCTGCTTTTATTACAATTAAAAATAAAGCCAGAAATCGATTGGAAACAAGCGTCCAACATGTAAAAACATCCAAGTTCAAAAATTACAATTACATTGATTTTCTATTAGAGAAAATTCCATAAAAATACCAAAATGTTATTCAAAATTTAATGCTCAACTTGAACTTTTGATTAATGTTTATTTTTCAATTATGAGATTTATTATTTTATCCTTGGAATTCCTGCTACTATTAAGAAAGCGGTCCCTGGTTAAAAACGGGTTCAAAAAAGGGTTATTGGTCTAAACCTATCGATACCCTATGTTATTGAAAATACAAGAGATAAGGACAAGTTACAACAGTTCATGACGGACAGTTATTGGTTAAGATTAGCATTAACTAGAAGATTTATTATAAATTTAACTAACTCGTGCGGAATTAAAATATGAATATGAAAAGAGTTTCTTCGGGGAAACTCTTACCAGTTTTCATGGCTAGAATATTTTCACAAAATAAAATGACATACAAACTGAATAATAAAATTTTATTTATACCTTACTTTATTCATTGTACCGGCGGCCATCAAAATACCAATGTCTCCCTTTCAATACCTTTTGTACTTCATTCTCCACCACGGCATATTTATCGATGACCCAGTTTGGCCATCTTTAAATTCTTTTGTGCGTCCATTTTCTCGTTATACAGGTAATTTGAGATGCAAAAGGATCCATCATCGTGTTGGAAGATTTAGGCATTGTAATTTCACTTTCAAAGGAAACTGCATGAATTAAAATATTCAAGATTGGTTGAAGGTTTGAGAAAAATCGAGGGACAGATAAACGTGGCACGTGGGTATCAATACAGTACTCGACAATGCTTGAAGCATTGCTGAGGGTTGTATTGATAATTACGCACTCGTGTGTGCATCAACGTGATGTTGACATGTTTCCAAAAACTTTTTGTAGTGTGGAATATTGATTAACTTCGATGAGAGAGTCTACTTATACTATCTAATGTTGAGTTGCATGTTAAGTCATTTTAAACATTATGTTAAAAGACCATATTTTCTTACACAGTTACAATTTTAACCATATTATCAGGAAGGAAATTTTCGGAATCGTTGTTCGTATTGAAATAACAATTACTGTACTATTAAAGCAGAGGTCGACTTCGACTATCGACTTTCAAAAAGTAAACTCTTTACTTTCTTTAGTATAATTTCACATTTATATATTTGCAATATCATAATATTGTTTTTTTTTATAGAAATATTTTAGTATCAAATTGCGACCATTTATAAAGTATATGCGTGTTTATAATTCTTCGAATTCAAGAATGACGCATTTTTGTCATCCTATGAATGACGCATATATCTTCCTATAATTTCGAAAAATAGGATAAATTCTAGAGACTAGCATTCGATTGGAACTTTGAAATGAAATTATTTCTATCAACTTCATCATCAGTAATTGAAGTAGGTAAGACAATTACGGAACCTGCGTTCTGTATGTTCCAATAAGCACTTGACTTGTCACTGTATTTGGTTTTGTCAAATGACGTCAAAATTAACTGTTGAATTTATACAATGAACATTTTACAAGTCATTTGCTTTTTCATATATACTACAAGTAATTGTATTTCTCGTTATCATCTGATCATCTTTTATGAATCTTCAGGACGGTTTCATATAACCCACGGTCAAGGTAAAAATAAAAAAAAGACCTTATTTATCCCACAATTCTCATAAGATAGATATATACTCAGGAAATATATACTTTACGGGTTGTTATATTCGTACGAAAAATATCGTCCATTCCACCACCATCCGATTACGTCGGCAATTACAAGTGAAAGAAATTCAAATAACGACACATCACAAAAAGCAAGTCAAGATTTGTGCCATTCGGTGCCAAGATTTTTACAACAGCGATACCGACCTAAAATAACAACTGTTATCAATAAATCATGCCGACCTAACCGTAACACTGAACCACACGTTCGCTCGCGACACGATCTATATTTTATCCAGTTACTAAACTTTCACGCGCATACCCGTAAGGCACTCTCGGCCATTACTGTCAACAAAAACGCGTTAAAATTGACTCAAAATTTGGACAAAACATCTGGTCAGTTACTCATTGTTTTCCATTTCGCGTCGGCGCTTATAGCCGTCGGACCACGATCCACTTTCGCGGCCGCGAATGAAACAGAATCCGCAATTAATTAATTGACGGACAGTTATCGGCCGGTATGTTGTGTTTCTTTTCATGGGTCACTGACACAATTATGTACTGGCTATGTTATTTAATATAGCTTTTGTTTATATTTATTATGAGGTTTGGATGACACCCAATTTTTATCGCGCAGGGTATCAAGTTCTTCACGCTATGTAACAGTGTTTAAATATTTGAAACATATGTTTATGGTGACTGATAAAGTCATTGGTAAAACCGAAATGTATATTCTGTATATCACTTTAGATAATAAGCAATTGACATGATTTCCAAGTGAAAGAATCAATAAATATTTAAATATATAGAAATAGAAATTAATAAATAATTCTGGTTATTCTTTATTTGTTTAAAAAAAAAACAATTATTTTAAAAATGTCCATTTTTGTTGAAAATTGGTTAATTAATCATTTTCTTCATTGAAGTCGATTACAACAGCCTTCTATCACTAGATTCTGATTACGCTTGATGATAATTTAATTGTGATAATTTTAAACTAATTACTTAATAAGTATTTGTAGGCAGAGTATTTTAATACATTAATGTAACTTAACGCGCCGAATGCAAGTGTTATTAATTATAAATAACCATTAAATTATACGGTAAAATTCATTCATTAAAATCGATTACAGCAGCCTTCTATCATTTGATTCTGATTACGCTTGATGATAATTTAATTATGATAATTTTAAACTCATTACTTGAAAAGTATTTGTAGGCAGAGTATTTTAATACATTATTGTAACTTAACGCACGGAATGCAAGTGTTATTAATTATAAATAACCATTAAATTATACTGGAAAATTCCGGTATAAAAAGCTCGGTGTCGGTATAAAATGTCCAAACTACGTGATATGCGCGAAGCAAGGTACCACAGTTGTGTATGCCTCTTCAAATTGTTGTGAATTAATAATGCTATTTCCGAAAAATTAAGTTTAGTCAACTGAATATTTTTACTTTTATTTTTTTACTAATATATAGAAAATTTTATTTTAGAAAAATTAAATTGTCTACGTCTCTTGAAATTCAATTGTTTACATCACTTGAAATCATAGATGCAAGTTGACAATTCCATTTTAGATAAATTCAGTTGTCTTTTTCTCTTGAAATTGTTGCCAATTGATAAAAATATTTGAATTGAAAATTTAATCAAACGTTACTTAAAGCTTAATATTTACGGATATGCGAAATATTAAGTTAGAAATTGTAAATGAAACCTATCTTTTAATTTAAAAGATCTTTGCAATGATACTACATTCGGAGGGAAACGCGATAAAATGTTTTTGCATATAGGAAGTAAATTAAAAAAAATGTATTTTGCTACACAGTAATTCAGATATTCACATAAACATTACATTTGCAAAATTGCTTGTATATAGGTCTATAGAACTATCACTATATAAACTGTGACAATCGGACGGGCGTTCAGAAAGAAGGGCGGACAAACCAACGGACATGGCGAAATTGTAAGGGTGCTTCGTTTTATTAACAAGTTTTGCCACGTAACAAGAAAAAACCTGACTACGATAATAAAAAAGTTTAGAAAGCAATTTCGAAATAAATTTTGTTACCTGTCAGTTATATAATTTTTTCCGCATGTGCTGTATACGTAATTTTGTAGTTGTCTTTTAAAACTCTTTTATTAATACCGATTATCATAGGTTTTAAGGGAAAACTCGACTAATATATAACATTCCATGAACGTCAAATAAAATTATTATTTCAGGTTATGCTTCTGTTAAGATAAATCAAACGATACCTCATTTGTGGATATCGGTTTAGTAATTTAGTAGTTATGAGGGAATTTATGGTTCCTATATCTACATATGTACTAAGTATCATTGCAGTCTTCTAATTTGACACCAATTTATTTTTATATCCTCATTTCAATGTGATTTAACTGTAATTTTTATATCACGGAGACAATATTATAGCCTGTGGGCGCCACAACATTACGATGAATTTAACAATACTCCATTTGTTAAATCAAGCCAGTAGTTTGGTCACTAGGATAGATCACCTAAACCCACATATCAACCCACATACGTACAAAAATAGACTAAATTTAAAATCATAATAATTATTTTTGGATCGACAATATTAAAAACATTCAAACCTTTCAATATTTTATACTTAAATTATATAGTTTTTGACACGTGAAAGGTTCTAACCAGAACAGATTAACTTTAACCATAAAACTAATATAAAGCGTAATTCAACTGATTAAGATATAATTCAGTTCACACTTCATACATATAATATTGGCAGTACCCTAGCATAAAAGCTGCTTAAATTTGGGGGCCATATATATTTTCATATACTACATCTTCAGGGCGTGCCAAACCGGAACGCCAAAGAGAACGAAAATTGTTGTGGTGGAAAGTCACATTTCTTTAACCTGACATACCTCTTTCGCTTCACTAATTATCGCACATACTTCCATCTCTTATTCTTAGATATATCTTAATTTGATCTAGGAAAACGTCTCTTGCTATTTTATGTTTCCCTCCTCCCACTTATTTTTTCAATTCAAACTTCTTCGTCAGTGTTTTTCCCAGTCATTTCAATGTATCCTTTTATTTTCAATGTCTGCTTTTTTCTATAACAATATTGTCGTTGAATGAACGGTATTTAAATGCATTGATGGACTTGCAGTGTTTTGGTGAGTACCCTTCATGGGTACTATGAGTAAATAATTGTACCCATGAACAATTTTTTTACGTGCAGGCCAAAAGACAGGTTAATGTTTTATATATATATATATATATATATATATATATATATATATGATGAAGTCTGAGTTCGATTATGAAAATCAATTTAAACTGAAAATGAATCCGATATTATAGAAGTTTCCTTGTTGAAGTAATTTACATAATGAATTTCTTTGAAAATAGAAACAGGAGATTATTTACGCTTGAATTACAAAATAACATCGATAAAACACATTATCGAAAAATCAAATCAGTAGCGGAATATCGTATGTTGGATAGATTTTTAATATCATTTTGCAACGCTGAAATTACGATTCAAGTATTTTCTCTCTTTGACAAGGTTGAGACCCACAACCATTCTGTCTATATTAAACCGACAAATTTGTTATGCAATCTTCTAAGTACGTGCAATTTATACAATCAAATAACAGCAAATCAACGTCGTCACATTGCAATGTTACCCAACTGACGGTCATCGTGTCCAACGATAGCGAGTAGGCGGCGAGTTCGCAGAAAGCGACACTCAACAATATCGAACACTCGTAACCACGTTACGAGCTGCATTAGGAACGTCATCGGCGTCAGTTACTGCTACGAAACGAATATGACTCTTCGTTATAACGAGATATGAAATTAGGTTAACCAATAGGACGGCGTTTATGGTTAAGATGCATTTACTCAATAATTATCTATTATAGGATGTACTAGGTTCCACTACAAACGTTAGAAAATATGACTTCATTGCTCAAATTTGTCATCCTATTTCATCCTGGTTTTAAGCGTATACAGTAAAGTAAACTTAACGAATACTATAAATATGAAAGTGTGTGTTATTTAGATTTTATCTTGAAAAATACAATAAAAATAACTTTCTTAGGCTTCTTCAATCATCAATATTTAAAACCTATATTTTCACTGCAAGATTTTAGTCGTAAAACATTCACACTTTTGTGCTTTGCGGCTAAAAAGTAAGGATCGATTTTAATGTCATTATAATGGTGATCTACACCATAGTTGGAAAACCTTTACGTGAAATATTATCCAGAAACCATTTAAAAAATTAGGATAATCAATATATTTTATAAAAGTAAGTGAACATCGTGAGTGCCGCTAAAACTCAGAAACGAGTCTCGGTACAATCAATGTAGTTATATGATGTGGCAGCTCTCTATCCCCCATGAAGAAGTTTCCCGTTTTTACCTGAAGGGCGTGCTTAAGGGCTGGAAACTTCACCCTCTAGAAATGTCTAGTCCAGTAACAGTAAAGAACATCCAAGAGTATTCGAGAGCATTCCAAAACATTACAGAACATCCCGGAACATTCTGTAATGTTGTGGAATGTTTGGAAATCATTGTGGAACATTCCAGAATACTCTCGAATGTTGTGGAAAGTTCTGGAAGATTGTGGATCATTCAAAACCTTTTTTGTATGGGTGGAGGTAGGAGTACATTAAGCAAGATCCGTCGTGGGTTCGAACGTCAGTTTCTTATCAGTGAAGCTCAGTGAGTGAATAAAAACAAACAGTGAAGTGTGAGTAATCAAAGCGATACAGTGACTGAATGTAAATCGAAAATAAAGTATGAAAATTGTTTAAACTATACTTGGTGTATTCGTTAATTTGATTTATATTTTATATAAGGCTTAAACGTAAAAGAGGAGGAGATCTTGCCAGTTCTGAAGCAAAACGGCAACAACAAAAAGAACAGCGAAAAAACGAAACAGTCTAAGAGCGCGAAGCACGTTTACGTTTCCAAAGAACGAGAATGAGCACCGTGAGAAGCAGAGAAACCGAAGAACAACGAAATGAACGAATTGAAGAATCCAGAATTGCGACACGATCTTATAATAAAAGACTACGAACGCAAGCCACCCATGAAAATATCACCTTACGAAACCGCGGAAGAGGATAAGGGAACAGTACAACCTGACAAAGGAAGCATTTCACTACGACCCGACGAAAGAATATAACAAACGCAAACACGTCATAATCGGACAAAATGGATAATATCTGCCAATTTTGCAACACGAAAAAATTCAGTAGAGAAACACCAGGAATCTGTTGCATGAATGGAACAATTGTCTTATCACCACTGGAATCATTGCGATCAACACTAACAGATGAAAACAATTATGTTTTTCCGTCCAATGACAAATCAATCACAAAATGGGATCATTGTAGTAATGATCCCATTCAGCCCAAGGAAGACTATAAATTTCTGCAAGTATATTTCATCGGAAATAAAGAAATAGAAATTGATCAACGATGCACACACGTCAGTGGGTTGAGACGAGAAATAATCCAAGATGTACAGAACACGAATACAATCAACTTATTCACATATTCAAAACAGCACTACATCGAATGATTCCTGATAACTATAAAGTTATAATGTGAGTCGACAAGAGACCACCTGGAGAATACGAACGTCTATGTAATGCACTTCAAATAGACGAAGTCGCATCGTAATTGTGGACAATGAAAACACAAGCCGTGACATAATTGTACAACGAAGAAGCGAAGGACTAAAAAGCATTGCAGAAATATATCGTTCATATTATGCCCTCCAATATCCATTAATATTTCTGCACGGAGAGGACGGATATCATTTTAATGTGAATCAAATCCAACCTGAAACAGGCGTAGAAACAAAGAAAAAAGTCACTTGCAAGGAGTTCTATGCTTACCGCTTAATGACCAGAGACAATGAAACATACAATCCCATTCTAAATACTCGCCGTTTATTTCAACACTTCTTGGTAGATAAGACTATCTATATTTTTTCTGATTCAGTCTTATATAATATAAGACTGAATCAGAAGAAACTACGCACGGAAGAATAAACCAACCTTCGAGACGCGATCATAAATGACGAAAGCATTGACGATATTGGAACAACGGTAATCTTACCCTCATCTTACATAGGAAGTCCAAGACACGTGCACGAATACACTCAAGATGCCATGACCTATGTAAGAAAATATGGACCTCTTCATAATATATAATAACATCATCGAAGCCGAACTTATCACTGGAAAGGACAAAGGACACACTGTATTTATCCCTTGAATACTACTGATATCCAATGAACTGCCATTACAATGTAACACTGCAATTTTCAATCATATTAGCCTATAGTTTTACAATTAACAAAGCGCACGGACAAACTATAAAACAAACTTTGCGGCATCAACCTGAAAGAATCCTGTTTTTCTCACGGTCAACTATACGTAGCTGGCTCTTGAGTAGGGAATTTGAAAAATTTGTACATATATACCCCGGATAACAAAATAAAAATGTTGTTTGTGAACAAGTATTGTAATTAGTTAGAATATATTTTTAATAAAAAATGTTTACCACTTATATTTTAAAGTTTATCCTTTTATTCCAACTACCACACAATCTCATATCAACTACCTGAGCGAAGCCGGGTATCCCAGCTGGTCATATAATAATATTACCTACTGAATAGCAAATTCGATTACAAATAATTTTCTGCACTCGATATTTTGAAAATATAAAAATTTTAATATATCAAGCTATTTTAGAATCAAGCTGTGTTGTTGTTTATCTAACAACAAAAAAAATGAAATTAATGATTATTATGAAAGCGCAACCCAAAAATGTCGCGTTAACTACAAATCAGAACAATTTTGATTAAGTACCTTTTAATTGAAATATTGAGTTGAAACTCAAAGTTTAAATCTCTCCGTCACAATATTCAAATTCCTACCACGCTTACAAAGAGGTACTCGTAGATGTCATCAAATGGATAGATCAAATCCTTTGCTCTATTATGTGCCTTTATTGTTTTTGATATTTTCCTGCGGTGCTATTATATGACAGTAATTTTTTATGTATCTCACACAATCATAACATTTCAGAACATGGAAATTCGGTTTGCTGTAAATAATCTGGAGTAACCTATAAGTTAGTCAATATTCTCACAAACACTGACACATAAGAACATTTAAAAAATAATCGATTGAGAAATAAATGTTAAATAAATACATATACGAGCCTATCCACTACCTCCCTCGATAAATGATGTGATTTACTGCAGCTCCCTACAGTGAAGCACACACCCCGGTAATAAGAGTAAAAATAATTACGGCACCAGTTGTATTGCAATACCATAATTTCTGATATGTAATAAAGTCCACGCGACAATTACATTTTTAAACATTTTCAGCGGAGTAAATTTCGATAAATAACAGTACCTACGACGAGAGGTAGATGTCCATTCATAATGTAGGTTATTTTAGAATTTGGACAATTTGCACTTGTAAACTAATCGAAAATAAGTATTATGTCAAATACGGACATTTAAAATCACAACATTTAAATTCCAGATTTTCACATTAACTACATAATATTTAGAACTGATGATTTAGTGTATATATATATGTATATATATATATATATATATACAAATATATATATATATATATATATATATATATATATATATATAATGATTTATTTATTTCGGGATATCACAACAACATTTCAATTCCAGTTTTCACATTAACTACATAAGATTTAGAACTGATGATAATCAGAAAGTCAGTTTAAATTATATTTAAATATTATTACATTAAAAGCACTTGTCAAAAACATAAACAAATTTAAAATTCCCTGCTTTTATTATTGCCTCTCAATAATTGAATGATAAACCAATAAATGAGGAATTCTCATTGATATTAAAAACTTTAAACCTGGTTTGTACTAAAATTTGATCACCTAATAACTACGTGATCATGTTACCAGATTTAGTGTATATATATATATATATATATATATATATATATATATATATATATATGTATATATTTATATATATATACATATATATATATATATATATATATATATATATATATATATATAATTCCTAAAACATTGTGGGTTTCTGTCATAGCCGGATCAATATGTAGTTTAACTGCAGCTTCGCTCATGTGAAATCACAATTGTCATGAAAAGTGTGTTAATTTTTATGACATTTATAGAGATATGGTGCGACTTAGTTAGTACTTTTATTAGAGAAATAGGATATGTTCCGGTTCGACGTTTTTTCCTCCATAATAAAAAATTAATACAACAATACGTCATTGGTGTTGCAACGTGTACTCGTGTATTAAAGATATTGCTGATGTTTCCCAAGCGCGCAAAATCCGCGTGTAAATTCCGTCGCACAAATACAGAATAAGCTAGTTAACGTTAAATAAGTCTACCAAAAAATTATTTTCATAATTTTTTTTTCTTCAGCAATAAATTAATTACAATAATTTAAAATTATAATTTAAACTAATTTAAAGTAAAATGACAAATTACTTTGCTTTATAGGTTCCTCAGATATAATAGCGATCAATTTGCTGTAAAAGTATAATCACACACACACACACACACACACACACACATATATATATATATATATATATATTTGAATGTTTTACTTATACTGTTACTCATATTTAAATTTTACTGACTGATATAAGGCAAAAACGATTTATTAAGTTTAATTTTAGCAGTGTAAGTTCTATAATTTGTAAGCTGATTTATGCCTCACAAAACAGTTCTTATGAACCAAGTTGTTGCTATATTCTTAATGCAATTTATTTTCGAACATTTTAGCTTTTACTTTCAAACATGTTGAGATAAAAGTTACGATGCATAAGTTATTGAAGAAATGTACTGTATATAAGTTTAGAGATTAAATAGTGTAACCGATTAAGCTTCTTTACTAGAGTTCAAATGAATACTACGGATTTGAGTATGAGATTGAAAAAATGATAAGTCCATTCTTGTTGAACTAGCAGTCCAAGTTCTCAGTAATTTTGCAAATTTGTATTTGTCTTTAGCTTATATGTCAACCATCAGGACTGACTGATTATTATTCATTTTCAATTATTATATATCCTTATACAAATAAGCGAAAATATAAATCGCAAGTAAATTTAAAACTCATCCCCGCAATTAAGTGCTGTTGCTAATTTGATTTACAAAATGTGCACCGGAATCGTCTAAAACTTTAACGGGTTTTGCCCGTCTTCCAATTTGCGTAACTAAGACTATAAACTGGGACGATATACACAATAGTCAGCTACAACTTGATGACAAAATAATTACTTTACCATGCACACAATTACTGCTGACCTTTTACTAAAATTCCATTTACATTTCGCGTGTCTTTAAAAACGTACACAGCTTATATCATTCAACAAAATTTACCAGTTCTGAGTACCACAATTATACTTGTGCAACGGAATAACATTGCTCATGTCAATTTAAAGACAGATTAACAAGATTCGAAAAGAAAAAAAAACTTACATTGCGCCAAGGTCTTTCGAAGCCAAGCTGCAGACTTTTGATTAAATGGTAATTTATCAAATTAGTTGAAAGGGTTCATAAATTGTATCGGAGTGCATGAATAAAATATGTGGATTAATTAAGAATTTTGGAAGAATAGTTAACTCAAATGAAAGTTAATTACCGATAATATTTTGCGTGTTTATGGTACGAAATGTATAATGGATAAAAGAGATATTAATTAAATTAGATTAAATATGTAAGTGGAGAACATAAAAAAAATTATTTAGCGTCACTTAACATTTGCCCGTTCGATATAAACAAGAAAATAGCAAAATTCAAATTTAAAGTAATTCGCCACTTGTGTCAATCAAATGACTTATGTCTCAGTGGGACATGATACATTTGCGCTAATGAAGAATGGCTTCGGGTATTGGCGTCATTATCAGTGCCGTATCCTACGGAAGAGGAATTGAAGCGCGTTGTAATGATGCCCTATCATCTCTTTTAATTTTGTATTATATTAGCATGAATACGAGTATATAACTTCGCCCGTCGAAAGTTGAATGTAATGAATATTGTAGTTAGAGGTTTTGAAGTTACGAAATAAACATGAAAAGGTCATTAATCTTTACCACGGACATCATTTCGTTATTATATTTACATCGTTTTAGCGTGTTATACATTTAAAATAAAAATGGAAATTATTTCCGAAACTACTCAATTTAAAATGATGAAAAATAGGGTTTTTAAAAACCTACGCAAAATTATTAGGAAAACTACAGTGATTATACCAGATCTTATAATTTTCGAAATAAGCATCACGTTTTAACGCCCTTAAAAGATATAGTAGACAATATATTTACATTGTGAAAAATTAATACTTGAATAGTTTAATATAAATACTATTAAATATTTATAAGTGCCTTAATGTATACGGAACCCCCGTAGTGCAAGTTCACTCGTACTTAACAGGTTTTTTAGGCTTAAATGAGTTCAAATAATAAATTGTTGCTTAAATAATACAAATTTAGTTTTTGGCACAGAGTTCAAATGTTATGCAATATTGTTACGAAAATATCACTGTGGCTGCGATGACAATTACCTCTAATGACTCCAAAGGGGTATGTATATATATATATATATATATATATATATATATATATATATATATATATATATATATACACATATATATATATATATATATATATATATACATATATATATATATATATATATATACATATATATATATATATATACATATATATATATATATATAAAGCCGGGCGCGTGCGATACAAAATTGTCACGTGATTGCCGTTCCTATGAGGACATAGGTTTCAAGAGCTTGTGACTCTCTGTGTTGTGGATATTTTGTTACATTTTATGTTAATGCAGACCAAATAATGTTTGCAATCCTGACATTGTCGAATTATTTACACTAATACGGTCGAACACAACGTACCCAAATAATAAATACAAACTTATAAACAATACTCGATGAAGTTTACAAACGAGTAATCCATTATACGACCCAATTCGCATTGCGCAACAAACGTATGATTTTATGCACGATCACACAATATATCAATAATTACCGCGGTTAACAGCGCAGAGGGGTTACACTGCAGTGGGCAGATGGTGCACTGCATCGCCGTACAATGCACTAATGCTCCATCCCATTGTACAAAATTTTATGGATCGACACTGGAGAATGGCTGGTCTCGTACAATTGAGTACTGCCGGAAGCATTCGTTCATTTTGTACAAAAAAACCAACAACTCAATAATCGGAGTGAGCTCTATTTATGAAATCGATGGAATTGTAGTTTTTGTTTATTAAATCGAGGCCTTGTTATTGAGAGTTAACACTATATTTCGATCTAAACGAAGTTTCGCTATGTAGGGCAATGAATTATCTGAGATTATGTGATCATCTATTAAACCGATGTATGGGAGAGCATTAGTATAAACTTTAATCGTATCGGTTTTTTAAGAGTTTCCTTCTTACTAAAGGGAGATCTATAGTAATACAAATATACGTGAGTAAATATCTTTCTTTTGCTGGCTATATAAAAAGCTAATCTTTTAGAGTAAAACATTATTTAAATGACACTAATTTAATATTAGGATAACCTCAATACAAAATATGTTGTGTATTGTCTGTGACATCATCAGGACACAAAGAGATCGAACATTTATTTTGAACGATTGAGGATCAAATGTGTGTTAAAAACGCTCAACAAAATTTTATTTCCATTTTTAATATTATGGCATCAGTTTTCAGTTCTGACCGAAAAAAGCTATAAAAATGGTGGTATCTGTTAAATTAATATGTTATATGTTATATAAATATATAAATTCAAAGCGGTATATATAGTCATAATTATCATATAATTTGATTTTAAAAAGAAATTTCAAATTCATTTTTAACTGGATCGGAGACAAAATCAAGTAAGCTTTAGACGTTTTTCTTTCTTATTTAATTATATTTAAAGGTCAAGGCGAATTTGAAGACTAACTCGGATAAATGAAAAAAAAACAATGTAAAACTGTTGAAAAAACGAGTGAACTTCATATAAGGGGAGGCGGCAAAAATTGATAGCCCTTAAAAAGGGCGAAATTGCGCTGAAGGATGAAAAAATCGCAAGTACCGTCCATAAAAATGGGGGTGCGCTGGGTATAATACTTGAACGCGTACTCCAGTCGTTTCACATTTTAAGGCGATATCTTTCGATCTTTTACAAGCTTCGATTTAAACTGAAAGTTCCCTAAGACGGGGGATCTCCGACGTTCACAAGAGGTCGTATTATTCAATGAAAAAAGATTTTCCTTAAGGATAAACTTTATGTCTCCAATCTTCTTAGCGGCAACGAAACGTGAAGATTAGCTTAATCGTCTGAAAACTTTTGAAAGGCCCGTCAAATAGATGTCGAGGGGTCAAATTTTACCAGTTTGTCAAGTTGCCATTTTATGGAGAGACACTGAACTTACGTTGCAATCGAGATATTAACACTTCGCCGCAGCTACTTTGGTTTAAAAATTGAAATTATATATGTAAAATGCAACGCTGAAAGACGCCGTGGCAGGCTTTTAAATCCCTGTGCACCTTCATCCCTAAAGACACATAACACATTGAATCGTAGTAAACGAAGTGAAGTAACATTTAAACCATATAATACATATGTAAACTAACAATCCCTGTGTACTATATTTCGAATCGCCAGACAGAAAAGTATATTTTATACATATTTCGCACATATTGTAAATAATTGTGTAACAAAAGTGTATTTCGAATTACCGCTAATGAAAGTATATTTTACACGAATTTCACAAATATTGCAAATGTGTCTTATTTCGAATTACCGGATATTAAAGTAGATTTTACACACATTTTACACATATTCCAAATTTATCATATTTTGAATTACCGAAATGAAAGTACATTTTATACAAATTTCGCAGATTTTGCGGTTATATTTCGAATTGCCGGACATGAAAGTACCGTGTTAGATTGCTTACAACAGTGCTTTAGTACGTGGATTAACATAACCAAACATCATAATTTATTTAAAAAATTATAAGTATACAAATAGAACAAATATTTCGACTTATTTGTTAATCGTGCTGAATACGAACACAACACATCCAAGAATTAATTGAACGATACCAACCGACCAAAATCAGTAACGAACGTAATAAAGGAATCAAACTAACTCTCCTAGTTATCTACTTTAGTTTTTTTAGTTTTACTCTCTAAAAACATTATCAAACAAAAAAATATAGAAACGATCGTACATGTTCGCACAGAAACACATTTAAATGCAAGCCGGTTTTCAAACTGCGTTAAAATTGACAGGCAGCTACAAGTTGTTTACCATTAATTAGCGAGTAAGGGGGTTATTAGGCTTGGTTAAACTATTGAACTGTAGTGGTTTTTTTTAATCAATCTATGTGTTTTTTATACGATTTTGCTCGTAATAATATTATAAAATAATTGATTCAAAGTAAAACTTAATGATTCCTGTTAAAATGAGGGTATAAACATTAAAAAATTAAAAGGTTATTTTTATCGTTCGCTCTTTGGATTGTAATCGCACAGCAATGAGGGATTTTGGAGGATGGAATATATATGGAGAAGAGTTTGAGATCATTTTATAAAATTCCTTGCCCGACCATTACACAGTATTGCTAAAATGTCATAAAATTCATTAGGTTGCTTCATTTGTATATATGATTAAGAGACTGATTGAAATATTTGAATATGTCCGTTAAAGCTAACGGTCAGGCTTTTTTAAAACGATTTTGTGTGAAAAAAATAGGAATAAAAAAAATTGTCAAGCTTGTAAAAAACGGTTCTCTTATCGAGTAAAAAGTGTTCCAAAGTTTGCATGTAATTCAAATTGGAATGGTTTAGATGATTAGATGCTACAGGTCCTTAACAAATTGGAGCTACGACTTTCAATCGTTTCTAAGAATCTTGTGATCCCTATGCTTTGGTTAGTAATAAAATGGAATTTATCTGTAATCAAGTACAATAGTATTTATTTTCTATAAAGTAAGTCAATTTTTTACTATATCGTAAAGAGTTATATCCTGAGTAATTTGTCCAGTTAATATGGTTAAGCTGAATTCTATCTTGTGGAGTTAAGCTGAATTCATCATCTTGGCAAAGACCTACAGCTAAATATCTCGTGAATAGTTCATATTTCGTATAATCAGATATTTATAATCGATCAAAATAATTTAAAAAAATGTGGATTAAAAAATGTTTATGAAAAACTTTAATGCGCTAGACCTCATAACTGATAGATTGTAAGAAAAAAATCATGCAGAAAGGAGCTCATCATTTTTATTATAGCACCATATCCACGAGACGTTCAGCTGTAAGTTTTGGTACAGGTATTATTTAACATATTTTTTCATACTGTGCCAATTTGGCAAATTACTCAGAATATGATCGTTAACAATATTGCCAAAAAAACTCGCTTAGACTAACAAAAGCAATGTTACGAACCAGAATACACTAAAGTCCTTACTTGATATATGTTAATATTTTAATATTTATATCAATGAAGGATTAATAGATTAATAGTTAAGTCAATGAAGGATCAGATGAGATAAATGCCTTATATCCCGTCTCTATTCAATATGAACCAATGACAAGGAAAATGTTTTCGTAAAAACATGTCTTTTGCGTGAAATCTGTTATGATGGTTTTTGACAATTGTAAATTCTATTAGACCATAATGACGCACGGGCCACACCTTTGGGAAACACTTTAGGCTCTTATAAAGTTCAAGCTAATGGTTCCATTTGTAATAATTGTAGGTAACGATTTTAGGATAAATCACAAACGTTCGACATTTTGTTAAAATATAAGTTAACTTCAGCCACAATAATAATAACACCAATTAAACGCCATCCAGACTGCTATGCTTACCCATCAACGCGGCCAGTTGGGCAAAATGATTTATAGTCAAATGCAATGACTCAGCAAAGTCATAATACCTACCGGCGGGCAAATAAAAGAGAGCAACAAACATTGCGATTGTGGCAACAAAGCCTCATCGGGCATACTCTTTGTTAGCACTCGCCGCTCGACCGAGCAGGCATGTGTGAACAGCAATGACACGTGGATGAACGAGTTCGGTGGGCTTTATTGATGATTTTGGCGTGACCGGAGTTCACAGTGCGTGAATAGGATCGCAGTGCGCGACGTAATCTTCCGGGGACACGGCTTTCCGGTAAAATAAATTGTCGGATTAAGTCTAGAACTATTATAAATTAGCTGTTATTTCCGTGTTTAGAAGTCACCATACACAATTTGGTATAAGTGACATTAGTACGTCATTGAGAAAATAATATAACAATTTGTGCACAAATATTATTATCCTGTTTTCAATGCCTGTTGCTTCAAAATTATTTCATTTTCTTATTAGGTTTAACTAATTAGCTAACATGAACTAATTAAAGTGTTGCTACATATTTAGTATGCGTTGATGGAAATAGATAAATTGTGAATCGGCATAAAACTCAAAATAAATTGTTATACCTTTTACTGAATAAAAACACATATACATAAAACAAACAAATGTTCACGACATTGGAGTCAAATAGGTTCAAAATATTATACAGGAACTGAAAATTATTCATTCTATTTAAATTTACTAATCTCTTTATTTTAAGTCTATTAATACCCATGAATTAAATGCTTCTATATGTATATTGAGCAGTGGCGCGCAGTGCCTTATAAGCGTACCTTGCCCTACGCAACTACACTTAGCTTGCCCTGAACATTTAGCATATATACATAACATATTTACGACAATTTAAATATATTTAAATTGTGCTATTAAAGCGAAACTCACGCTTTGATATATGGTTTGTAGTTCGCACAGACAAAGTGAACGTTTCCGGTTGCTGGAATTTTAGATAAACTTCATGCCTATAATGTATGAAATTACAAAAACTTCTCGGATCAGAATTGGTTCATATGAAATAAAAATTGATTACTACACTTCAAAACATCTTCATAGTCTCAAGGCACGCAGAAGCTTCATAGATTATCAGCTACATTCAGACTGAATTAATGATATTTGCGTATAAACGATAAATCATTGAATTGTTATAACGAACTCGCTGTCAGTTTATCGTCTTTTTTTCGAAAATAATTTTAATAGTTGTCCAGTTTTTAAATATACGTATTATATTTTGTCAGTGAAATATATATCGGTAGTGAAGTTTTTTTTGGGCATTTAATTAATATTTTATTAGTTTATTTTTTAACGTGCATTTTCGCCGTGAAAGTAAACAATGGCGACTACTAGGTAGGATTTTTAAATTTTTCTAGCGTAAGGCATTTTCATAGTAATTTTTATGATTAGTATTGGTGGAACTAGTTCAGCAAAAATGTGAATTTCAATATTTTTTTGTTTTCAGTGAAAGAAAATGGTTAAGAAACAAAGTAAAAATCGAAAGTAGGACTCGGTCTCGATTATTTTATTTAAAAAAGTGATTTGAAAAAAATTCCCATACAAAACTACACTTTGTCAAGAAAGTTTCAGTTACACGTTTTTCGACTTATTTGCCACTTTAGTAACATTAGACAAAGAGTTTGTAAATATAAAGAGGAATTGATATTAAAAAAAAGAAATAAAGAACAAAATAAAAATATGAAATTCTGCAAAGTTGATCGCATATAGTGAGGTTATAAAATTTATGTTTGACAACCAACTGATATCAGTTTCCTCACTGAAAAGCATTTTTAAAACCAATTTTTTATAATGAAATATCGTGCCCGAGCCCTGATTCTTTTCAATAAATCGTTTTTTATATATATTCTTACATTTAAGAGAAAAAAAACGTATTGGTGGCTAATCAGAAGTTACATTTTAAATAAAGTGTTTTGTTATATAAAATTTTATTTTTAGATAGCAAGAATTATCTTTTCATGGTCACGATTAAGGCCGTAGTTCGATAAGTCCGGGAATTACGTCGAGAGTTAATTTTTTTTAATTTGATACCATATAAGTTTTTGATTAAAATATTTAAACCATAAAAGCTATCTTATAGAAATTGTCTGTTAAAACTTGTTTTTGGTCGCAAAATTGAACTGTAGTTCGGGGTTAATACAGCAAGAAAAAAATTTACACGACAATAAAATCTCATAAAAACGAAAAAGGCCCGCTTTTATAAATACTGCATAAAATAATTATCGAACCTGTTTTCTTTGTGTATTCTGTAAGAACTTAGTGTAAGCCATGTTTGTTATTGAGCATAATATTTGAGTGTAAAATCATGGGGCGCTTTTTCTCGAAATCGAACTGAAATGTTAAGCAATTTCATTCACATACTATTAATTTGAGCGTGATTTTGGATTTGAGAATATTATTTTGAATTTCCTTTATATCATATTTAGAATTTCTACAGAATTTCGCAGAAAAAAAATTCTACAGAATTAAAATTAGCAGAACAGCATAGTTGATTAGGTTAAGGTGTCTATTCTCAATTTTGTGTCCGTTGGCGACTGAACGCGTATCTTCTCCATCTCTGCCAATACATCAGTATTGTAAGGCGTCATTGCGGTGAACTTAAAACAATCCGGTTCTTCGGTCTGACTTTCGGTTCTATTTCAATGAATCAGTCCAATGATATCATTTTGCTGTGTTGTCGTCAGAACTACACACAACTGCCAAGTTTCATGATGATACAACAATTAAAAATCCAAACACGGTTAGGATACGTTGTTTCGCTATCGAGTTAAGTGTCTAACTTCTAGTTCTATTTCACTGTTACAACCCGATGGTATCTTTTTATTATATCATTATTTATTATTATCAGAACTGCATACAATTGCCAAGTTTCACGATGACAGAACAATTATAAGCCAAAAATGGTTAGGATACGTCTTGTCGTTATCGAGTTCAGTACCTAATTTCCAGTTCTGTTTCATAGAATCAGTCCAATGGTACCATTTTATTATATTGCCATCAGAATTACAAAAAACTGCCCAATTCCATGACAATACAACAATTAGAAGTGCATGAAATTTAATTTCGTCGACCTAATAAAAGCGTGCTAAAAAGAGTTCCAGGTATATGGCTAATTATAAGATATTATTTGTTATAAGCATTTAATGTTAAACGATTGAGTAGTTCAGTTCTGTAATCCACTGAAGCATCAAATAAATAAATAAATCGTTGTTAATACTTACGTTGTAAATAATTATTGTATAAAAAGGGGATACAAACAAAATGCAGTCATGGCAATGCAAGCAAAATGCATCCCTTTTTTCCGGTAGAGCCGGAATGCGAAAGGCAATTAGTTTATTTTATACTTTTTAGAGCTACATACGACCAAATTGTTCGTAACGTACGAAACGTTTATTATTTTGAATTTTATTTTCTTAACATGCTTCCCTAAGACTTTTATTTTCTATTCATTGTCAAAAATGAGTGATTGATATTGAAATACTTTCCTCAGTAAAACAGATAAAACCTACCGCTGTCAGAAGAAACAGAGCTTTATTGCTGTCAGAAACATTTATATTGTGTTTATTTAAAAGCTGACGCTTTGAATGTAGCACATTGAGCGCTCAGTACAAGCAAATAACATAAATGACAGCACATTCACGAATACAACAATGAAGGCAGGAAAAAAGAAACTAATAGTGAAACTTCTATGTAGCTATCATGAATATAAATTGCCAAAGGACTCGGCAATTTTCCTGAAGAATAAAATCTAATAGAATACTAATATGCGACATAAATAAGACTTCTTAATAATCGAATCAAAATACGTCTTTCAGATCGATTCACATTTTATTACTATTTTAGTTTAAACAGTATTACCAAACCACATTCGACTAATGAACAGGTTGTAGCATCGGTGGCCGTAAAACGCCTACACTACAATTGTTTTATGATACGAGAGCGAGGGTATATTGCTCGATAAAGATTGGATTATCAAAGGTACCGTTACGATCCACTCGTGTAATGATGAATTAATGCAAAGTATTTTGCCCTCGGGCATATCTATAGAGTTAAACACGCACTGGCCTGATACCATGTCATAACATGAAGTGATGCAAGAAATAACCACATAAGTGACCGAGTATGAAGTTGAGACTGTTATTAGAAGATTGTTTATCGTTTTATCATGTCGATCACGTTACAACTTCTAAAAAAATACCGTTTTTTGATATATATATATATATATATATATATATATATATATATATATATATATATATATATGCGTCAATTAGCGGTTTTTCATTATAAAACATTAATTGTGTGGACAATTATTTCTTAATTAATTTGTGCTATTGCTGTGTTAAAAAAATTAATATAGCATCGTAAAAATATGGATTTCAAATTTACAAAGAGGAAAAACCCTGCCAAGTCTGAGTAGAACTCGCACTATGGGTTTCATCGTTTATCTTTTTTTTCATTATTTATTCTATTCTAAGGTATCCTATGGGATACGCAAAAAAAACACTCCAACTAAAAAACTTTTATTTAAGATTTTATTTCAACTTGAAGGGGTTAAAAATATTTATACCATGTCAAATTGCTTTATAGTAATATTCGTGTTCGAGTAAAATGGCTGTCATAAACAGATGGATGGACAGACAGAGGGGCATAGCAAAACTATAAAGGTTGTTAGTTGGTATACGGAAGGGACTTTCGATGCATAGCGACGAAATTAAAAAACCCGACTGCATAAAAGTCAGAGTTTATCATCACCTGTCGGTTTGTTAGAGTGTTACTCAATTCTACTCGACCGATTTGTGTCGGTGGGATGATGTTTGCGATTCTACGTTATTTTACACCGTTTTGAACTTTGAAACAGCTCGAAGTATTCCTGTGATTTTGAGACAAAGATCATGAAGAACATTTTGTTAAAGAGAATGTATCGACATTATTGAGTATTACGAGATCCTTTTAGTCACCGTGACTTGGTTGAAAGTAGACCGATATTTGAGGTATTTAAAGAAATCGCCAAAATGTGTATTTGGTAAATGGAGATACAAAATGACTTATTGTGTAGGGAGTCTTTAACCCTGTTGGATGGAGGAGTTTGATGGTAGATATGGGACACTACTAGGGACCTTCAGAAGTTTCTACACACTATTGTGACATAAGGCGGATTATTATAGTGACACTTTCCCAATAAATAGACCCTACTTCCAAACCATCACCTAAGACAATTCAGGTGATGGCTTGAAAATAGTGTCTGTTTATTTTCTTGTTTGCGGTTTATCTGTTTGTTATTGTGTTCACTCAAAAATCAATTCAATTATTGGCACTCACGAAATAAGAATCGAGTGCGCCAGTTCAAAAACTATTGAATAAAAATTGCCGAGACATGTGCGTGTCTAGAATAAGAGGCAAAAAATGATATTGTAAAGAAATAACGTAACGGAGAAGAGAGGTGTTTCAAAGAAATTTTGAAACCTTATAAACAAGAACGTACACGAGTTTATTTGAACGAGTATGAGTTATCTAAAGTTAAAAGCCGTTTTTTTGCAAAACGAAATTTTACAAAATGTTTGAATAATTCGAGTTTCTTAAACCGATTTATGACAACGTTTACACCTTAGATTTTCCGGCAAATTTCATTGCCTTATATTTGTGAATTAGCATAATTAAAGAATAGCGAAAACATACGTTTCTAAACGATTACCTCACACAAAGCCTACATGTAAAATTACGGTAACATCACGATTCCCTCTAACCATACCGCACCCAAATGTGTACGTGCTTTCTGTCCAGGTCGTCACATCGCCGTCGTATTCCGCTATACAAATTCAGGTAAATTATATAAACATTTATGTGAGCGATGACAATAAAATATTCAGCGAGCACGCGTGTACGACATTCGCATGCATATTAAAGTGGTGCTTCTAGTAATGCGTTTCTTCAACGCTTATGACTAATAGAACAGGCATTTATGAAAGGCTGTCTTACCCATGGTCAATCAAAGCTTGAAGTAACATTATCATCAAGCAAAGTCAAGGCAGTGAAAGCCAAAACATCTATACCGAAACAATAAATGTAAATTTATCCAGTGGCTATCGATGGGGGTATAAGAAGATTGTAACATGGAAGAATATTAAAAGTAAGCACAATTCCAAAAATAATAAGAGCTTATAATATATTCGTCACTTTGAACAAATATGTGAAGAATAGATGTAAAAACGATACGCAAAAGGGAGAAAACAAAATGGCCAAGTGCACGTTCCCATGTTATTTTTAATCGCATATAAATTGATAGAAAACAATATTTTTTAATTTAAAATGCATGATGTGGATATTTACGTTATGATAACAGAAGGAATAGTGAATATTAAAAAAACATGTCCTGTAATATTGTCTGATTCTACCAATCCAGTTTTTTCGTGATGTTGGTTTGTATTTCTTGTATTCTTCATAACAAGCCCTTTCTAATAAAATCCTACATGACTTTCTTTGCCCCCTCTTTAAATCGTTTATCATTTTTTTTAACAGTTGGCTAGTGCAAAATATGCGGGATAATTGATGCATTACTGTGCCAAATTTCAAGTTTTTACGTAGCATTCTGAGAAAATCGGCTATGACAAACGGACAGAGAGACATGTGAGTGCTCTTATAAGTTTCCCATTTTTAATTTTGAGGTATGAAACTCTAAAAACGTATCAATATATTACTTATAATATGCCAACGACTATGGTTAAGCGTAAGTTTATTATTTTTTATTTAAATTCAGGATGCTTGCAACGTTGACTAGGTGCTTGGGTATCAAGATTAGATCAAGACAGAGTTACTTTTTACACCAGAGCTGATTGAATTTAATTATATGTAAACAGAATTTATTTGTATACCAAAAATGCTAATTTTTCGTCACATTAATCATATTTCTGGCATGTTTGAAACCCAAGGGATACAGACAATATTTGCATAAGTAAATTCTTTAAACAATGACATTTCATTCAATAACTGCATTGAAAATTTATCGGTAATATTTCTTTGAAATCAACATACGATAAATAATCTATAACATTATGTGATTTTTAAACGATGAAAGATAAAATTTTTATTTTGAATTATTAATTTATCATTTAATAAATAGTGTTTTTGATATTGGATTGTAATTGATTATGGATCTAGACAAAAATTTGGTTACAAGACAAAAAAATGTTGGGAAGCGATATTTAATTATCCTTCAGTTCATACATTAAAATCATTGTTCCTTTTATACTTGTATGCTGTGATTTTATTGATAAATATTATTTTTATTACATAACCAGCAAAGTCATTAATTTGCTGGTTTAAAATAGTTTTCTATTGTTTTAAATCTGCCTTTATATTGTTGTTTACTGATATGCCTATTTCAGCCTCTCGCCGGCTACTTTTAAATTCCTATCCTATTTCTTTGAGAAGTTAGAATCCTCTGGAATTTTGGCAAAATCCTCTGGTATATTGTTAAGACAATAAGGTTTCAGTCGGTCCTTAAAAACTACGATTTCGATTACGAAATTGTTAAAACATATTTCTAATTTAATCATTGGAAGCATCCTTTTGGCATCTCGTAAAGAATTTATTTATTCGACATTTTCTCGCTATGCAATTAACATCATCGTTCAAAATAAAACAAATTAAAAAAAGATCTGTTATTCAAATATGTTGGTATTCATATGTTATTCTGACATTTATTTGTTTTCGTAAAAAATGCATATTATTTTCGGTTGTCGCTTTTTCTGCACGTAAAAAAATAAATAGAATTCACCAGTTAAGCACGAGTAAAACTCACACTATGAATGATCCGTATCCATATATTAATACTATTTTATAATATAAGAGAAATGACTTTGTCTCTCGATGTATCTTTAATTTGTTAATAATTACTAAATGCCGTTATAGTAATTTTTCACAAGCATAGTTAAAGGCATATAATTTAACACTTTGTAAACTCGTATTTCGCGAAGGAGACGTCTTATCAAAAAAGTGTATTTAGCATTTTTGATTTAATTTTAAAAAACCTTTACTATGACAACGTAGATACTTCGATGGAGTCTGCGAAAAAAAATATTTTTCATCTCTAAATTTGATGTAATGGGAGGTATATCAAAAAATTCAAATATTTGTTTTTTATTTATACTCACTGGTAAAATTAATTGCGTTACGTATCCCTGCAAAATTCACTAATGATCGGACTTACAGTTTTCTGTGATATAAGGACAAAGAGACACGATAAAATTGTTGTTTTGAAGGTGAATGAAGTGAATGGTGAATATTTAATTACGGAAACCAAAAATGGAATCGACTTTTTCAATTGAAGGTGTTGTTATGTTGTTATATACCTCATCTTTTTCCTATTTTAAACCAGGATACTTTTACACAAATTATGATTCATATAATAAGTAATTTCCTTGTTTATATAAGAACGTATTTACTCATTAGTTAATCAGTTAACCTATTGGTTGTTTTTATGGAACTTGTCGGTCCGCGATTGTCTGCTGACTACATTATATATTTGGTATGTAAGCACGGCAAATCATTTATATTAAGATTGTCAGGTAATTATGGTCTTACAATAGAAAATATTCAGCTGATCAAATAGCTGAATTATTTAATTACATAATAAGATATAAATAATGCAAACATGTTAATAATATAAGAAATACGCCAATCAAATGGTTGAAAAAAGTCGATACCGTTTGAGCACAAGGATGTAAGTGGAATTTTTTTAGTAAGTTAATGAGCTCGTACAGTACACGTAACTAATAATAATCATAAACGAACGATCTAATAGATATATTGTCGTATATTGATATTTATTTTTGTCGGGACATATTGTCGATATTTCTTCTTAAATTATAATACTATTTCCAATCAAAACAAGGATCATATCACGGAATCATAGAATATATTTTCAGATATAGAAACTATATTATAAGTTCATCTATTCCTAAGGCATCTATCTTGTCACTGAATCCTGAATCTGATCTCACAATGTCTATCATAGTCTTTTATGACCAGACCCGTCTATATGACCAGACCATTTCTTAAGTAATTGAAAGACTTTAAAGGGCATATTTTAATTGTTCTTCGTTTTACATAGTACCTTTTTTGTTTACAAATCCGCTCGTTATAAAGACGAAACGAAGTATTATTACTACTTAAATTATTTTTACAGTAAATATTTTTTACAGTAAAATACATTTAGGTATCTTAAAAATATTTTTTCGCAGTTGAATTCATCGGAATTTCTAAAGCAATGAACTTATAACGCGATTTTCATTTTCTTTGTAGATTACAAATAACAATAACGAGGCTGGGCTATTTCTATTTGTATATTTTTCTCGTAAATATTCGTTTACGGCTTTTGAATAACAAAATAAAAGGTTACATGTCTTTCGTAAATTAAGAGCCTACTTTTTTTGGAAGAGCTGCAAAACTATTTTAACCTAGGTATTGTTAGTTAAGGACATGGAATTTTAGTCATACGCAAAGCGGCTTCACCTGGTCTATACCTGGAAATGAAATTTAGTTAAATCGTAATAAACCTAGCAACATCTTAGTTTGATTCTGCAGGTACTAAGTTCAAGAGATCCGCTCGACCGAGGTTGCGCTGTGCTCAGCGCTTGTCGATATTGCTGACTCATGATCAGCCTAGCTTGATGTAAGTTGTCGAATTTACAACAGTGATGTCATCATGATCAATCGATTTATTATATCTTTGGCCTCTCGCTGAAGTAATTGACGTAATAAAATATAGTTTTAGAAATATGTTTTTAATGCGGCAATGTACCTAGTTAAATTAAATACGCATTTAAGTATTTTTAATAATTATATTTGATATACATATTAAGTTTTTTGCATCGAAATAACGCAATGTCTAATTGACGCCTTTGGTAACATTGAACGCTTCCTTTTAAGAAATGGTAAACACCAACAATTGAACAAAATGTTTTCAGTTGATGGTGGCACATCGGATGGCCTTACCAATACCACTTGATTACGACGACTACAAATTAGTATTTTTATTCTATCAAATGAATGGAATGGATCTGAACATTAGTGGAGTCATCGTTCGGTCAATTTGCACTTTTGTTAATGTTGTCAACTTAACAAATTTATTATAATGAATTAGCTTTAGTTTCCAGGTATGGCAGCCGCATCAATTTTGATTGAACAACGCCTCTATTTAGTGTACCAATAAAGATAATGATACACTAAATAAAGGCGTTGTTGAATCAATTGTACATGTTCGCTGCACATAATTTTTTTATCCTACATTGATACTTTACGCAATACGTCACCCGCATCAGATTGGGTAATGAGAATCATGACACCAACCGGATGCAGGGATGCCGGACGATGGTGAAGCAGTACTATCCAGTATTTAGATTGACTCATCGATCCCTAGTACTCTGAACCGGAAGTTTCGTTCGTTACCCACATGACAATGACGACAAATAAGAAGACATCGCTTTCGATACATTAGGATACATGTCATCAAATAACATTTAGTTTTAATTGGGTTAAGTAAACCAACATGGATAACAAAACTAAAAATTCATGTTTCATTAACATTTCCCAGCGGTTTTATTCATGTGTAGAAATTATTTGTACAACGACCGTTTTTTTTTAAATCCATTGAAAACTATTGAAGAGATGTTAAAAATTTGTTATCTTGTATTTTGCAAATATATCTTTATTTTACAAATGCAATTTGTACCGATGTCTGCTGACATGATAAAGTTATTGTTCTACTGAAATCGCAATGTGATGGGCCATGCGTTAAGTGAAGAGACTTAAGTACTATAGTAGTAAAGTCTATACTATAATATTATAATAGCAAAATTCTACCGAAAGTAGTGTTCAGTTAACGTGACGTGGACTTAAACAAACAGGTAACAGACGTGTAAGAATACAACAATTCCTAAAACTGTTGCTCCAGTGACTAATTATAATGGATTACATACATGTATAGTATTAAATAAATTATTATTTAATATATATATATATATATATATACGGATATTTCGGATCAAATTCATATAAACATACAATAAACATTTCTACATATTTTTTGTAATAATTTAAAAATTTAATTTACGTAGCTTTATAGCATAAAAAAAAGGAAAAATTCAAATTGAAACATGGCTATTGACTGGTAGTTTTTCTTTTGGTGATTGATATAAAAATAACTAGTTACGAACAAGTGGGCTATGATGATTCCGCAGAGACTTAGGTAAATATAAAAGTGTAAAAATTTAAGGGTACATAGTATTTCTGTAAAATGATTTGTGCGGGACGACAGGCAGTAGTCAGAGCTCGTATTCGTGTTTTGCTGGATTGGAGGATTCGACGTTCACCAGATGTAATTCACTGTTGACTACGTAGTTAGGAGACAGCTCGCTGGGTCGATTACCAATGATTACTCCTCCCTCGTCCGTTTGAGATAATTTCTTTATTAATTAAATTACTAATTATAAAGTTTACTATTACTAGAAGTTGAACTCGAATTCGAATGGATGAACTGATCGATGACTATAATACTGCAGCGTTGTGAGCCTCTTATAAGCTGCTAAGTGATCCCTTTGTGCGGCCGCCGGTAGTCACGCCAAGAGTTACCAGCCCATGCGCCCGTCCGGAACATTATTGATAAATATTAATTATCATTTTCCACTACATAAACATATTGTCTTGTATAATTTTCACATGCGAAAGAGGAGAAAATGTTTGGGTCGTATTACACTCTATTGAAATAATTTATTTCAATGATACTCTACATCTTGAGATAGATAAAAATATTTTTGAAACTTTGTAAATTTTGTATATACAGGGCACCCCCCCCTAAAATTGCATTATATACATTATTGCTTTAAATAAAATATTTGGTTTGGAGCCGAAGTACTACCTATTATCAATAATAAATATTCCGTTATTCAAAGGACGGACGGGCGGACAATGATGTTACAATGAATATGGTCTCGTCAGAACGATTAGGGTAAAGAACATTGAAAAATTAAAAACTGATTTTAATTTTAATTACATAACATTGAAATTAAAATGATTCTATGTCTCCATTCAATTAAATTATTAAGTTATACATTTGTATATAAGTACGAGGAAGGAGATCGTAAAGTGCATCGGCAAAATTACTGTACACAGCACTTATCTGACAACACAATATTTGTTGACCCATCATCGATATCGTGAGTAAACATCTCCATTTGGTAGTCACTTACTGCGACATTAGAACTATATACGAGTCCCTGACCACGTCAGTTTTAAGTATCTAGAGGTTCAGTAGCCGAGGCGTACTTCTGCCGTTGTGTACTCAGTCGCAGCAAGCCGGTATCGATCGACAGGTAAACAAACGCGCTCGTGGGAAATGATTTAATGCAGTGAGACCGATACAGATAACTTGTACAAATATGCATAAGTTGATAAGGATAGCCGACGAGTTCAATTGGCGATATAAATTGGATAAGGGCATTATTATTTTGTGTGCCAGTGATAAGTGTGTACAAGTACATACATGTGAACAAATAATATTGATAGAGTACATTTTCCTGTTTGGAAATTGTTTAATTTGCAATATCGACTTTAATAATTATTGGACTATTTCTTGAAAAGTACAATTATGTTTTCAGGCGTAAGAGAACAAAAAGGCAGCCTGAAACGACGACTATAATTTAGTGACGCTTTTTTAATCGAAGGGCCTGGAAAGTTGAAACATATTTAGAATGCGCAAATCACTTTCAACTTTTTTCCAAGGAAATAAAAAACGAATCAAAAATTTGCAAAACTTCTGAAATAAAGTCGACATATTCTGTAAGGAAGGTTTTTAAATGCATACTGTGAGTGTATGAAACGATAACCATTTTTATATTATAACTATAGAAGTTATCATTTTACTTAATCACTTCAAGTTTCTCACAAACCTTGTCGTGCACCATTTTAATTTGTTTATTGTGAATAGTTAAAGCAACTTAATAATTTTTTGGGCATTAAAATATAAGATTACACAGGAATCAAAGACCTTACAATGTCTAGTATAAATATTTTTATTCATTTACCTTATTTATTTACAATGTTGATACAGCAAAAGGAAGTGAACGCCACTGTTCTTTTTCGGTAAAAATGAATATTTGCTTGAATTAAATTACATTTTCAGTTTTATAGGTGGCCTTGCCATATCCAATCACATAATTGATCATTTTTCTAAATATATAAGCTCAATAAAGGCCTGGATGCGGAATTACAAACAATCCGTACAGTTCCGTTCCCAAAAGCTTTGAACCGAAAAGTATTTTTGTAGCAAGAACGTCTATTCGTCCATCTGTCCCTCCGTCTATCTGTCAGAAACTTCTAACTTCTAAATGAAATAAGATAGGACTTAAGACTAAAACATTGATTGGAATCTAATTTTATCCTTCAATATTTTTAAGGCTAACCAAGAAACAGGTTTGATGCACTAAGTCAATACATTTGGTTCCGTATAATGATAAAGTATCGGCATTTTTGTGTAATGGTAAAAAAGTTCCTACATAATTTCGTAAAGAATAAAACTTCAAAGTTCGATCAGAATTTTGAATCTAGCAAAATTTATTAAATTAAAAAATTGGGATTGATGTAAAGGTAAAAACTTTGCAGATAGTTTATAATTATTTTTTAATTTTAGTTTTTAATTTTATCTTGATCTTTATTGTAATTTGCTTGTATTTATTAGTGGGACGATTATGTATGATTTATTATTAAGTATTGTATCATATAATAGTATTCGTTGGTACGATGGTCAAAAGATGGTCATGTATGATTTATTATTAGTACGATGACCATACAAAAATTCGCGAGGAACCTGGCAAAATATTCTCCCAACATGGTAAAAAGTCTAATATCGAATAAAAAACACCATTAAACTTTGGTATATGATTCTGCAATCTGTCACATTATCTAACGTTACATGATTCACTAAGCCAGTCGCGGTTAACGAAGAGTGTAAAGTGTCCGTGTCGGCTTACCGTTAGTCCGGCGTTCAGTTCTCACTCGGAATATTCTGAGTTGGACGCAAAAAATGCGGCCGAATCGACCGATTAATTAAATAAAACTTGTCAACATTTGTTACGAGTAGCAGGTGTCGTTTGGGCTTTAATTAAGTTAGTTGCAGTCGTAATTAAGCTTGGCACGTCGTTATATTTTTGGTGACTGAATTTATGGAAGAATGCATGTTTCGATACGTTAGGTTCTTTCTGGTTTTAAACTAAAGTTTAGTGTTATTCGATTTATATAAAGATAAACTTAACAAATTAAATTCAAAGAAGTTATAGTGTATTGACACTTGCAAGAAATTTCATCTCAATATTGAAAATTTAATACTTTGTAAGGATTTTGTATACCTAAGTATTTTTAATAGATTCTAAATTCTAGATTCGTCCCAATATTTGCTTTCTTGATTTTTTTTTGAAGAATGCAGTGAAAAGACCTTAGCTAAGATTAGAAATGCGGATGTGTGTTCATTTACCCTTCTTTCACGTCAAGACGAAACAACGGATTGACGTGATTTTGCACAGAAATAGTTGTTGGACTGGGGAATGACATTGAGTTACTTTAAATTTCAGAAAATCTCATTTCTTTGGGACAATTCTTATTTGAAACTAAAAGGTACACAAACAGGATAACGAATCAACAGGGTAACGGAACGAAGTGACTTCGAAACTCCACATACGAAATATAAAGGAGCAACATAATCTCATTAATTTAGAGGAAACTTAATTATTTTTGTTTTCATTTGTATTATTATGATGTCACGATAATAAAGAATTCTCCCTAGAAGTTTGTGACTACAACCATGCGAGTGAAGCTGAGGATAATAGCTAGTAATTATTAGAAATTTGTATTTGACTTAGAGCTCCATTTACTATATAACAGTGGTGAATTGTCTACCTTATATGTCGATACATATAATTTGGCTACAAAGTAATTTTGAAAATTTAAATATTCTTAAGTATTAAATAATTTTATTTAATATTGGTGACGAAGTTACAGATACTAAGAAAATGGCGCCTTTAAGAAAATGGCCACAAGGGAAAATAAACAGAACAAATAAATACAGATACAGAATAGATAGTATAGCTTTATCCGTATAGAATAAGATACTAATTCATAGGGAATTGATAGTTTTAGTTTGGGTAGATTAAATTATCTGAAGATGTTGTAATACAACGAAACCTAGATCGTGGTAAATAAATTAAAGAAAGTAGAAATAATACTACGTCACGTAGTTTCATTTAATTGTGAATAATGCATTTCAACAAAATTAACGCCAAATATATTCAAATAATTTTATTCTTTAAAGTAAAAATATTTTCGGAATTTCATTTATTTTCGTATTCGATACATATTCCAAATGAAACTAAAAACAATGGAATAGTTGGGAGTAATCTTAAAAATTAGTAAAACAAATGGATTTTTCGTTTTCGTTGTAACTCTAAATACTAGGAAATATCAGAAGGTAAAATTCATATTCCCAGAGACGGAGATAAAGGCAGTTGACTTCCTATATAAACGAATTCACAGTAGAAGTACTCGAAATAAAACACGAAATTATTAAGAGATAATTATCTAGAGATTGCTCTTTAAATTATTCAAAATTATTTAAGGTACCTTTTAAGACCTGTTTCGTCGAAATAATTACGTTTCAAAAGCTACCTACTTAAAAACTCCTCCAAATAACGCTCGAAAAATTAATAAGAAATTATCCTGTTCAAAGGGAGCATAGGATGCTACGCCTGTAGGTCAATAACACGATTGATCTTGAAGGTATTTTCACTACCTGTCACTTACTCGAAGACAAACGAAGGATAAAAGAGTTATTTTTTTAAATAATTATATGTAATGCACAGCAGAAAATATTTCTAACGGTTATAATATTTCACACGATTAATTTATCGGTCTCTAAGTGCTAGAAGGAAAATTACATTTTTCGAACAAATAGTATAATTTTAAAGCGACAACATGTCAATTAAGACTTGGAAATTTAGTAATTGAAAAGCTATTACAAATTTAATAGTCATTTTGTTTTTCAAACTTTTTTTTTTTCAAACTAAATGTTTCATTTATTTTTTAGCATCATACTTATCAGTATGATGCTAAAAAAATCAATTAAACATTTAGTTTAAAAAAACAGCTTCGCTTTAATAAAAAAAACTGCATCGTGGTTGAAAGTTTTAAGACTCTTGCGGGAAAGTTAAGGCAATTTTAGAACATATTACTAATCCATTAGAGTAACTGTGAATTAAACAATCCACAAAATGAGTAGTCGCTTTTAAGATGTTTATTACTTATATACTTTCGTATCTCTTGGATTTGAGTCGCCTATGGTTTTCGGGTGAAAATGGCGATGAATTTTCTTTTCACTTTGAAATACCACTTCGAGAACTGGCCAGTTACAGGGACCCAGGCAAAAAAAGAATTTTCAATACTCGCTGGTAAAAGACTCTTAATCCTCATATGTCTCCGTCAATTTTTTATAAGTGCCATTGATTATCTCAACTTTGGGATATTTAAATTTTTCTAATGTAAAGGAACTATTCTAATTTATTATTCCAATCCATTTATTCTATAACTGTATCACCAGTTTTGCTACATCGTTTAATATTTTTTTCTTTGAAACGACCACTACTTTACTTTTATCAACATGCAAACTTACGTACGTTTTTCTATCTCTAGGCAATCCAAAGATAGGATTTTTACCAGGCGCTGTGACTATACACTATTCAATGCTAAAAAGGCAGTATTACAGTCATATGCCAAATTAAAGAACTCAATTCCTATCATACACCACATAAATTGTCTGTCAATTTCTTTATATAACTGTCAGTATATATATATATATATATATATATATATATATATATATGTTGAGGGATGATAATCATTTAGTGGATGATACGGTGAAAGACCATCCTCTTTCATAATTCATTTTTATCAAATAAATCGGCCTACTCCGGATAATTCATAGTTAAGATTTACTATATATTTATAGTTCACATGTGTTGAAAGGACATATCGTCTTTAATGCCGCCTTATATACACTAACACTGTAAAAGATGCAGGCAAAGACTAATAAATATGTTTAACCAGTGATACGAAGATTAGTTTTTGATGTTATGATTCAAAATCATTTTTTAAAACGCAAATAAATTCGTTATGCTCAATTAATACGACGACGAACTTGCGGCGAATTTTTGATAAAATTTTATTACGAAAAAAAATCATCGAAATACAAATGGGGAGATGTATGTATTTATTATGCGCGAGTTAACATTGTGCGGCAGTATAAACTTGAATGATTACCCGACTTGATCACGCGATGGTGCCGAGAGATAAAAAAATTTCGATTGCAAGACATTCGCGATTCGCGGATGACGTATATTCACATTTGAATTTTAAGATTTGTAATATTTCCTTATCGGTGTGTCGAATCGACAGAAGAACAAGAATACCGTTAAACATGATTTATGCTGTTTTTTCTTACTTAATGTGGTCACAAACGATCAGGTTATGACGGGTTCTTGCTTGAACCATATAGATAAGAAAATTAATCAGTTATTTAATGAATTCGTTCAGAGTTTAGCATATCGTAGTGTTTAGTTTATTTTGTTATGTGCTGATTATAAATTGGTAACTTACTAATACGAAATGCCATGTTATAATCAATCTACTAAATTAAATAATTCCACAGGGGCATAACAGGTTACGCTGCTCCTGCATCCTTTTTAATAAAGTTTTTCAAATGAGGAATCGGTGACGTCAGCCTCCAACAAATCATTTCTTCTTGCAATCTTACCACTCACTTTGTTTTTCTATAGGAAAAAATAGTATATAAAACATTTTCAAAGTTAACTAAACTTTGTAAAGTTACTTTATTCAACGGTTAAAAAGTGAAGAGAAATATTTTATACCAGATGGTCATAGTGGACCATATGGAATAAAAATATTCCTACACAGTCCATTGAATGACATATTTTTCGTTGCTCTCCTATTAATACTTTTGGAAATATTAATCGCTCAGAGCGAGATGTATTTGATCTAATGCTGGGAAAATGTAGTTCCACTACAAAATATTTTTTGATATACGCTTGTATATTCTCTATAGTATAAAAATCTTAGCTTAGTTCGGTCTATCTACAAACTCGTGAATCATGACTAAGAGTGTGAACTTTCAATTTTCAATCGGACCGGAAAAACGTTTTCTGTGTTAATAGTTTTTAATTTGAATATAGAATAAAATAAAATTGAGAAATAGAAGATTTAATCTGCCCAAAATTAGACTAAAATTTTTGTAGTTTTAGTGCTATTTAAAATTATTGTAATGCATTATAGAATCTCTAAAACCCAAAGAGGAAAACGAAATGAAAATTTTTTCTTTGGATTGCTGCTACCATAAATATATTGGATAGAGAAAAAGGTACGCCAAATTTCTGACCAGGTGTTTATCGATTTAATTACAACTGTATTAAAGACGCGTCAAGGTTAATTAAAGGTATGTTAACGAGTTAGGGGTTTAAGTCTCACGTAACAACAATATCTAAAATAAACGGTACGGCCACCCGCACTTTCCCCCAAAACCCCGCTTATCGTGTGATTTGCCATGTTGCATTGTTGGGCTTATAAACTATTTATATTGTGAGGCTTTTAAAAAACTAATAACTGCGCAATCCTGCAATCCGCATCGGCACCACCCTCCCTCGTGGTACGAACGTGTACTAAGTTTTGAGCGAGGTACCATTATCAAGTTTATTTTTAAATCAGTTATGGTATATTATTGGATATAGAAAGAACTGTACGCGCTATCCATTTTAATGATTTTTTCCAAAATTTTTGAAAAAAATCGTTGGAATGGTTTTTAAGAAAATCAAATTTTATTTCCATGTTTTCGTCTTAAGTTGGAGACAAATTTCATAAAGAAACTAACATCGCTACTATTTTTTTAATGTTTGTGAATTCTTATTTACATTTTTTTACATTTAATAATTACTGTTTAAACTTGCGATTTTTTTCTATGCAAATGTTATTCACACAAGCATGTTATTTTTATGTTCATCTTTATAGTTAAGAATATTTAGAGTATGTTTGCAATTTTTTTACATATTGAGTATAAGTGCATTTTTGTCTGTCCCAATATGTTCTATTGGATGTTCATATTGCTTATTTGATTTTTCGATATCAATGAAAAACGTTGTTCAATAACTTTTATCACACTTGCGTTAGAATTTATTGTATCAATGAAATGTGTCACAAACTTAAAACCGAAGTAGTACCATTGTAGTAGTTAACCATTGCTTGGTGACACATTTTTTACCAGGAATTAAAAAAAAATCCCATCAATTTCAGTTCAACACAGAAAATATATTTTTAGCATACTTTGAAGCTTAAGTTTATAATTTTTTAGAAACTGTAAGTTCTATTATATCTTATCTATTATTATCTGTTAAAACACAACATAGTAAATTAATAGTTTAAAAAAGGAAAAAATGTACTTTTAACAAATACTGCACTAATATAAAAAGCAAAACTTAATTATCGAAAATATTTCCTTAATAATATAAAGCAAAACTTAATTATCGAAATTATTTCCTTGGCTACTCAGTAAGAAATTTACTGTATGTCTTTTTTGTTAAAAAGTTTAAAAAATTACTGTATGTCTTATTTGAGTGTAAAAGCGTGGGGCGCTTTGTCTTGATATCTAACGGAAATATTAGTAAGTCATTTATTTAAAAAAAAATTAATTGGAAGTGCATGAAATTTAGTTATGCAGATTCCTTTACATAGACACATAAAAGTCGATCTAATAAAATTGTAATAGGTTTAAACGTTAGCAAGAAACTTTTTTTTTCAATAAATGAACGCAACCTGCTTATAATATTGAGACAAACATAAGTACTATACTATCCACAGGTTTAGAATTTGTTCCGCCGGTCAAAGGTCTCAGTTTTGGATTCAGGTCAGATCCGTAACGGAGGAAATAAATATTGTTTAAACAATAGACACTTCCGTCCTTTCGTATCGGCGTAAATCTTGACCTTCGATACTGAATAATCCATGACTATAGGGTATCGGTAATAGTAGAGATAGCTTTGCGAAAGTATTATAAGGATCAATGGAATTTTTCATGGCAGTGATTTCGATATGAATTAAACTTATGGTCTTACAAATATTTCAGGTCAAAAAATATTAAGAATCAATAAAAAAATTTAATTAAATTTGTTTGCAATTATTAAAATTAATACTGACTATTCTGTTAGCTTATCTAACCAAATCGTATGAAACATTATTATGCGTTAACAAGAACTGAATTCTTATGATGCCTAAAATTGCACATTTTAAAGAATAATTAGATATTTTCAATAACAGCACAAAATTGAGAAAAAATTTGTTTTATATCTACCTAAATTGTTGGACGTAGTGAAGAATAACACGATTAAAAATATTAGTGTGTTTAAAGTTACTTACCGAAAGAGATATAAAAAGAACGTAGCTTGCGAAGATAAGATCTAATAAATAGCTGAAAGTTATATGGCAAGCCATAAAAAGGAAAAGTGTAAGAGAGCAAGCGTGAAATTTAATGAGGCGACAAAGTATGTCAGAGCAGCGCCTTATGGCAGGTCATTGCTACTGCTTCTCCTTAGTCCGTTAATCTTAACTGATCGTTTTAATTATGCATTCCGCTTTATGTTATTACAATAATAATATTCGTAGTCATCTGGCTCGTGTGAAGATCCCTGGGCATTCATTTAGGTCTTTTTACATAGAGCAAACGATCCTCAACGGACGGTTCACTTATGAACTTAGCCCGTTGTTTAGCGAAATGTAAATGAATATGAATTTATAGTATTTGAGAACAGTGCAAATTGTCCACTGCACATCGTCCGTCAGATGTGCATACATTTTAGAGACGTATTTACGATTGTACATTAATACAATGATAATCAAAGTGCAATAATGAACTATATAAATCCTATTTCGGTATTTAAACATTATATTCAATTAAATAATAATGTGTCGAATACAAAAAAACTATCGTAGGGTGACATTACAGAAAATAACTTTTTACCTGTGCTTAAAAAACATAGACATATTTTAATTTACTGTCGGCAAATAAATTTTTCCTGACTGCTGTAATCCTTATTACCTTACACAATATATTTTTCGAATCGCATTTTTTGCCACGTTCACCTGCTTATGGCTGCTACAATAATAATATGATGTCATTGGCTAATATCCGGTTAATTCTCTTTTTGTTGTTATGATAATGTCAAAAGAAAGAATATTTTTAACGACACCGGACATTAAAGTATTATTTTATCGGACGGCAATTAAAATGAACGTTTCTTTTCAATGAATTTTACTTCTGATTGGAAAGGGTTTAAAATACTGTAGTATTAATTACTTTTCGTAGAGGGAGATCTTAACTACTGTCAGATGCGAAATTGCGTAGAATATAAATTAGTTTGAAACTTTAACGTTCCTGTCGTTGGACGAGCTAATAAAATTTCGGCCGACAAAGTTTTTAAATCTGAAATAAAATTAATATTCATTGTAATCGACTGTCGCCGGCTAGCAGTGTTGAAAGAAAAAGTTCTGAATAAAGCACTTCGTTATTGGATGGAAACTAAAATATTCGATGGAAAATTTACGTCATTTTTTTTTCTTAATTACGCACGTCCGCTCGTCTATCGGTATATTTTAAACGCTGACGATAATTAAAGTTGTCTTTGACTCAATATTAGATTTGTAAAGACTAATCTGAGATTAGATTTAAAATAGTCCTAATTGAATCTTACTTTTCCCATTATTAAAATGGGAATTTAGAATGGGAAAATTTAGAATAAGTATTAAAATTAGAACGGAAACTTTGTCCTTGTTTTTATTTTACAGTAACGTTATATTGCAATCACCACTCTGGAATGAAAATGATGTAGTCAGTTCCAGTAGTATAAAGAAAAGTATTACATTTAGAATAAAAATCTTTAATCAGTTTCCATAGTTCTGAGAATTTTGGATTACCTAAATTGTCAAACGAGACACAACGTATAAATTGATTCGTATTTTAATATTGTAACTTGTAACTTTAAAAGCCTGTTAAGCGTGTGACGGAATACATAAAGCAGGGTTACGTAGTTATTTATGTATATTTCTTGAAATCGTTGATGCAAGTAAAAAACTATTATATTGAAAGTTTAAATCAAATGCATGCGCTAAAATTTTGTTAAAGCTAATATTCTGAGAAGCGAACGGGGCTATAAAGTTAAAATGGTGAATGGATCGTAAATTTCATTACATATATATGGATTCGTTCAGTATTCTTGAAAGATTGAGAAGTGAAACGAAACGAACGGACGGACATATGAAATTCCGTCCGTTTCCGGAAAATATTCTTTGGTTTTCCTAAGGAACATTAAAAAAATACTATTTAAATTTAAATTTCATTTACGATTCTGGTTAAAAATGTCAACTTGTGTTACGAGATCGACTTTTAAAACATTTCGTGAAGGCGTGCCAAAATTTATAACAAGTTGTTCGTTTCGAAACATCAAAAATTGTTTTTCCATTTTCAATTGGCGTTCAGCAAACTATATTTCACAAAGCGTCATTTCATTAGTTAATTTTATATCTCAGATATAGCATCCACGTACCCCATCACCGTAGCCCCCGTCCGACACTGTTACCCTATGCTTAGTCACGCGTTGTTTTTTCTACATTCCGTACGCGAGTTGCATTTTGAATGCGGCGCAGCGATCGTGATTGCATGAATGCAGGTAACATGAGCGTGTCGTTTGTTGGTGTCAGGTTTCGTATTCAAAACGTATCAGCTAGGCCGTTAGACGTAAGTTCACTTTATTGAAAAGTATTGTACATTTCTTGTCGTATAAATAAAAAAAATGTTACAAGGTATACAAATTTATTTATTGTTTGAGAGTTTGGGTTTAGAAGCCAAGGCTAGGGTAACTGAAGTTAGCGAAATTATTAAGTTAAGTTATTACATTAAATCTGTCTAGTAAGATATACGTTGCGATCACTCTAGAATTAATGTAAGAAGTTTTAGTGTTATGTCTCTGGTAACTTTCGTTATGGAAGCAAAGTCATAAATATAAAACGAAAAGACTTGCTATATTCAGGCTAGTGGTTTGTTTACGATTGTTCTAATTGTTTAATATTCACATTCATTAAAAACATACATATAATTCAACTGAGCATATTTATACTTGCTGCATAAATATATATGATAAATATAAATAATAATGGCATATAAGTTAATATTATAATGAATTTAGAAATCCTTTTTTGCATCCTTCGTCCAGCTTTATGGTCAATAAAATTTAGTTCAGTTTTTCCAGCCGTGTTTAGTCTAAAGACGAATGTGGCGATCTTTTTGCCAACCCGCGAATTTCCTTTTAAGTCTGCTTACGTTGAAATATTAAAATATAAATTGTATTGTTATTTGTCCTCCGTTGTGATCGATTTGTTATCTTCTGATATTGAGACTTGATATTTGAATCAAATATGTATTATAGCATCGTCGTGACGGTTCGAGAAAAAATTATGTATGTAAATTGTTTAAGTACAATATTTTGTTTAAATTTTAAATCTTCCAATTTTCCTTTTGCTATAAACAAACTGCTTATACAAACAAATTCCATAATGTCTATGTGATAATTTCTGAACTATTTATTTACCTACTAAAACATAAATGTAAACAAGCTATGATTAGATCTATTATGTCAGCAAAGACAAAACAGTTGATGTTGACATACCATCGATCGCCTAAACTCGATTGCAACAATGGTACGTTGGCATAATACTAATAATACGCATTGTGTAATTAATCAAAAAGCAAAATTACATTGTGGATCGTGTTGACAGGCTGAGTGTACAGTAATTAATGCGGATTGTATTGATACGCTGTGCGTATAGTAGGTACTAATTCTATACAATACGTACGGAACGTCATCATTGTATCAACTGATAGGTAATTGTGGAATCGAACTTATCATTGGCACACCTTTAGGTAATAGTTTTAATGTTGCTACAAAATATAAGAAGTTATAGATTCACAAACATATTTTGGATAGAGTGTGTCTTGAGCCATGAATGTCTTTTAGGGTTCAGTTATAATTTCGTTATGTTCGTCTTTCCGTACCTATGTTACAATTTCATACTTTCAGTTTAAGATTAATAACTATGGAATTATAATAAGATGCAGTTGAAGTACTCTTCTAGAGATCGAACTTAGGGATCAAAGGTTTTTCTTGCATTCATCATCGGGTGACTAGGGAAATCTTTTAAAACGCTCTTGAAAATGACTAATATATTTTGTGACGTAATGTCTCCTCCGCGTGATTAGAGTCTCCAAAGAGTAGTGTAATAAATACTAGCAAAAATACTGTCCTTAACTGGGCACAGAAATCTCGTAGTGACTTTCCAGTTCTTAATAGATTTATTAAATTTTCACACCAACTGACGTCAGTGCGGTAATAAATGTTAATCTATAGCGTGTTGCCGAGAACTTGATAACGTATTGGTTATATGGCATTCAGTACTAGTTGTCACAGATCGTTGGGCATTCTGCTTTCTTATAACGTCACTTATTATAATTATTTTTATAACAGACGATATATTATTGATTAATATAGAATAACGTCATAGGTAATAATTTATCCTGTTGTGATGTTTTAGATTATTTCTGAAAACTTACTGTAATACTTGATTAAATTACTTTTACAGTAAGCAAATATTTTACTCACTATGTGTCTAAGTAGGTCGTCGAGTGAAAGCATAATATTCCGTTCTTGAATAAATAGTATGCAGACGATGAGTTTTATTCTAATTAGGCTTTCGTTTTTAGAATGAATGAATGAGCATTCTCGTTTAACCGTTTCCTGTCGTTTAATTTCAAAAGTAAATAGTTGTATTAAAAACGTGGTTCTCTTCTTTAACATACCATCTGATTAATTTACTTTCTCTCTTTTTAAGGTTCAGTATATTAAAAAGAAAAAGCAACCCTTACAGGAACTTCGTTTTTTGAAGTAAAACTTCTTTACGCACGCTTGACTTGGGGAGTAAGCTGGTGAATGCGTGACGAGAGTGTTACGAAAAGTGTGATCGGGCGAGGCGAACGGAAGTTGAGAGGGAGATATAAGTTAGTGAAGACAGAAAGGTAGAGAGTTACGTTTCATATATTACTGTAGGGACAAGAAAGAGAGGTGCGAGCACAATACATTAAATATTCTACGTTTAAAGTGAATAAAATTGTAAATTCATTTTAAAGTTCATATTTTGTGAATTTGAAGTTTTACTTCAGTCGTGTGGTCTAAAGCACACTCGTTTTTTTTCAGAAACCGTTTGACGTATACTTCAAATTTGTCACAGTGGCAAAGAGTCTTAACTTGAATAGTTGAAGCTAACTCGAAAATGTTTTTTGTGTGTCGTAACGAGTATTAATTTAAAAAGATGCTTATAAGGATTCTAAAACAATTTTATTTAAGACCGGTCCAGAGGCATTACTAAAAATGTCCACATAAATTGTCCCTTCTCCCATCTCCGAAATTACTAAAGTTAAAATTTTAAAAAAAAATCGTTACAGGGAGTTTATCGGAAAAAAATAGCTATGATTCTAAATATAATAAGTTTTTTAGAGAGTTCCGATAATTTAAGTTTGTCAAAAATTTACTAGAATAATATTACGTTGGCAAATTATAAAACCGTTACTTTCGATAACATTTCAGCATTTTCTGGAATGTCACAGTAACTTCTCGAAAATCGCTAGTAGGACATATAAAGAGCGCGGAGCCCAATATTCTTTTCAGTTAGCACTGACTTTTGGCGAGTAAGGCACTGAGTTTTGGCGAGTAGGCGGCACAAAATATGGAAATTTCGCGCAGAGGAGTCTTTTTCTGTTTAGGACGAAAAACGTATGAAAGAACACGCATTATACAATTAGAAAAAATAAAAACCTGATTGAAATAGATTCTAGGTTAAGTTCACGTTTACCTGGCTAACTTATACTTTGGGAAAGAAATGAAAATTTCTATTTGGGTAACACATGAAGTAATACTGATGAACTGAGATGGGAGTTATATTATTTGCCAACTTAAAATTAACATAAATTATAGAAATGCTACGCACCCTTAAATATTTTAACTGTAGTGTGAGTTCTACTCGTACTTAACAGTTGCAATTTATTTTTTTTAGACGATCTCTTTCTATTAGTTTAAAATAAAATTGAAACAATTTCTTCAAGCTCAATCCAAACTGTTAAAGCATTTAAACATTATGACTCTCGGTCTCAATATATTTCGTTAGGTGTTTAAATCCAGTTCGCTAAAGGCAAGATTGATATCGGAATCGGGCTGCGCGCACACCGTGTTATTAATTGAACAGTAACCGGAAAATGGTACCAAATCGCCTTAAACCAGCCATTACACAGGTATGCGATTAATGATAACATTAATATTCGTTGTTGGCTACTCTAACATGCGTTAAAACGTAGCTCGCGCCTACGTTATCGATGAGTTATTGTATATTATGTACTTTTTACTGGCTACGCCATGTGCGCTCAAGCGTTGGGTGATCAGTAATGTAGGAAGGATTAAATGAATATCTATCGACTCTGTTAATATTATAAATCGAAAGCGGCCTACTTGTCATTTTATTTCTTATCTAAAGATTCTGAAACCCTGTTACGAATAGCTGCCAAAACTTATACCTTTATATAGTTCGTATGATGGAGAATCATATAGGCCATTATCTGTGGCTTTACTCGTTTAGATGTTTTTTACACAATCATGCCTAAACGACGGAACGGGTTTTAGTGCAGGTTACTTAACATTTTTAAAATAGAACGGTATTATTTATTAAATAATAAAAATATTTTACTGCAATAGACGGGCAATGAGTATAGCTAATCTATAGGTCATCATCAATATTCGTATATTTCAAATAATTCAATATAAACATATATCAGACAAACTTTTTCCTATATGAGCAATTTCTTCAAATCAAGTAGATTAGAAGTAATTCAAAACTGAAATTAGACATATAAATGAGGATTACTGTTATATATATATATATATATATATATATATATATAGTTATCTATATATATAGTTATATATATATATATATTATATATATATATATAGGTAAGTATCAACATGGATAGGGCAGTGTCAGGGAACAAAATTTAGAAACAACTTTTTCAAACGAATTTTTCAAATATTAATTGACGGTGGGTTTCGAAAATCAGTGTTAAGTTTATTTCAGATTTTTTATTGCATAGGTTGTATTATATTTAGACATAGAAGAAAGATTTTTTTCATTTTACGTTGGTTTTGACTGTTTTAGATTAACAATAATTTAAATATAATTCTAGTTTAGACAGCCACGACCTTTCTGTTGTGACATTCTGACGTATTCTAACGGCTGCTGCAATATTTGAAAATGAATTGAAGCAACCTTTAGACTACACCTTGGCGACACCTGCTTTAGAGGAGCACACTCGACCATATTAACATAGGGGCCGGCGCGCGTGCCACCGATGCTATTATTCATTGCAACACCGCGCCAACAAATACACTTATTTAATTTACTAATTAAATAGCTGTTTACTTGAACCTTTACCTTGCTTGTTCACAGAATTAAATCATGCGCTGTTAGCTGTAACACCCGTGTTTTTAAACGATAAAGCGTTTTAAAGCTTTAAATTCCATTGTTAGTTATATGGTAATTGTGTACGTGTAACAAAAACAGCCACTGTTTGTTCTTTATAGGGTCAATCGTGAACTAGTCGTATGGAATTCATCGGCTTTCTCGGTTGCATATTGATATTTATTACTTACGTCAATATCTATTACAACGTCAAGTGCCCGAAACAAGTGCTTTTCGGATTACGAATTCAGTGGGGTTCTGTAATTATCTATTTCTCTTGAAATTGTTAATGCGAGTTAACCGAAATAATTTTATTGAGCAATTCTAACTAAACTGCGAAGAAAGGGTACACATTGCAAATAATTTTGTAGCCTACTACTATTACTTTACGTGCGTTACACTGTTTCTTATTTACTACGTTTACAACTTTACTCGTTTATATCGGTGTATTAGATTACTGTCTTAATTTTAACTAAATTAAGGTTCCACACTTGAATAGTATAAACTAAATTTAAACTGTCTTAATTAAACTGCCTTAATTTTCACTAAATTAGGGTTCCGTACCTCAAAAAGTATAAACTAAATGTTTGCCTGTCCGTCTATTATATGTGTATTTCTCAGAAACCGCTTGACGTAGAAATTTGAAATTTTACATACTAATAAAATATATTAACCCGCAATTAGTGCTCGATTTTTTTTAAATTCCATATATTGTATAGTATTCACAATTAAATGAAACTACGTGATGTATTATTTCTACTTTCTTTAAGTTCTTTATCACGATCTAGGTTTCGTTGTATTACATCTTCAGGTGGCTATTGGCAAAGATACTTTGCTAAAAGCAAAGCTTCTTTGCTAATAGCCCACCTGAAGATGTTGTAATATAACGAAACCTAGGTCGTGGCGAAGAACTTAAAGAAACTAGAAATAATACTACATCACGTAGTTTCATTTAATTGTGAATAATGAATTTTTACAAAATTAACGCCAAATATATTCAATATTTGTATGGTATCGTTTGAAAAGGTTAATAATAAGAATCTCAAAGACATTTTATTTATAATAGTATATGGTATAACTTTAAAGATATTCTGAAAAAACAGTTTGTGTATATTAATTTAAAACATGAGTTATAGTAATAGGGAAAAAAGATTAGATGGTTCACATCTGCCAGGCGTCCGGTGGTGGCTGGATTTTTTAAAATATATTTCTGTATATTATGACAAAGGTATAATGAATTGCTGTTCCACTACGCATAGCCACAAAACTAGGTCGATTAGACTTTATACTCTTCTTAGATTTTTCACCGATAATCTTTAGTAGTACTATCACGATTTAGCAAAGGATTTCTCTTTAAAAATGGCTTGATATTATATAAAGATATCGACTAGATAAATAATAAATGTTAATGTCTATTTAGAATAAATTACCTACAACAGTTATAATCGCAACGGGACACAGGACACAGTGACAATAGAGAGGTTGACATTCTCCTCATCGTAACCCATAAAATGTTCGTGCGATTGTGTATGTAAATGCAAAATTACAACGTGGATAAATAGTAGAAAAGTTTTATGAAATGTAATATTTCGAATTTGTAAACGTAATGTTATGTTTGTCACAAATCTTTGGTCGTGTAAATAAAATAAAAAAAAATTAACTTCACTATCATCATTAACTAAAAACGTATCGTCGAAACAAATGTACTACAAAGAAAGGGTGCACTCAGTCGTCTTCAGCCGGTGTTAATCGAGAAACTGGAATTGGAGCATTTGCATATTTTAGTCTATTGATATCGGCCTTTTGGCCCTAACACCAGAGCGGCTTCGCATAGATGTATTTTTAAAATCAAATTGAAAGACTAATTACATTAAAATAATACTAAATAATAACTATATTAAGAGAACATAAAACTAATCATATTTAGAATGTATCGTTTTGAAATGGAAAGTTTATTACAAACTTGTATTATCACGAACCCAGGAAGTTTATTAATCATAGTAGAGTGGAAGAGCAGACATTGCTTGAGCGACTTCCTTATAGGTGCTAGAGGAAATAAATTATCTTAAATAGATATAACCCTGGAAATATGTAAATGGAAAATAACATAGGTACTTTACTACTCATTTAGGTGCGTTTTCAACTCACGTCAATAATATGCGTTGAAAATGCGTCAGTAGTCGGCAATGAACCAGAAGTCGATTTTATAGTTTTTACTATACTTATGTACGTATTGTATGCATAGCAGCACGTTTAGTCAACTTTAAGTTAACAGAATTACTTCCAATTTATCATTAGGATGTCTTATAAAACAAAGTGTTCGTACGCTTGTTTGTGGAAATCTTGAAAATGTGCTTACTACTAATATACATAAATAAGTTTGTAGTTTTAGGGAAGTGATCAATGAAAATAATGAAGTAGCTATTGGAGAAAATTAAAGATTTTTGAGTTGAATTTATTAGTTTTTAAATTGTAGGAGAATAGTTTACAAAACAACATGTAACATAAACGAATGTAAACACGATTCTTTTGTAACTTCATAGTTAACCATGGTTTGTTTTTCTTCTAATTTATCACATGATTTGAAAATTTACGATCGAAGTACTATAAAATCACACCGATATAAAAATACACCGGACGTAACCGGGGCAATTGATGCAATATAAAAAGTTTTTGACCTTTAAATCATAGATTTTTGGATTTCAAGGATTTAGTTTATATACTTAATATTTATCATAAGAGATAGTGGGTGGAGAGTGTAATAGCGTGGACGAAAAGTTGTTAGGTCGATATGGATATCGGAATAGCAAGGTCGCTCGGGATTCAAATACGGGCACGGTAATTAAATAAGTAGGCGCATTATGCAATTGGGTGCAGACTGGTTTTGTGTGAGCGTCGTAATGTGCATTCGTCACCCACTCAACCACATTATGACATCATTTTCTCTACCGCACATAGTAACAGTTTTTTTGTGAAACAGAAAGCTTAATAGTATTTTATTTATAGATTTTTAATATATATTTTAACATTACTTTTAATTTAACTCGTAAAACGTGGAATTTTATACAGCGTTATATTAGCTATGAAAGACAAAATTAAAAAGGAATGGGCAAATACAGTATAACCCTTAAAACAGAAGGAAAAATTATTAAGACATGAAAAAAAATTTAAAAAACCTTTAAAATATTGTAAACTTTGTGAAACCTGAACTCAGTGACTAATCATGGATATTTGGGTATTAGAAAGCTAGTATGTTTTTGCACGGTACTGGTTCCTGGAATCCTTCAATACTCTTTTTTCGTACCATATGATTTATATTAATAATATTCAATTCTATGTAATCAACCCTCCACTATGCTTTTACACGCACGTACAAATATGACCATATTTTTAATTTTGCTCGAAGTTTAACTGTAAAGAATCCTGAACGATTTATATATTTTCTGCCTTTACATTGATATTTTGAAATATACTTGTAGCTCAGATTATATTAGGCTCTAGAGCACGTGTCCAGGTACATATATGATATTTCTTTTTGATTAGATGTTTCACACATCTAATGGCGCGTTTGAATGGAAGTTAAAACGTTCTGACGGCACGTCGCGACATGTCATTCGGCCAGCTTCGCGTCTTGTCGGCTAACAGTATTATAAAATTAAAAATATATTTCTAATAGATCGTCGGGAAATATTTCTGTGATAAATTATTTCATGAAAATAAAATAGTAAGATTGAATGAAGTAATATTTTATTATGAAATACTAGGTATATTAATATTTATTTTTTCGTTTTCAATTCGTTCAAATGAAAATATTTCAATATAGAAATATAAACGAATTTAGACGTTTTACACATCTGCCAGGCGCCCCATGGTGGCTCGCAACTTTTTTTTGGAACGTATATTACTTTATTGTACGTAATTTTTAACTGCAGACAGTGGAATAAAGAAGACTGATATCTGGAAAGTTTTAATGCACTCTTACAGAATAAGTTATAACTTTTTCTCTTCCTTATTATCTGTTTAAAACGTATACCTATTCTTTTTTCTTGCAAAAATACAACATTTATTCTTTAGTTTACATTCATTTCAAGTTTCTATAATAAACAATGGATATTATTACATAGTTCTTTGTGTAACAGGAATAGATAGTCCTGGAATCAGTTCGCCAATTATATTTGCATATTAAAGATAATAAATAAGTTAACAAATAGTTAGCGACTTTAGGAACTTTAATCGTTAACGAATATAAAATTCCACGGGGTGCACCTCACTGTAAATTTACGAAATTACATACAAAGATGGATTATGATAATCTATAATCGATAATCTAAAGTGCTGTTAGCAGACGTGTACTGTTTAACTTTTTAAAAAAATTTAAATTTCTTTGATTATGAAGTGGTAATTAAAATTATGAAGTGTGAATTATGAAGTGGTAGTACTTAATGTAATCTTTAAATAACTTGCTCTTAATCAATTTGATTCTTTAATTTAATGTCTATTTAAGTAATTTAACTTAATTTTTACAAATAATGAATTTATATTTTCAAATGAGTTAATAAACCCCGCTATACTTATACTCGATTTTTTTGGCTTGTGTGAAAAATTGTAAGAACGTTTTCAAATTCAATCGTGGATCGGGAAAGCATCGTGTGGTGTTGGCGAGCCATTGATACGCACGCCCATATCCAAGTCTAGCAATAGTTTAACTGGTACACAAACGTATATTACTATAGTTTAATATTGTTTGTGTTGTTTATTTTAATTTTAGCATATAATAAAAAGTCAGTGTAAGTTATCGAAAACGTAAACTTAATTCAACAAGGAACTGCACATATGACTGGCATATCAGTATGTAATAAATAAATTAAGCTTCTAAGTCAATGTAATAAAAACAACTTTAAAAATACGGCCATTCGTGACGCATTTTTTGATATTCGCAAATAAATCAAACCTATAGTTTTTTCCCGTTGACCTAGAATCATGAAATTTGGCAAGAAGTAAAGTCTCACAGCACAGGTAAAGATAAAACATCTTAAAATTGTTATTTTGTAGTTATAGCACATAAAATATATTTGTTTAACCATGGCGCACGTACAAAAAAATATGTGTGAAAGATATAGGTGATATATTATCGTTCCAAAAATTAAAATTTTGTAAATAGTTTAATAGGAATAATATGTACTATTAAATGTTTATAAATGCCTGAATGTAAACGGAACCCACGCAGTGTGAGTTCCATTCGTGCTTGACAGGTTTTTTGTGGCTTACTTTACAACGGCAAAGAAATTTACTGAGTATTTTAAATGTAATCATATTAATATTCTAACCACACACGGTCCGCGAAATTGAACCGTTCTTTATTAACAACCTCGAGATCAATAGCTTCAATATAGCAGGTCTGTCGTCTCATACAATAGTATCTAATCATAGAAACGCAGCATCAAGCTGCATTGAATAATGCGATTTTTTCTCAAAGAATCGATATCGAATATCAATCAAGGATGTAAAAACGTCAGATTCCAGCCGTATTCCGGTAGTTCGGCTAGCCGTAAACCTGAGGCTTGTCGAATCGGCGGCAAGTCTCGATGATAAAATTGTTCATATCATAACATTTTTTTATCTATAGAGAGAATAATAGGTATTCGTCGTGATTATCGGATAAAGTTGAACCGTTATAAATTTGTGGCGAGGTGGACACGTGGCTGACCTCTCAGTTAAAAAGTTGCCAGATCATTAAATTTCTATAGGTGATAGAATTTACGAAACTTACAATTTTATCCATATATCGTATTAGATAAAATCCAAGCTATTAAACATTACGGAATTTGGTAACTTGTTTTACTCGATAAAATTAGGGAGAAAGCTGTATATCTGAAGATAACTTTAATTCCAGGCCTAACATTTCAGAGACCCTACTATTGCATTAATACATATATTTATATATAATAAAAATATGATCTGCTATGGAATGGGGTCATCAAAGGCAAAGTCTTGATATTATTAAGTCATTAGTGACGTATTTTTACTTGCTGTCTGGCAAATCAAAGTTACTTATCAAAGTTATGATTTATGAAATTAAGTCTCATTAGCTGTTAGCTAATGCGGAAGGAAAATGATTCCGGAAAATATATAAAAAATTAACGAAGTTTAAAAGGTTTAAACTTTACGTTTAGACAAGGATGTTTATACGAACTTGTGATGTAATATTTAGTAAATCTCGCTGTTTTCCGTAGGAGTGAATGAGACAGGAGGATATCTATATTATTTAGTTTGGAAGCTCTTAACTCATTAATTTTTTTAAATATTTTTTAAGATAGCCGACAAGTATTTTGATGGATTATTTTTTAATTTACAGATTTTTTCTTCTTATTTTATTCGGTGTTGGATTCTGCTTACGAAAAATATCTGATAATATAAATTATATTATGGAAAATTATGGTTCTGCTTCAATTCCAATCAATTTAAGAGTTAAATGATCAAAGTATGTATGAATCTTATCCCAAGCTCTTAATTTTTTTGGTATTGTACATTAAATTTTTTTCTTTATATATATTAATTAGTACAAAATAAAATAGTAGATTCATCGTTAGTTTATACGAAACATACCAATTTGTAGCAATTTATTATCAGTAAGTGATTAACGAGTTGAATACAACTAAGACAAAATACAAAAAGTATAAGACAATTTACCTAGTTCAGCAAGGGTCACAGAAGTTAAATATGACCCTTGCTAAACTCTAGCAAATCCTAACTCACTAGTAGCGATACGCACAGGTGTATTTTATTGTTATTTGCTTGGCTGCACTTTTGAACGACAGAGTGAAAAGACAACGAGCACGAACAACGATAGAGGCATTAAACAGAAAGCAAAAAATCGACAGCTTGTAGCTGAAAATTATTTCAGTCGTATAAAATACATTTTATACGACGCAGTGTTCTGCGCCAGTTCATATTAATGCATTAATTTCTTTGTTCCACTCCACTGGTTTAGTAAATACTTGAACAACCATAGCGGTTCCATGTATGGAGCGTAATTATACAGATATAGGGGTGTTCTAGAAAGAATCTAGAAAATTAATCTTTGCTTTCGGCGACCAATTTGTGTGTGTTTCAATAAGAAATAGAAGGGGCAACAAGGAACGTTTTTAGAATATTACAAATAGAATTAATTAGAGAGTTTATAATTTATTTATGATTTTTCAGAATAGTCTCAATGGCGCTCTATGTATCGTTTCAGTCATTGGAACAGCTGGGAGAAGCATTGAGTCCACTCTTCTTTGGATGTCTCTTCGACGGCCTTTTTGAAAGCATCTGGCGTGCGGGAATCGTATTATTCGCACTTAATTTTTATACTAGTGTTTGTATACTAATCTACGGTAACTGATCTTTTATTTTCCGGAACAATTGTTGTGTAATTATTTCGTCCTTTCTTCACCTTTGTTCTCTGCAGAAGAAAATACTCGCTGCGCAGATTGTTCCTTAGTTTCCGGTTTGTAACAATAGGCAGACTTTCGTCATCATCATAATGTCGAATACATCATCTGGGAAAAATTCTCGAATTATTCACGGACATTTCACGACACAAATCAAGGCGACGTTTTTTTGAAAGTCGAATTATGGGGTATCCACCTAGCATAAAGTTTCCTGACGCCTAAAAGTTCATATCAAATTTTCTTTACTCATGTTAATGTCTAAATTTGCCTGAATTTGCTGTTAGATCATATCTTGAGCCGCACAGCATTAATGTTATTTTCAGTTGTTGCAGTGGAGGGACATTCTTCACGAAGATCTTCATTGAGGTAGATATGACCCCGCTTGAAGTCAATAAATCAGTTGTAAACTGTAGTGTGAGATGTGACTTCATTATAAAATGCCAATCGAAGTCGATAGTAACTTTATGTTGATTGAGACCACAACAAAATTCATGAAAAATCATTGAATGACAATTTTGCCGTGTTAGCTTAATCATTTAACTTGTTAAAAGAAATGACAAATCAAAGCAAAATATGCCAATGGATTATGAAAGATGCAATTTTCAACATTGGAATTTATTTTTTTATTATAACTATTACAAATGTCCAGTTTAAGAACTTTCTGTACTACCCTTATAAACAAAATTCATTTCTAAAGATAGCGATATTTATTGATACATTTCTAAGGAGATTAAGATATTTGGTAGATTTTACTAATACGTTCAACGACATGGTTCTATATTGATTGATGTGGTATATTTGTTTACTTAAATATATCATATTTTGTAAATACTGGTAATTAAATGCTTAACGTAAATACAGATTGGGGCTTGTTTTCGAAATTATACTAAATTTCAAGTAAGATTATTCAAGGATTCATTTTTGTATTTTGAGGAAATTTATCAGAAATATTTTCTTCGTCTCGGTATCTATACATATAATAAAATTGTAACAGAGTAAATTCTGTAGATGGTAAATTTGTTAATAAGATTGATTTAGCCTATAGAATAATGACAGAAACCGGAAAAACTTTTTTTTAAATTTTTCTGTCTGTTCGTTTTTTTGTGTGTCAATCACGCAAAATCTATTGGACGGATTTTGATGAAGTTTGATGTGGTAATATTTTATAACTAAGAGCAACATATAAGAGAGAAAAAGAATCTTATTCCGAACTTCACGCGAGTGAAACCTTGGTCACAGCTAGTATTAAAATATGTACAGAAACCATAGAGAATGGTCATATTTCATGACTATAAATAAAATATACGCAGTACTAATATTATATCCCAACTACTATTTATTTTACTACTATTATTTCCGTGACTCTTTTCGAAAAATACAATTCTGTGCCACACGAGGCGTAACTTCAAAATTAACAAAACATGGGAATTTTGTTCAATTAATGGAAAACTTTGGTACCGTTATATGACATTTATAGGTCGAAGGTTATATCTGTGTAAACAATTAAAATCAATTGTTTTGCTTGATCGACTGCTTTCACCGCGGTCTCATTGTAGGCCAAAGCAAATTGTTGCCACGAATAAAAATATTTTCTCAGTCGTTGTTGGTCACGTTCTGTGACAAAATTTGTACGAGTTGACAGTTTAGTGTCGGTTTACTTTAAGTGGAAACTTCACACTAGGAATTACGTAGCTATATGTAACCCTAGGACAAAAAAGGCGTTTCGTACTGAACAGAGAAGTTCTGTGGTTAATTACGTTATTATTTTTTAGATTTCAGTATACGAATGATCCGAACAGAAAATTATCGTTATGGCAACGTCGTCTATTCATCCGTTTGTCTGTATGTTTGTAAGAGGCTTCTAACTTCTAAACGAAATAAGATAGGAACTTAAAATTCACACATAATCTTATCTCTAACCTATCTCTAAGCCAGAAATAGGTTTAAACATATAACTTATTTTTAAACCTATTTCTGGCTTAGAGTTACGATTTACATTATAGTTACGATTTATTGATTGATTTACGATAAATTGCTTAACGAGAAGGCTTCCACTCATCTAAAGGGAGATTGAACATTTGCTTTCTATACAGACATGAGATCATTGAAAAAATGTCTTTGAGAAGAGTAAAAATTCATTTTTTTTGTAATTTTTTTCATTGAAAAAAAAAATATTTGATGAATCGTAAAAGCTGCCATTTTAGACCCATTTTATTACCAAGTTATCCCAAAAACGTCACTAGACTTTAATTCGGCCCTAATATTTTATTTCATACATTCTAAATTTCAAGAAATTCTAAAGAAAGTCACGAAAGGATTTTTGAGAAAGTCACTGTATTTTTACTATGATGTGTTTGTAAAAAACGTGCTCGGCAATACATAAGTACTTTAATAGAAATGTTACATACCTTCAATCTTTACATTTTTATATGTACGTAAGTGTTTACGGAATACTCGTAGTGTGAGTTTTATTTAACAGTATTATTTATACTTTACATAAATGTGTTTAATTCATATTCTTTGGATATATTTTTAGAGAAGAAAATATTTCTATTTATTCTGTTTTTACAAACTCAGATAATCATCAGTGTGTGACAAATAGTCCCTAACGTTTTTCCAATAGTGTCGATAATAGGGTAGGTAAAATCTTGTAAAAATATTTTTCTTTTGTCCCAAAATTTGTACCGCAATATTGATAATTTTACTCCAATTCATTAAATTTTTTTTCGTGATTTCAGATTTAGAAATGATTGAATAGTAGCCATTGACACTATGGTAACATCCACTTTGAACTTTTTCAACGCACGACAAGAGCGGTGGAAATGTAATATTGAATAGGATTTTTATTGCCTTTTGAATAATATCCGGCAACGTTCAACAACACTCGATAGAATAAGAGTCGGGAATTATGTTTTTGTCAACGATTGCTTATACGAAAGTACACATCAAAAGGCAATTATATACAAATATGTAATTTTGCATTACGCATAATCGTAACCGATTTCAATTAGATCTGTTTTTTCCCGAAACATTCCTAAAATTCCTACACGAAATTTGTTTTCTTTTCATTTTTCGCCTCATATTTACAAAGAAAATCTTGTACATTTATTTAATTTTTTAGTTATGTTTATTACTATGTTAATTAATATTAATTTTTCATTATTGTTGATGTTTACCATAATTTTTGAATAAATGGTTATTATATTTTTTTCTTGTCTATTAATTAAATCAGTGTTTGGATAATTTGATTTAAAGCAATGTAATGTATTGTTGTTAATATTTTCTTTTTCATTACTTTTACATAAAATTAAATATTTAAATGATACTTTACTATGGAAATGTCCTAAACATCATACTATCTAATAGCCAAAGTATATTATTATGATTTGTAACTTTTTTTTGTCCACAAACAAATAAATACAAAACTTGATTGGATTCTATTTATTTACTACTTTTTCTTTTCAAAAACCCTCGACGCAGAAAACAACCTGTATGCCTCCTAATGCTATTGACGTTGCCGGCACGCCGTAGACTGTTAATTTCCCACCACAGGCGTTCGCTCTCATTAAGGGAATCACTTTCACAAAAAAAAACACTGTTTCCCGACTCTTATTGGCTTTTCCACTGCCTTTGTTTTATGGCCAGCGGTGAGTGTTTGCGGAAATATTTGTCGGGTTAAAAACAAAATAAATGCGTCGAAATATTTGACTGAGTGGTTAAATTTTTGCATATAAAAGGATTTTTTCTTTTCGCTGCGGCTTGGGGGCATTTTTTTAATGTAAGCCTTGGAATTGAGTTATGTCATGGAAAATGCGCGACATTGTCCGACGAATAAGTCAGTATTTATACGATGTACTTTTAGATGTCGTTTGTTCTTTGTTTTGTGCTTTATTTTAGGACCGAAACGCTCTCTTAAATGTATAAGTTGTCATTTGTATTAATTAAAATGCTTTTGAGTGCAAGGTATTTTTAAAGTAGAAGTAGAAAATGTTAGAAATCAGAGGTCGACGTACCATCTGCATGGAAGCATGATGTAATTAATTTGTTTAAACTAATGCTAGTCACGCGACGCTCAGATGGAACCGATTGTTAATACCTAATAACATAATCGAAAATCGACATATGGTTTCAATCTGTGCTGTAAATTGTTGTTTTAATAGATATTTTTAGTTCAGCTTTTATTTTTAATGAAATATATACAGTATGCAACAATATAGCTTTGAAATTAGATAAAAAAATTAAACTTGATAATAGTTATATAACTTGATTTTGACGTTTATTTAATTTGAATATCGATAAATATGTGAACACAACGTATATTAATAATACGTTGTGCTCCATTTTAAGCTATTTCCAAGTTATGCTATTCGATGCAACTATATTATATAAAAACATAGTGTTATTATTCTGGAAAGAGCTTATAACCATACAGATAACAGATGAAAAAAGGTTCGAATATGGAATGCTTCACCGATATTTCACGAGTTTCGTGTATTTCACGTTCTGACATAAAATGAGAACTCAGGGCAACGGGCGGCTATCGAAAAAAATTATGGAAAGTTTTGGTGTGAACGGAAACAGACTTGATTGAAACCATTAACTGAGTATTCGATCAAACGATAAAATCATATTAACTTAGTATTGCTCAACAAAACAAAGAGAAATATTACCAAGTAGATAGTCGAAATAAACGTAACAGATATTAAATTTGCAAATCATATTATCCAAAAAAATCATAGCTACATGCCTGAGAGTATTAAGTTAAAGGTGAAAAACATCAAAATCCGGGAATGGAAATCGAATTAAAAAACTTATCAATGCGGACTATTGGTAAAAGAGGTCAAATTTTGTTTGACGTCCGTGGAAAACTGTAATATATTTTTAAACTGAATATAATATCCCGGGATATAAAATGAAACCAAGCTTAATATCTATGGGTTATTGACGTAGAGATTAGTATTTTTATGCAAAAGAGTGACTGTTATTTCCAATCGTGTTTGTAACATCGTATTTTCTATTGCAATTCGGAACAATATGTAGCAGTTTTATATGTAGCCTTCATTTGCAAATCCTGCATACAAAGAATGAATTACAAATCATTACTTCAAAAATTAAAAACCTGTTAGGTGCGATTAGAAGAATTCCGTTGATAATATTATTTTTGATCATGTAAATATATTGGCTGAAATATTTTCAAGGGCGACCGTGTATTTTTAAAAATAATAAGATTTGGAATCATTGCAATCGTTTTTCTTTAGGTAAATTTCTAATAATGCTGTTTGTTTTCCATTTACGTAGAATTTACATAAAGGCAAATTTTTGAAATGAGGGAGACGAAATGTGTGTTTTTTTTACACTTTCAGCAATATCTTTAAACCTAGTTAATACTAAATTATCTAAAAAAATAGATTTGGAATCCTTATAACTCGTCCTTTTATATCGATATCACATACGACCAGCGAAATTAAAACTTAATTTGACATCTATATTTTCATACAAATATTTTTTAATATTAACACCAACGAGGGCTAATATATTTCATACTAAGCCAAATTTCAAATTTTCACATCGAGGGTTTTTAATAAAAACGGCTGTGACAGAAAGATGGACAGACTCTGAACTTCCAAACCAAAATGTCATCTTCTCGTTATGAAAATATCATTAACGCCAAACACACACAACAGTACACAATCTTTCGGCTGTCTCTTTAATTAGCTCGCTCGGGAGCAGCATTTAATGGCCCGGCCCGTGAGCCTCTTCCAGTAAAAAATAACATGAACAATTAACTGACAGAATTAGGTCCGCGAGATTTTGTAAAAGTAATTCAACCACAACTCATTCCTATTAGTCGTTAAGAAGATTATTATCGTCAAACTGTAATATCTTCATTTTCACCTAAACAATTTGTAATTTAATGACAACGTAAATTGTGATAAAATTTGTTAGTATAGAGAGCACATAATTAAGTTAACAACAATTACTAAAACGAAATTACTTAGAAGTTCATTAACAATTGTCATATTTATTTCATATTCCCAATACATGAGGTTCAGCAGGTATAAATTAAATAATGCAGACCTTGAAACCCTTAATCGATATCAGTAAATATTGAATTGCTATGTAGGATATTTCGTTAATTATTCTATTTTGCAATCCTATAAAACAAATAATATTTAGTAATTATATATAGATATTAAAATACATTTTAAAAATTAAATCTAATGCATTACCGTATAAAATAATATACAGCAATTCACTGAACATCAAATAAAATTAAAAATACCAACTGGCATAAAACATCACCCATTAATAATTAATCGCAATGAATTTAAATACAACAAAACAAAAAAAATATTATAAAGACACGTAAAAATAAATATAATTACATCTTGATATGATCTTGTTCAAATTGATTAAGAAGAGACCATGTTCGTAAACTTAATAGGTTATTCGACAATTTTTTAAGTAATTCAAATTGTTCGATATGTTTCTCATAAATTTACAATTGTGATATTTCGCCCGAAAACGTGTCTTAAGTTGAAAAATCCACCTTTATTGTCCTAAGTCAAAATATTTAGTCATGTGATATTTAAATTCTATGACGTCACGATGACAGAAACAAAAAAAAATAAATTGAAATGGAGAGATTCTAACCCTTCGCCATTCGATAGTAACATATAAATATTGTCTATGGAAGTAAATTTATGGAATTGCACTATTTTGAAGTTGGTTATTATTATTAGTACATTGTGATCTATGTGGTGCATTTTAACGCGTTCTGGTTGGCAGAAAATTTATGCTTCAATGTTTAGCCGCGGAACATTATATTACCTTCGATTTTAAAGCAGAAACAATGTATGTATACATTAATCGGATATTTTATATATGTCGCAAATAACCTATTGTATTATTAAAATTTAAATGCAATTTGCGACAAGTTAAAATACAATCTGTAGTTTTAAAATTAGCTACAAGTTCCACACCGACTAATGAGCGCCGCAGACCGTGTCTGGGGGATTCTCATCTCGCAGTGTCACAACAAATATTCACTAGATAATACACCCGGCGCACCGAGCGGCCCAATTACGACACGCTGCTCGTATCCGATTGCGGCTATCGCGCGGCGTACTCCGCCCTAGAACCGACAGGAAACACGCCGGCGCTATCTCGTCGGCGCCGATAACCAGACCGATACGTCCGAATAGACGAACGTTAATTGAGACAACCGCATTTTGCGAGGTGGCGGTGACCGTCAATACATTGACATCGTACTGGGAAAGGTGAATATGGAATAATATGGGTAAATGTCGAGAAGGACAAGACACTTGAAAAGGAGGAAATCGTATAATAATATGAGAACTTTTGATCACGCGAATATTATTTGATTAATAATGCGATAATAGAGAAGGCGTGGATTTGGCTGCTATTTCAGTTTAAGCGACAAAAATAGGGTATTTGACTAAATTTTTTTTACTTCATTAATCATAATTTTTTAATAATCTTAAAAATTGACCGAGTTATAAAAGTTTAAATTTAATCTTTAGACAAGGACGGCAATACTGTGTTGTGAGGTCATTTTTAATATTGCACATTATATTCTACAAGAGGAAAAGAGACAGGAATATATCCAACCCTATCCGTATTTTCAAATTTAGAAGTCTATAACTGGCTTATATCTCAATAAATTTTTGAATTTTTTTCAAGACTGGTTTTTAATTAACCTATATTTCACAATATTGTACGAAAAGTATCAAAATTTAGAATGAGTTTACTACCGTATTACATATGTGCATTAAATTTATGGATGTATATTTTTCATATTATTAGTACAGACAGAAGTAAAGAAGTTTCAAGATTTTTCTTTTATTAACGTTAAGTAAGCTTCATACTTTATGGTAAAAGAAACGATAAATAAAAACTAAATCACTACAAATCTACCATAGATAAAACACTTGCTGATTACTAGAACTGCAGTGATATAAGAAAGCAATTGGATTATACAACGAGCTATTCACGTTAAATAAAACTTCCAATGTTTCTTAGCAATTTGTCTAAGTGTTACGAACTCGATCTGTATGTAAATTATTTCTGATTTTCAAATAATATTGTTACAAACTATAATATTGTTGCATTAAGTCTTTTTAAGCAAAAGCATTATTCAGTATTATTTTCATCTTTAAACGAGTTTGATATGATGAAAATGTGCGATATTTTGAAATTGTACAATCTGGTTTTGTACAATAGTTCAAAGTGTACAAACTGGTTGTAGAAAAGTAGAGTTCCGGTACTTAAGCGAAAAAGTGGCATCGATGTTCTAAACACAAAAAGATGTCTTATGTTAATTTTCAAACGAAAAATGCCTATAGAGCCATATATATTTCGACATCAGAATGCACATGATAAAAGGTTTAAAGTACGTAGCCAAAATTCTAAAACGCAAGGTATCGCTATCATTGGTTTTAGTATTAGAATTGGTAGTCAGTACTCAGTTCAGAATTATCTGTAGAAGCATCAGGTGAGAGGACAGAAATAGACAGCGAAAAGTTCACTCAAGTGTGTAGATGAGTACATTCATTAAACAAATTCAATTTGATATCAATTACAAAATTCTCACGCCCGTCCTTCTGATCGTACTCTCTCAAAATCAAATTCCAAATATAGCACGAGTTGAGCGGTATAAATAAATATAGAGAGCAAGCGTAGCAAGATAGAAGGCAATCAGTGCTTATCTCCGTAATACATCAACACAAGTACGCAATAATCTCATGAAGTTCATTATTCCGCGTAAATTCACCCACATGAGCGACAGTCGAAGCGGGTATAATGAAAATTTACGAGTAGAGCTTGCGACACCCACGTGTATACTAATCGCTCGCCCCGATGGCTTCTTTGTATGTGCGAGGATATATATATTCAAGACCTGTACTCGCACCTCGATTATGTCTGAAATCTGTATATGAATTGGCGATTAAACCCTAGACTTTATACTCGTAATGAAAAGTGTTAAAACATGTGTACGCTAATCTCAAAATGGAATCCTTGAAATTAAGAACAGAATAATAAAGACGGCGAAAATTTAACTAATTGATTGTTTAGTGTAAAGTATGTTCTGCGGTTTTCCTGCTACATAAACAATCTTTCCCATATACCAAAATTGTATGTGTTTTATAGTTATAAAGATACAATATACGACGTTTTATAGGCACTAGGAAAAAAATATTTATTACACTTTGCTTCGTTACGGCAGGGCGGTAACGTAGCAAAGTGTACCTAATAATAGACATAATAGGTAGACGTGAGACAAAAGCGTCGCGTTGAAGCCACACTGGCGCATGATTTTTGTGTTTTCCGCCGATCGACCGCGACACCTTCATATTGGCACATGTATATGGCGACCATTCACTCGTGAATTCTTTCATACAAAATGCCGTGTCCTGCCAGCCAAGTTTGGGAACAACTTTTGAAACTTACTGAAATTGTTGCCAAAAAACACGTCATTTGTATTTTTTGTAGCGTACAATATGTGCATGCGATGGCTAATAAACTGAAAGAACTTATAAGTATATTTAAATGTAAAAGTGTCCTAATGATGTTGAGAAAAATATAAATGTTTCGAAAGTGTTAATAGAAATGTTACTGCTCTCCGAGTTCCGACAATAGAATAATCGTCATTATTAGCATTAGCTACTTGTGATCATGCGATAGCTACAGCGAGAGCTATGCACGCTAGTGGATTCCCGCTGCCTTTACTACAATCTGAATATTGGCAACAAGTTCTTTTTTAAAATTATTTGATCCATCATATACAGTACTGACAAAGCACGCTCCGAGTAACCAATTTTAGAGACTTAATACGCGCGTATAAAAAATAACATGCTTATTTTATACAGTTCGGCTAAAATTATTGGAAAAGGTTTGATCAATTTTATTATTGGCACTCTAGGAACTATCTTCTACAAGGCCATATATCCGAAAACCGAGGAAACTGCTGACTTCCTGAGCCAATTATTAATGAAATGGGACTCGCAAAATTTATGATATTCGCTATTCACTGACAATTCATCAAACATGAAGGCTGCTTGGAGCGAAATCATGTCTATATTCCCACATATATCTTGTGATGACGTTCTTCGAATTTGGTTAAGAAATATATGTTTAAAATTGATATCTTCAAGAAAAAGTTGCAAAAAGTATTTGATGTAATTAAATATATCAAATATGCCTATGGCATTATTTCAAAAATTCCCGTCTCATATTAAAAATATCATTTCGGACAATCATTTCTGGCTCATTATTAATGAGATTTTCAAAATTCTCCAACCTCTAGCTATGAGTATCATAAAATGTGAGAGTGACAAAACTTTGCTGTCGGATGTTCCGTTATTATTTAAAAGGTTATTTAAAATTGCAATAGAAAAATTAGGAACAGTAACATTTTTGGCTGAACGAGAAAATAATGTATTGTGTCGATCATTTAAAAAAAAAAAATTGCAAACAGCCTATCCATAACATAGTATACCAATTAGCTCCATGATATTGAGATAATAATCTATCAAATAGTGTAGTTTCTGAAACTTTTTGTATGATCAATTGAATTGATTACCTTTTTAAACGATGGATTTACAATGAACAATAGTGTACATCGAATTTGTTATTTAATTTCATTGTGATTGAAGAAAATGTAAATTTATCTACTTTTATTACACACATTAAGAATTTTCTAAAAATGGCATCAATTAATAATACACAGAAAAAACTGAACAAATACGATCTTCCTACATAATTATTTCTCGTCAACTTGCATTGCACACACAGTAACAACGCGGACTGCCCGGCCGACCGAATTGATCATTCTACTTCCTTTCTCTGCATCACTTCCGTAGATGCGGCAGCTTAATATTTTCAACAATAAATATACACAACCTCAACTACGTAAATCTATGAAAATAAGGTGTTTTATATTATTTTTGAAGTAAATAGTCATATAATCGATACGTTTCCTTTTTAGTTCAAAAGTTTGATAAGTTTCTCAATTATTGACAATTGCATACAAAACATAATGTTGGCTGCATATAAAAATATAGTTTTAATGGTTTTTATGTCATAAACACAGAAGGGAAATTCACAGTTACAACGAAACAAATGAAACGACAGAGAAGTTAGCACAAGCAGTGTAATGAGGTAGGTATTTCATTAAAAAATTGGTGATTGTGTGAATATTTCTTCGGGGGAGGAATTTTATGCCGCAGTATCACAAATTCTTTCCATCGAGGTCGAACACGTGTAAATAGGTCGATCTTCATTTAGTGTTTCGAAACTGTATTTCTGAAAACGCATTAGTCTCCTTCGTTCATCAGCCTATCAGAGCTATACGTATGGTTAAAGATGCGTTACTATCATACAGGTTGTTGTTTATCATTTGTTTATTATATCTAAATTTTACTAATAATATTTCCTTAAGTTGGAAACATATAATAGGACACGACCAAAGGACGCGAATTACACACGGTCAGGACTTTCAGTCGGATTTACTGATAGTTAAAAACATATTTTGCATTGATACTTTAGAAACTGGATCGTGCAATAGGGCACGGTCCGTAAAGTACACTCTTGTTCCGACCCGACTGACAGTTAATGAGAAACAGAAATACGTTTTGAAATGTCAGTAAATCCGACTGACCGTCCTGACCGTGTTTGGTTCATATGGGCGTTAACAGTCTGCACACCCGAGTTCAGACGTGTCGCGTGGACATTCTATAGAGTTGGAACATTCTTGTAGTATTTTGATTATTGTCATATAAATATTCTTATTCGCGAACTGTATTAATTATTTTTTCATCACCCACCATTGTATAAGAATAGCTGTGAAAAAAAAGTCTACATTACGATGCAGTTGGCAACTGCCTGCGACGTGGTCCCGTCCGAATCCCGTGCACATGCGACCGATGTGTCTGCGACTGATAGAAATGTCCGGCGAGCCAGATTTTCGTTGCACGTTCGAGAGCTCAAGTTCACGTCTGGGACTTATTGGTAATAGTTTGTACGTTTAGGTGTATTAAGTACTGGCCAGATGTGGCATCAATCACTTCCGTCGTCATATTAATTCCCAGTTTTATTCTTAGTCCATTACTACCCCTCATTTTAGATTTTTAAGTTTTTGTAGTTATACTGTACAATATAGACGTATTGAGACATGCACTATTTGATGCGTCTGTATAAATTATATTAGACACTATTAGATTGTATCAAAGTGCTTTTCATTTCAAAATCGTCAAGTTTGATGTCTAATAAATTTTGTTGAGCTTAATGACTTGTTCTATGAAATGTTTTTAAACTTCAGTTCGTGAGTGCACGAGTTCAACAGGTAATTAACCGTTTTAAAGTCGGTTTTAAATTTGTGATAAATTGCATGTTTTAAGATGAATTCTATCTTCTTGACGACTTACATCTAACATTCACTTCCTTCCAAATGAGTGAGTATTATTTATAAGTATTCTGTCGATCACAAATAAATGAAGGGACGACCCAGTTTCTAATGACTGACTAAATTTAACAACAATCACAGGTAATTAGCCTTGACAAGTTTTATATAAAATTGCGCTTTCATAAGAAAGAAGATGTATCATTGTTCATGTTAAAAAAATCTATTCATAATTTATTCGATGGGTGTTTCTTCCATTCCGTAAATGACCCTTATAAAAATCACTTGCAAGCAGGTCAGGCATTGGTTATTGTGCGCATGTAAGCCTAACTTGGGGGACATCTTAGTGAACTATATACCCTAATATTTGATTGTACCTGATTTGAACCAAGCATTTTCAATATGCAGATATTATCAATTTTTATTATTATTGATAAATCCATAAACATTTAAGTACTGGGTAGCTTAAAAAATACCCATATAATATATATATATATATATATATATATATATATATATATATATATATATATATATATATATATTATAAATAATTTGATTTAAATAATTCAAGCCCGTTCAATAAATTATTCTTGAAAAATACTCAATATAAGTTAAAATGTAACATGTTAAAATATAACATAAACTTGAAAACAATTACTCATTAACTTTATAAAAATTTATATTTTATTGCATTGATTCGGCCAATAAAAATAAGTGCTTACCTATTAATTAACTTATTATTATTTACAATTAAAATTAACACAAGTAATTATTTAATATAATATTCTTATTTACACATTTAAATTCTGAGGGCATAACTAAATATAAGTATTTCAAAGGAAAAAAATGTAACGTAATAATAGGTACACATATTCATTTACGTTGCATATTGGTTATATTTTATCTTATAGACAGTAAAATATCAAGTATTGTTAGTATTTATCTTATGGAACATGTATATCACAAATGAAGTCATTTTGATATCGTATGTACCTACCTATATTTATAAAACTAAACTGATAGGACACGTCGTATCTTGAAATAATAGTTGTTTTGATTCATTAAATATTATCATAGTGAATAAAGTTCAAATTTCAGTATATCTCCCTAGTCTGTTATGGTAAGAAATAAAAACTACAATATTTTATTACCTATTATATTTTATTAGTTTACATAAATGCGGGTAGGTGACTTAAAATGGTTGATAATAAAAAGTATCTAATGCTATATATGTGACAAAACATAATTGGCCAATTAATCTTTTAAAATTTCAATCCCAAAATATATTTACAAAAAATGTATCCATCAAATTATAAATATAAATTTAAAATAATAATCACCTGTTAAAAACACTGACAATCACCATTATAATCCAAATATCGTTTTCAATGTTTACACAACAAAACAATTATACGAACAATACTAAAATAAAGTCACTTCAATTCTTCGTTATTTTTAAATAACAAAAAAGAGACTTTAATCACTTTATTTTAATTTACGTCAAACTTAAATGTTTAATATTATTTTAGTCACTGATAACGATCGAGATTGAAAAAAACTTTTTTCACAAAAGATTACGTTAATCGACGTGAAGATGCAAGTATTGGAATGCACATAAATATTTTCGTAAACGAAACATGATCGATCCTCGCACTACGCTGCGGACCATACGACGGCACACGCAAGCGCACACAGCGAGTACTAGCGAGCGACTGAATAGGCGAAGCGATGCAACTGAATCTTGCGCACGGAATAAATTCCAAATTCGAATGCGTTCCCGCGCGTGTAAACAAAAATTGAAATTTCGAAGCGCGATACTGCAGCAAATGGGATGGGGCCAGAGATGGCGAGTTAGTTTATTTTTTTAAACTTTTAAACAGCTTAAAGCTTATAATAAGATTGTATGTGGTCGTGCGAACCGCTTTTTTTAAAATGTTGGAAATGTCGGTATTTAACTTTTCTGATATAATTATTTACGCAATTTTTTATCTGGAACAGAAAAGCCACTCATTAAAGGGAATGAAGTAAAGATTCAAGAAGACACTTTTTGTTAAGATGTCGAACTATCTAATCAAAAGATTGTTTGTGGGACAAACTCGAACTTTAAGTGACATATTTAACAACAGTCACGGCCGTAAAATTTCTATATTAATAAATTAATAACAGATTGACCTATTTTTATTCTGTCCGTAATTTATCTAGTGTTAGTTTTATTGCTATATTAATAAATTATATAAATAACTATAAATTAGTCTATTTTTATGCTGGCCGTAATTTATCCAATGGAATTTTTCTTAACATAAATTTCCCCATCTAGTTTTTGCGATTGAATGTGATAAAAATGTTCCATCACTCTTAATTTTCATTAAAATTTTTTAAAATTTAAATATAGAAATTCACCATGAATTTTTTCTAAATCTGCTTTTCATTCAAATGTTACATTTAATGTAAAACAGATGTCGATTCAATGTTTTATTATAAAATTAGAAAGTTTTTGAAATCATTGTCAAGAATTCACGAAATAAAAAAAATTTCCGTAAACTAAAAAAAGGAAAAATTTACACATATAGTCAATTCACTCAATAGTTCTCAAGAGAGCTAAATATTTTTTCAAAAATTTGCATAGTTTTTCTTTAATAATATTACACCACTTTTAAACAATCTTGTCACAAAACTGACAATTCAATTTGAATAAAATAAAATGAAATATTTTTTGCGGGCTAAGTTAAGGGCAACACACACACGCAGTAATACTCGTATGTATGTGTATATACATATATATATATATATATATATATATATATATATATATATATATACATACATATACACACACACACACGCACACACACATATATATATATATATATATATATATATATATATATATATGTGTATATTTAGACACACGATGTCCGGGAATATGTGTCGGACCAAGAAAGACGTCATTCCTTGACTGAAAAATAGTTGATTATCGATAAAATGAAACTTAAAAGATGACATTTTTTTTAGAAAATTGAAAATAATATTCATATGTATGTGTAATCTTTTTCGCACACACGATACTTGCGCACATTGTTCAGCGCCGCTCGAGGGAATAACCAGCGAACAGCTGCGAAGTCACTGCGGTTATAAAAAGAGTTACGTGTAATATTTTTCTTTCACTCGAATAGAAAAAGTTCGTGTATTACGTTTTATTTCAACGTCAATTTATTCTTTTATGTATATTATTATTTTCAATTTTCTGCAAAAAGTCATCTTTTAAATTTTATTTTAACGATAATGAACTATTTTTCAGGCAACGAATAACGTCTGTCTTCGTCCGACACTTATTCCCGGACACGTTACGTTTATATATATATATATATATATATATATATATATATATATATATATATATATATATATCAATAAATTAAATACGATTATTCTTATATTTGTTTTTAACTAACCGTACATTCCCATATCGGTAATCCCGGAATAACATAAAATTCTCTTTAAAATAGTTTATATACATTTATAGAAAAGTGCTTAAATATAACTTAAGCCTCACTAAAATGTAATAGAATAAATGACAGTGGTAAGGATAATTTACCTTTCGTTATAATATTCTAACACTTTTAGAACAAAAAGAAGGTACAGCGAAATAAATGAAATAATACACATAACCGTAACTGAGGCAAAAGACGGTAATAATTAACACTTTTTGTTTTAGATATCAATGTCTAGCACATAATAATCAACAATGATATTATAAACTGCCGTATAACCAATAGGCAGGAATGCTGCAATGTTTAATTTTAATTTCGTACAAATGTTGAATGTTTTTAAAGTATTAAAGCCATTTGTAACACAAGTGACACTAGTGATTCTCACTGGTTTGTAACAAATATGCAAAATAAGTTCTGTAATTAAATATGTATTATCAATTTGATGATGATAATTAAGGGTGGTTACTCATTGCCGGTGAGACTTTCGTGCAAGTTTTTAACATTAGTTATGCACCAATGCCATTCGTAGCATAAGCTACACGTGATAAGAAATGGTTTGCATGTAATTTAATTAAAAATTTATTCCACAACCAAATATGCACAATCAATTCTTATACTAAGCGATGGCTGGTTTGTAACCAATAGACAATTTAAACTTTGCCGGTTAACGATAACTGAACAAGGATAGACATTTATGCTGTCGTAAGCCCGAATGTCAACCTTTTCAGGGTTACGTATTCGAATGACAAAAACGGAACACTTGATTTCGTAATACCTGTATGTGAAATATCAGTGTAAAAAAGCACATTGAGTTTAAGACTGATTGCCATGAAATTTTTCAGGGAAGCTAAATTGAATTACAGGAACGAATAGAGAAAAAAAATATTTTAAGTGGTTTTTGAGCTCCTGCCCATATATTGAACTAGGAGTTGAAATATTTTTTCTAGATCCAACGAGCAAGGTGTTATTGAAAATGTATTCCAAAATACAATAGAAAATGTCTAATAATATTTTTTTTAAACGGCGATTATTTTGCGAGGTATGAATATCTAAAATATTCCATCTTCTAACTTTTTAGCTGTGTATGCCAAACATTTAGAAATTCGCATAATAACGACATTCAGTTAAGTACTTCAATCTTATTTCAATAAATCTACATAAATAATGTACAGGGGTATAGACACAGCGGCTGACTTTTCTATGGGTACAGACAATCAACATAAATTTTCTTGTACTCAACAAATTTTTTAAGATTGTGTACTTCAAAAGAAAAAAAAATCAATCCCTTATAAGATCATCAGTGTGTCCATGTGACTATTTTATAAACCGTTTAACCTATAAACTTGAAATTCGGCAATGTGAAAAAACAAATTAACCGTGTAAATAACCAACATAATTAACACTCCGAAGTATTTAAATAGCAATTTTAGAGGGGAAAAATTTTATAACTAATAAATTTTTAACTGAATTTTTTTAAATGTCTTAAGTATTGTGGGGTACTTGCCAATTTAAAGAGAATGTTATATATTCCTAAATTATTTTACAGAATATTTTGTAAAATAGATCGAGAGGTTTTGTTAAAAGTATTCTTAAGTATATTTATTATGTACACATAGCAACATTAATATTTGTAAATAGTTTAATAACAATACCATGTATCTTTAAATGTTTACATGTGCTCGATTGTGTAGAGTAACCTCCCGTAAAGCGATACTATACGTACTTAAAAACTTTTTATTTCTGTAAACACGGATTAATGCTTTTGTAAACCAGTAGAAATTAAAAGTTAAAATTTCTTTTTTAATATTACACTTAATACAAAAAAAGAAATTTTAATTTACACTCCCTTTATTATGCTTTAAATATTCGTTACTGCATACGATACAGCGAATGTAAAAGTGCATAGGGGGAAGAGGGACCGCATAGCTTAACATGATTTGCGGACGGGCGATAAAAGCACTATAACTCAATTATCCGGCCTCTGCAACTGTTGATGGACACTGTATGGTTCAAAAATATTACCCGGCTAGGACAAGATAATAGGAGAGAGCAAGAAGGTAGATGGAATGTACGCTGGGCAGGAACAGGTCAATAATGGTATAGAGTTGACACTAGAACACAGGTAGTTTTGTTGAGCAACGCCCTAAACGTAGGTTCGAGAGCTTTGTTGTAAGGCGCCTTAAAGTGGCGATACCTATGTCTATAGGGGGGATCTAACTCGGTCTACATTTATAAACTAAATAAACTTGTTAAGTACGAGTATAGCCGGCAATGGTTCCGGAGATACTTGCATATAAATATTTAAGTATACATAGTATTTCTATTAAGTCATTTGCAGATATTAAAATTATTTTTCGCCATGTAAATATATAAACATATTTACATTTTTCAGTGCATATTTACTGAAAAATGCATTATTTGTCGCCATGTAAATATATAAACATATTTGCATTTTTCTGTGAAAGGTGTACTTTCACTGAAAAATGCATTAATTGTCGCCATGCAAATATATAAACATATTTGCATTTTTCTCTGAAAGGTGTACTTTCACTGAAAAATGCAGTATTTGTCGCCATATAAATATATAAACATATTTGTATTTTTCTGTGAAAGGTGTACTTTCACTGAAAAATGCATTATTTGTCGCCATGCAAATATATAAACATATTTGAATTTTTCTGCGAAAGGTGTACATTCACTGAAAAATGCATTATTTGTCGCCATGCAAATATATAAACATATTTGCATTTTTCTGTGAAAGGTGTACTTTCACTGAAAAATGCATTATTTGTCGCCATGTAAATATATAAACATATTTGCATTTTTCTGTGAAAGGTGTACTTTCATAGACATAATTAATATATATTTTAAAGAACAAAGTTAGTTTTCCAGTTGATTTAAGTCATTTGTATGGAGTTTCTATGAACTTTTTACAAACTCAATTATATATTATAAGTTGGATGACTAGCCGTAATAATTTTCCTTTTTAATTTCGTTATATACATTACTATCAATACTTTTCAGATATACGAAAATAGCGGTTTACCTAAAATTGTTCATGACATACCCCCGATATATTTAAGTCTTATTCAACGATATCCTTCCTACACAAGGGGGTGTGCAAAACAATTCACCCACACTACACATTATAGGACATACCATAAAAACTTATTCTAATGATTTTATTTCATAACTTTGTAGGTGTTACAAATATTTATATTCATGTCAATAATAGTCTGCGAATAAAATGGTTGTGCTTACAGACAGGCGCCATGCCCGTAACAATAAGAGTTTCTATTTTAATACGGAATACTAAAAAAGCTAAAGCGAGTCGGATTGTAAGGCATGACACAAATTTGATTCTAATACAAAAATGTTGAATTAACAGAAGAACGTGCCTTAAGTTCTTCTGTTTAAGATATTTTTTATAATTAAAAATGAACTTTTTGTCGAAGTATTCTAGTCTACTGAATTAAAAAGATAGTTTTAAAATATTTTCCAGTTTTTTATCGTTTGGTTAAAAAATTAAGTGAGGCACAGGTATAAATGGTTACGCATTGTTGACTATAGAACAAGTGTACTGGTTCGAAATTAGAATTTTATTAGTCTTAATTTTGTTCCTATTTCGTATTTGTACCTAATATTTTTTATACATAACTTTTTTCCGTCGTTCACTACGAATTTTATATTTCCTAAATTATCATATTACGTTTATTATATTACCTAAATTTTATTTAAGTACTATGTGTTAAAAAATCCTTCACAGTACAAAATTGAACACGTCTACGAGCATCTGTTGGCAAATTATTACTCGGCGACACAAAGAAGAACAGAGGAACAACCGAGTTTAATTTTTTACTTTTTAGTGTATTTTCGATTTTCCATATGGAGGCTGCATGAATAGTTATAATACATAAATGATGTAACAACTTAGCTTTTTTCTTTTTTATGATGTCCCAATTAAAATATGTATTCTAAAAAAGCGTCCCAATTAAAATATGTATTCTAAAAAAGCGTCCCAATTAAAATATGTATTCTAAAAAAGCGTCCCAATTAAAATATGTATTCTAAAAAAGTGTCCCAATTAAAATATGTATTCTAAAAAAGCGTCCCAATTAAAATATGTATTCTAAAAAAGCGTCCCAATTAAAATATGTATTCTAAAAAAGCGTCCCAATTAAAATATGTATTCTAAAAAAGCGTCCCAATTAAAATATGTATTCTAAAAAAGCGTCCCAATTAAAATATGTATTCTAAAAAACGCGTCCCTAAGAAATTATGTATTCAAAGTTAGTGCAAGATATAAGCAAAACGGCAAATATGACGTGTGACAGAGAGCATATCATTTTGAGAACATTTCGTGCTAATTTGCCTATACTTGTTGATGATGATAGTTATTGATGAATTATGGATTTATATTGCCAATTTAACGCAACAGCCAATAGCACAATAATGTTATTTTAGCACTAAATCAAATCTTGCCAGATGTCTATTTGCAGGTTAAAATCCATTATTTACATTCACGGGTTATGCCACCTTTCGCGAAACTCTGAATTTCATCCTAAATTATATTCTTAATAATGCATTGATAAAGAAAAATAAACTGGCTTAGAGTGGCGAAAAGCTCCGCACGGCAGATGTATCCGCCCAAAAATCTATAACTTTTGTACTCGACGATAAACATTGGATAAACATCAGCCTGTAGTAGACCAGAAGCGGTAATCTGTAGACAGGAGACACCGCCCACCACCGCCCGACAGTTCGTAGGTTCTCAATGCTGTTTACGACCGCGTTTTGTTTTGTAAGCAGATCTTACGTCATCTTCCTCAAGTTCTACCTATTCTTCAGGAAAGTTTTCGTTAACTTTCTTTTAACTTTCATGTTTAGAGCTAATTAAAGTGATGGATTTATTCAATTGCTGTTACAAGGTTACAGATCTTGCGTATTAAATGTATTGAAATGGCAGAGTTAAAACGTTTTCCTCTAAACTAGTGTTATAAATATCAACTTTTATGTAATATGCAACGATGATTTGGAAATTTACTTTGGTCGGTGGAAAGTCAAGGATTTTTTAGCAAAATGGGTAACTTTTTTGTTACAATTCCACATGAGGCTTATTTACTCCATATGTATAAGATATAAAAGGTTTATTTCACACTATGATATATAAATATATAAAACATACACGTTTCACTTTTTGACAGCAACTGGATATAAATTACTATACGATATATATTTTTCTATTGTACATTGGTGTCGGTGGCTCTAACTCGGGTGTACTTTTTCAGCAGTTTGCTTCTTGCAAAGTTTCCAAAACTAGTTGTTTTAGTTATTATTGCTCAGAAATTAAGTGTATGTAAACATCAAAATTCATATCATAAGAGGCCGTTCAGAAAATTTATCGATAAGTATATAACATTTACTTTACAACTGGAAGAGCGACCAAATTTCACTAGTTTAGAGGACCAACAATTTAGTCCCTCAAAGTGTCCAATTTTTTGAACAGACAATAAGTTCTGAATAGTTTCAACTTGAACAGACAGTTTGGGTTACCAACAATTTATTCCTGCAAAATGAAATCATACTGAGAGAGAAGGCAAATTATATTTATAGACAAAGATATAGAATTGGTTATTATAGGTCATATATTAGTCATAGTATTATTACTGTGTTACGAGTTCAATAGATTTAAGAAAATGTATTTTTCATTACGATGGCTATATCTTACCAAAAATAGTAAAACACTGACAGAGAATTAAAAGTAACCCAGCGTGTTATGTGTATTTAACAGATTCTTCAGTGGGTTGATCTATTAAAAAACTAGTAGTTTTTACGCAAGTATTTCCTTAACACGTGCATGTTTGCTGGGGCCCGGATAAAAGGGAGAGGTTCGACGGTATAACATTGTTAGTAGTATATACCCTTTTGATATTTCTACAGATCTATATCATCTTTAGAAATATCAAGAGTAAGTATTTTTAAAGACATAACTTGTAAAAGATTGGTTATTATATTAATTTAAAAAACAGGAATGTTTTCTTTTTTTGTTTGTTTTAGGGTCTAGTACAAAAGCGGTTTATTCGATTAATGTTATCATCGTTTATTTTATATTACCTAGATGGATATATAACATCTTTTTAGAATTCTTGAAAAGAAGGGAGTCGAAATAAATCGGTTGTATTTTCGAGTTAAACTTTTAAACCGTTATAGCCATATTAGAATAATAATATATGAAGATATTTTAGACAATATGGTAGTCAACAAAAAAACAGTATGCACTAGTAATTATTACAGTTTTTGCTGTTATAATTACTAGTACATACTGCTTTATGTTGTATTACAAAATTATTTTGAGTTAAATACAAATTATTTTAATATAATATGAAGTTGGACATTTAGATAACAACTTATATATATATATATATATATATATATATATATATATGTATATATATATAAATATATATATATGTATATATATATATATATATATATATATATATATATATATATATATATATATATATATATATATATGTGTGTGCTTATTTGGTAACAGCATATATTATACTAAATGCGCGTTTCAGTATAAGTATAGTAGCGAATGTCCATCCAGATTAAATTTAGTGATTGGTTGGTATATTATTTTTTACTATTTATATATATTTTTGATCGCCTGTTTTTTATCGTTTTTGAGTGACCTTGGAAAGTGACCTGAAAACGACGAATTTATCAAACTTTTTCTCTAAAATTGATAAAGCTAGAGGGATTATTTAAAAACCATTAGATAAAATTATGAAAAAATGAATATATGTGTTTTCTTTATTATATCACTTAAACAATATTTCTTTTAAAGAAATTATTTTTATTTGCAATTTTTTGGGTTTCTTTATAGTGATCACCTCAAAAAAACCTTAAATAAAGTTCCTTGCATACGGGTTTGTCTAATGCAAATTTATCAAAATCTAATTGCTGCAAGTTAATAAGAAATGAAACTATTTTTCCACTAGTTCTTATTTATTAGTTTAAAAAAAAATTATATTATTTTTATTCTATTTGTATTACAGTAAATGGTATAATCGTTTTTTAGTATTTATAATAAAATGTATTATAATATCGTCTAAATAATGTATATACATAACTGTTCACACAAAGTATGTGAATGTGATTGATCGGCCATTATATAGATTAATTTCGAAGAAATATACCTGCTGCGGAGATCGGAACTTCAATTTCGGGATTATTTTATTAATCTTTTCCACACATCATGGTTTCCAGGTTTATTTATACAGGGTTTATTTATAAATTGGCTCGTCATATCGATCGCTTTGATGTGTCAATGCCGCCGCCTCTGATCTCCGCGTCGGCATGCTTCACTGACAGGAAAGGATGCACTGTATAGCGAATGTTCTTTCGTTTCGTACATTATTCATTCATTTATTTTTAATTTTGTAAAAGACAAGTGCCATTATTCGTGTTTGGGTAGATTAGGTATGCGATTACATTTATTTATTTTTTACAGTTTTCCTCCTAAAGTTTGCGTTTATAACACAAACGCAAACTTTAGGGGACGAGAAAGACGCGGAGTAAATAATATTTTCTTTAAAATAAAATAAATTTTGTCCAAAGATATTGAAAGAATTGGTTGTCCAGCGCACATACTCCACAAAACAGCTTCTATTGCCACTGTAGTTCTGCTATTGATGTGGCGTCTATTTTATTGAAAATTTTCGAGTATTCTTCTGTATTTACTGTGAGAGTCGAGCGGCTTAAGGAGTTTTGTGAGTATGCAGAAGTGGCTTATAACAATATACTCTCTCATTCCAAAAGACCATGGCTTTTACTAGTTCCAGCGGTCGAACGATTATTAAAGCTATGGGTGCCATTAAAATATTTTTTTGCAGCTGAAGAAAGAGACTCAAAAGCTATAGTCAAACAATTTTTTAATCTTTTAACAGAGTTTTACACTGTTTTTGTGCACGGTCAAGCATTTCTTATTGAAAAGCAAATTAGAAAGATTCAAAAATCTGCTATGGCTATCATTGAAGTGAAGAATATTCTAGAGGATACATGTAAAAAATTGAAAGATAGATTACAAAATCAGTATTTAGGAACCAAACCAGACAACTGTATAGCAAACTGAAGAATGAAGGTACAATGAATACAAGTCAACCAGGAACATTTGACCAAGAGACCGATGTTTCTCCAGCACTACCATCAGATATCTTGACCAGTGGACTGAGCAGATGACACATTTTAATGCTTTAGCTTAGACGACTTTAAACGATGTTCCCCAATGGCAACAAATAGAAAAAACCTATAGAATATGTTAATCGAAAAGGTATAGTGGTAGACGATTCGTTATATGAAGAGTGTATGTACGTAAAATCGTTTATTGAATGTGAAATGTCTGATGAATGGAAAGCGAAAGACACGCAAGAAAAGTGGATACATTGTACTAAAAAAACAGAAGAACAAGAAGCAAAAACATATCTTCGCAAAATGTGCCAAAATCTCTTTTCAATCCCAGGCCACAATACTCATGTGGAACGAGTGTTTTCGTTGATCTCATCGCAGTGGACAAAAAACATAGTTCAATCAAAATGAGCACAATGGAAAGCATCACTAAATGCGTATTTTGTAGTAAATGTAGCATTTTATAATTATGTTAAAGGTGAAAAAAGTTACTTAAAAAAGCTAAAACTTCAGTAAAATATGAATGGACGAAGAAAAGTAGCAACGAGGAGGAGGCGTAAACCTACCAAACTATAATGTTGATTTTTTTTACAGATGTCGTTGATTTTTTACATTTTATTTAATTTTCATTCCAAAAATTACAAGCAGAAAATCCTAGTCAAGTTCTAATTTAAAAAAAAGTCTGACTTAAATAGTATGTTGATTAAAGTTCCTATAATAAATATAAAAGAAAAAATATTAAAGGCGTTTTCTAATTATCGCCATGATATCTCCAAATGTCCCGGTGTACTTTCCAACATTTAAGGCAGGCCTAGTCTATATTCTATGTAGGCTCCTCCAATTTCCAACTGGCTTCGCTTATATTTTTCATACATGTTAATGTACCCCTAACAAAATATCTTAAGAGACTGCCAATACATGAAAATTCGAAACATACATTAACATATGATTGATTTAAAGATTGATTACACTCAGTTTATTAAGAATAAAGTTTAATTGTTTTTGTAATTGTTTTAAAGTGCGGAATAAATAATGTGGTTGTTATTTTGTTTGATAATAAATATGTCGAATACTAGGCGTCCTAATAATCATATGTCCCGTGCTATAACTGATAGAAAAAAAAGTCATTCAGTGTGGAAGAGAAGCAAAGCTGTATTTGGTAAACAATAATTAAAACGTGATGCGTGATGTTGGTAAAACAATTATTGTTAACGATCTTTTTTTTGTTACAAATGCCTATTAACATATAGATTTCTTATCGACAACGGTCTTCAACATCTTATCAGTGAAATCTGAACAAAAACGTGATGTTGTTATACATACTATTGAATCTCAGGAGAATTTTGATAATCACACGAGACACTTAGGTAAACGTGTCAAATTTACAAAAAAAGAGTATTTTTATTCCCTGAAATTGAATAAATCGGTAATCTGACTTGGAGTTAATAAATCGGTGAAATTAATTTAATCGGTAGCCGTTTTTATGAAGTTGAGTTGTCAAACTTCCGTTTTTATTCCGAGCTATCTAAAAAGTGAAGAGGTTTCTCTGTTTTTAGAGTTATTTGCCAATGAGTGGCTTTTCGATGCCCGAAAGGTAATAGAATTTGTTTACAAGACTCAATTTGAAAATTATTATTATACTCAGAAAAATATTTCTAAATAGGAGGGATTCTCATATTTACTCCATTACTCAAGCTTTAGTTGCTTTTATGATGAAGGTCCTTTAGTCAGGGTCTCCTAGTTTTAACAGTTTTAAATTAATTTCCATGAAATTTTGCAAGTAGGCTAGTGCTAGTGCTTCATATAGAGACCTCAATTAATATGGGAAACGTTTTTAACAACATTTTTGACACGATGTCAGAAAATCAAAATACTTAATATCAATCATTCAAACCTGCAAATCACGAAGTGACTATCGGGCTATAAATTGTACTACTCAGTATCGTTACACAAGACGGTCTATCCATCTGGTACTCGCTCAATAATTCATTCCAGCTCAACGCTTACACCTTCCTCGGCCACTCCAATTATGGTTTAAACTATACCATAAACGGCGTTGAAGCTTAGAGCTATTCGTGATGAAATCATTACATGTGAGTAAACGGTTAATTCCATATAATGATGTTATATTAGGTACTAGAAAATGCAGCATTTCAGCATCTGTTCCCTGTCGTCTGTGTAGTTATTGTTATCTTCACATCAGTTTCGATGAAATCGGTGTAAGCAGCTGTCACATTATTTATGTTTTATAGTTTTGGCTAGACTTATTAAATGGAACACGTAGCTTCAGTGCATCATAAAGTAGTTGTGTAGAACGCGTTGTCGATGAATTATGCTGAATTTTTTATATAATATTCAAACTATAAATATCTAAATTATTTTAAAATTTAAAAATTATTTGTCGTTTAGTTTTGATAAAAATGGCTCTCAAAGATTGTATAACTAAAATTACCGGAAAAGTAGTAATTTCATGACTTAATTTTATTTAAAAACGCGTCAAGAGATTTGTCTAAAAAACTAAATCAATGTAAATTGATGTTACATTAACATTTAAAAAAAAAATCATTTCAATAAAACATTTTATAATAAATTTTGGATCTTACTCACACACTACAACTACTTTAAAACGTTCAATGAAATTTTAGTTTTAACGACGTCGGACTACTATTATTATCAAATGCCAAACTTAAATTTTGAATATTAACTGAAAAAAAAAACTTCACTAAGTCATGAGTCTTCCGCTTACGTGCCGTGAATCGTATGAGGGGGTGTTGTTAACCTTTTCGTTGATCTTAGGTCACATCTATACTAATACATAAAGCGGACAAACATTTTTTTTTAATTTATTTGTTCACGTTATTCTTGGGTCCTTATGTCCATAAGAATGTTTATATCATTACATGATAGGCTATATATCACACTCTGATTTATAGGGGCCGAGTAGCGATAAGAAATGTAAGAGAAGTTGGGTAATAGTGCTTAAACTGTGTAAGGTAGAGAAACAATGGCTTATTTATTGACTGATCGCCTCGAGTAATCCCGCCGAAAAAACTCCTACTCCGACGACGGTTCTCGTTTGGCGAACGGACCGGAGGCGTTTAGTGACCGGCGGGTGGGGAAGTGGGAGAACAGAATAATTAATATAATTCTATTCAATTCTCTGGTGACACCGCAGCGTACAGCTAGTTATACGAGGAATAAAATTGAATAAGATAAAGCTACATACTACAGCTAGAGATGTTCTAAAGACAACGTTCGTACGTTTTTCCAAGTTCGGTTATTCAAGTTCAAAGGCGATATTTCTTGCGAAATTATTATCATATTTTCTACATCTTTCATTCTCATATTATAAAATATTGTTCATCAATTCAATATTGTCGATAAAAATTCTAATTTTTTTCTAAATCAAGGTTTTGAAGGGGATGCACGTTTTTGCCTATTTCATAAATCAAATGATTATTATAGACTAAACCCAAAAGCGGACAACTAATTTTTAAAAAAATTTTCAATTAACTTTTCCTAATACAGAATTCCAAATACGGTTTTTACCGTTTTTTCTCAGGATATAAAATAAATAAACAGGATATAAACAAAATAGGGACAAAATATTGTAATATCGTAACATAAAATTTTTGAGTTTGACGATAGAATTGTCGGTAAGAATAATCGTACAATAATTCGTTTCTTAAAACAATTATAAGAAAGTAATTGGTTTAAAATAAATTTACGTATTAATCTATATCCTATATAAAATGTAGTCATAGTTAAGCAAATTTCTAAACAACAAAAATGAACACAAAACATTCTTCAAACAGGTTCCACAGTACTAACTAATGTAAGTTGCGTTTTTGTTTGCTATTAATGAACTTACGGTCAGAGTTGGGCAATATTCATATAAACTGTTATTTAGATAATTGAATAAAAAGTTATCCGCAATATTCGCAAATAATCCATTCACGAATGAATTATTCGTCGTTTTATTCGTTATTTTGAATAATTTAAGGAAATTCATTTACCTGCCAGACTACCTAATTTCTGGAATTTAATAAATAATAGTGATACTGTAATAACACGCTATAATTACGACACTGTCCTGCCCAAAGTTCAAGAACAAATGGTTTACTTGCAGTACACCACACGAACAAGGAATAATCAAAACAATCTTTAAGCTTGAAATAGCAAGAGAATTGTTCAAAAATACGAAAGATTTTGGAAATACAGTTGTTGCTAATCCAAAAAACTCATTTTGACTTCGAATGAGATTCGAGAAACGAAGCTGACTTAAGTGTAGAAAAGGCAATCACCGAAAACCAGAGCTGATTTGATAGTATCATAGTATTTTGCCGAAGAAGATCGTACTTTCAAATGTTCAATCGCTCAAGTCAAAATAATATTCCAAAAATACAATTGCCATTGATAATACCAAAATACACCATTGCCCTCATCCGCATCGATAGAACGGTTTTTTTACGTCACCATGCTAAACCTTTATTACCAAAATTTCTTGCTTTATTTTAATTCATTAATCGAATAACGAATAAAATAAAATAATTTATTCTTTATTTGAATGATTATTATTTGGAGAAACGAATTTATTTATTATTTGTGAATAACGAATAAAACAATTTATTTATCCGTTATTCGTTATTCGAATAAATATTGCCCAACTCTTCTTACGGTTATTATATATTCACTCTACATTCAACACTAGCTGTGCCTACGGGTTCGTTCGCCTGTAATTAGGAATTTTTTTCTCTTATGTGTTGTTCTTGGGTATATACTTTTACAACACCAACTTTCATCAAAATTCGTTTAGTAAATTTTACTTGATACCCGCTCAAATTAACACATCGACAGATAAAAATTCTATAAAAAGTTTTTCTGCCTTTGATTACCATTTTAAACTCCAAATCAATATGTTTTTTTATATATACACAGAATTCGCTCTGTTACAATTTTGTTATATGTATCGATAAGTAATTCAATGCATTGACACTTGTCACTCAAGTTTAATAAAACTAAGATTTATCGTTGTTAGTACAAAATTATTATATATCGCATAAGCTGTGCGAGCTCTAGTTAAATCAGTTTATGTTTTTCAACACAAAGTACACATATGCTGCGGGTGTCCTCCCTCGCCGGCCCGGAAGGCTACTTTACGGGACAATTCGCTTGGAATCGAGTCTCTTGGGATTGTATAAAATACCATCCATCTGACAAACCAGCTGAGTCGTGACCAACCCTACTTTCACCCTACCTTGTGCATTGATATAATTGATTTTCAATACTTGTTATTTATATTTAACTGTGATGTTATATTATAAGTTTACACGAATTTCTTTATAATTTCACTATTTGAATAATTTATTACTGATTTTAAAATTTGTAGCATATTTTAATCAGTCGTTGTTAATTTCTAAAGGATAATTGTTGTTTTGGCAGTATGTTCAATACATAGACTTAAAATACTACGAATATTAAGTCCATGGTTCAATGACATTTATTTACTAAACAAAGAAGAGATCTATACTTCTATAATCTATATATTAATACGTGAATAGAAAATTTTGTACCCCCCTTTTAAGCATATTGTAACATTATATGTATATATATGTATATATATATATATATATATATATATATATATATATATATATGTGGCAAGTATTGAATTCCCAGTGCAAAGTTGCAAAAATCCTTAACTAAAATTTTTTCTCAGGTCTGCTAAATAATAGTCTACAAAATTCACTACGCCCAACAGTCTTAAACAAATCGGCGTTCAAAGGGTGCGTCGATTGCGAAACAACGCGTACAAACGGTACGAAACGATGCCCAAACGGTTTGCATTGCTGCCCAGACTCGCGAATTCGCTTCCCGTCTTTTTTCACAATGTTACCGTTAATTTCGGAGATTGGATTATTAGATCGGGTGTTAAGTACATATTACAATTTTTTGTAGACGTTTACAACAATGTCTCTACAACATATTTAAAAAAATTGTTTTTATTCTTTATATCTTTCTCTTTCACTTGATATCTACAATATACAATACATTAAATAAAATAAGCGTTTTATTTCTGCACTTTAATGTATCCGATTGATATATATCGCGGACTTATTGCTATGCGAGTAATCTCTTATAGCCAATTAGATCACCAGTCCAGCCTGGTTCGACAGGCGGCCGGGAATCGAACTCGGATACCCGCGGTGGGCCGCACCCTCAAATGCCGTATGCTTTGTGATCAACCCAACACACCACGGCGACGATATTTTCTGTTACTTTATTCCTCGGTCTAAAATACTATAAAATTTTCTATTACTTTATTCCTCTTCTATAAATATTTTTGAGCGTTCATTTCGGTGTCAACTTTCAAATGCATACGTACAGACAGACAGACGAATGGACAAGTGAGTACTTTTGGAGTACGGAACCACGAGAAGTGAATATAAGTTAACACAGAACTAAATATATTTATGATCTCATCGAATCATTGTTTTTATCTTTGCAATCATTGTTTCTTGTACAGTGTGGTCACTCCTTATAGAGGGGGAACGGTTTCGCAAACAGACTACATTTATATTTTTTTTAGTTATGACAAAGCACTTATGCAGGTTAGCTAAGTATGTATGGCACTGCCAGCACAAACAGGTATAGACGCTCGGTATGTCTAGCATTGCCGATATGAGCATGTGACGCATGCAATGGTGGGTCAATACTTATCAAGCTGCTGTTTTTGGTCATCCATTAACTACAATCGGGGCCGTGCGGGTCTTCCGCGAAACCAAGATTTTTTTTAATATAAATAAGTATCACAAGATTGTAGTGTGAATAAATTTACTTAAAGTCACTCCAAAAGATGGTCACGATAAAGTGAACGTTGTTGTGTAAATTATTGTATTTGTCTACATAACCTGTTTAGGAAACAAGGAATTAATCATAATTTTTTAGTCAGATTTCACTGAAATCTTTTTGTATTATTTGTACATAAATATGATTCATTTTGGTTAATCTTCCACCCTGGTATGCAGTAAATAAAATCGGCCAAATGCTTGTCGGGATGTATATTAAGTAGGCTTCAATATTTCAGCAAGCTGTTGATAAAGTTTCTTGAAATAGTTAACGCAAATAAAGCAAAAAAAAGTCTAATTGAAATTTCTAATCAAATGCTACTACGTAGGATTTTTTCAGATTCAAGTTTGAAAAATTAGAGGGTGGGGAACATATTGGAGGTTATTTTTTGAAGCTTAATATTTCGCTAACCGAGCAAAAGCGTGTTTATATAAAAATATATTCGCTTAGGTTTAAATGAATGGGGGGGGGGAGGATTAATATTTTTTAAATATTTTGTTCAATAACACTCAATTTGAAACAGGTACATTAAACAAATATTACTATGCTACATATGCATTGACATCTTTATCTAAAATATTTCTTGACATTCCATGCACATAGATCAAAAACTGTAAAACTATGAGACTCTGACAGACGGACGGGCGGACAAACGGACATATATAATGAAAACATAAGGCCACTTTGTTTCTCTATGAGACTCTCGAAATAATCTTTTGTCTTTTAACAGTCACAAATATCAATGCTTGTAAAAGGAAACGCCAATGTCTTTTAAAACGAAACACCAATTTTAGCACAGTAGCAACTAGAATAGTGTAAATAGTGAGTTAACCGGAGTCAGTAGTAACAAGTGCGTAATATTATTAAAGGCTAAAGAAGAACAGGCGACAGATAACTACGTCACCAAGGGTGAGCTTGAATTTCACTTGAGTTTTAGAAATGATTTGTGTACTACATTAACGCTGTACACAAAAGATTTTATAGTCGAAAATCTACTTGTCACTAGAGATTTAGAAAACGTTTGACTTATTTGTGTAGCAGTGTCACTCTACGTTCCTAGCACAAAAGGTATACATTCGGTGGATGATGTTCTGCCGAATTAGCACAACTCTTGCGCGAAGACTTTAGAGATAGTTTTTAGTGGGATTGTTGATTGATATCGTGGTATTTCTAAATTTATCTTGGTTTACATTTTTTTCGTGGGAGCGTACTTCAAAAAGTAATAACAAGTCTTAAAAAGTAATTAATGCAAAATGAATAAACTTCAACACACTAGGCTTTTATCTGATAGCTCTCAATTCTAAATTAGATATCAGCAAATCTACTTGACTCAATTCAATATTAAATAAAGAGACTAATCTTTCAAGATGTTCTTTTGTTTATTATATGTTTCATTAATAAATATTTTAAAGTTTCATTTACAAATAAAAAGGTTTACGTTCTAATTGTGGCATAATGTTTGGTTATAGCGTTGCGCGTATCTCCTCTTTCATCGTATCGCTTTCCTTGGTTATTTTCGTAACGTTATGTGAATCTAATTACATTCAACATTACTTTAAAAAGTTTAATATCAAACGGAAGTCATTTATTTAAAATAGATTGTTTTATAAAAATACGCCTTTGGGATTGCCGGTGATTGCCAGTATTCGTATAACATTTTTAACTCTGTGTATACTTTACACTATAGAAAAATGTAAAAGTATTGAAAATGTTATTAAACTGTGGATTAACAATGTATTATAGTTATTCATATTATATAGTAATATATTAGTCTTTATGTATGTCAATACGCAAGCTGGTGAACAACTTGACGTAATGGACGGCTCGCACACACCATAGTTTGTGGCAATGAGCAACTCAAATCTAACATCAGCTACATATATAAGTGTAATCCCTATTTAACCACCTTTTTAACAACCGTTCATTCTCTTTTGCTTTATCGAGTTACTAATATCGGATTTATTACCACCATTATTGTGATGTCGTCTGTAAATTATATATAAATCAAATGATAATAAACATCAAGGCTATTACACTATGTTCAAACGGAGTCCTGTATCGATCGCTATCTAAGAAACATAAATTGAATGCATTCATTCAAGTGTACTTAAACTCGTTCGCCGGGTAAAGGTAAAGCGAAATCTAGACGGTATGACCAACTAAGTTACATGTTACATGTTTATTTAGCTAAGCCAATGTTTGTCCGAATGAAAGCATTTATAATCCAAGAGTATTGAAATGGTAAGCGAGATTTAGTTTTTGACAAAGAAGCAAATGGAAAAAAATCTAGACGGTATGACCATGTACGTATATGTTACATGTTTATTTAGCTAAGCCAATGTTTGCCCGAATGAAAGCATTTATAATCCAAGAGTATTGAAATGGTGAGCGAGATTTAGTTTTTGACAAAGAAGCAAATGGAAAAATAATTTATTTATTTTATCGACATAATAAACGAGTATTCAATATTAAATTATGTTAAAATAGCAAATTTTTTTATAAATTTTCTATATATTCAAAAGAAATTTTTCGCGATTGATTAATGTAACGTGTTATGTCTCTAATTTTTACAAAAACAATATAATTTTTTTATCGTGTATTATAAATGTATACGTTTGTTAGTGTATAGATTTGTCTGTTTTCTAATACCATAACAAGCAATTATTGCCGGCTCTATTAATGATTAATATAATGCATGTTGTTAAATTGCTATAGCAATGAATTTCCTGAGGATAAAATAAGACGATTATAATCAATCATTTTTTTTCGTATCTCGTTATTGAGATATACATTTTTCGACATCAACGAAGTGTAAAGCGTCCCGCTTTTACCCGCGTCGCATTATCAAAGCGTTATATGACGCGACTCATCAAACACCTTATTAGGACTCTAATAATGAGCGGTACTAGTATTATTTAGAGGAATTCAAAAAACTCTTGCTAAAGCAATTCAAAAACTGTATTATCTCAGAAAATGAACAATCCTTTAGGAATTATCCAAGAATTTTTTTCTTCTTGATAGGTGAAGCTTAATAAATGAAGTATTTAATTTTTTTTGTCACGCACGCATTTAATACGTGGCCAAAATTTAAAAATATGTGACATTTTTATAGATTTGATACGTGCAGCCCACACTCACAATTTTAATATTCAGGTGAGGAAAAAACTGATGTTTGGTTTTACGAGATGGTCATATTTGACTTGCCATATAGAATTTTGAAAACGGTTTAAAAAGTTCTAAAACTGTTTATATTACAAACAAATTTACTTAGAAATTAGAGATAACTAGAACATTTATTTACTTCTTGGCATTTCTCATCCAGATATCATTTATGTATATTAGTTATAATTTGGCTTATTTTGACTGGACATGTCTTTTACATTATAAATCTGCATAGTATATTTCTGCTCAATTTTAATTTATTTCGAATTTTATATTTTACCATAAGATAATCTTTGGACTACAATTTAAACAACATTTTTCAGGTCCCCCTAAAAAAGCAAATTTTAGGGCCATCCTTAGTTCGACTCAGATTTCAAATTCCATCTCAGCAACATATTGGGTGACAAGTTAATTCAAATTATAATCATTTTAATTTTCTAATGCAATAAATTCACTAGAATTATATTCTGATGACGGATAGAGAATAAAAAAAACAATTAGGACAATCTTGTTACATATGTATATAACGTGTAGAAAATAACGTTTCTATTACTCAAGCAAGTGATTCATCAAACTGAGTAGAAAATGTTAAAAAAATTCACGAATATTATCAAACTTTTTGAAAAAATTACTGTCAAATTTACAATTCCAAAGAAAATAAAATAATATGTTTTTACCAAAACACGCTTCAGGTATATTCAATTTGCCGCATTAAATCACTTGTATAAATAATAGTCCTGTTCGTTATCATATCCCGTAAATATAACCATACCTTAAAGACCACCGGATAAAACTCAGCGAGAAGTTCGATGCATTAAAAGACGCAACTTAGCGGTCGTCAACCAAATGTGAATAGACTTGTCTGTGAGAATTTCTTATACGGATAAAATAAGCTCATGGAGTAGAACATGGCTGCAGATTATAAAGTAATTCTTTGAAGCAATATAAAAAAGGTATCTGCGCATTTTGCGCTCATGATGATAATTGAATGCATTTCATATTGAGCTTCAATTTGTTGAATAAAAACGGGTTTTATTGAGTTCCGAGTCTATTCTCCACATCGCCTCCAGATCATCTTTATACTTAAAACGGTAAATGGTTTCCGCGTAATGGTAAAAGTAGTGTTAATTTCATTTGCACTCAACATATTTTTATTGCAGCTATGTCTGTATATCATGTTTGTGTTATCTGACGGGCATATTTTTCTAGTATAGTTTTTAAAATGGAAATGTGGTATTAAGAGTGTTATATTCAATCTAATTTTTAGTAATGGATGCAAATGCACCAAAATCGTATCAATAAGTGTTATTGTGTCACCATAGTTTACTAAGGAGCTGTCAGTTTTAATTTAGATACGAGACATATGTACACCGAAAAAAAATCGTTGAATTTGTTTTATTTGCCTTTTTTATCAGTGCAAGGAAGGGAAAACCAAGTTTTGATTACCTCGGGTAAAGGGTATGGAGAATATTGGAGCTCCATATCAAATTTCGCCTCAATTGGTGGGTAAAACATTAGACAGTAATTAAGCTGGGTCACACAGACGGACGGACGGGCGAAAGACATGATGAAAGACGTATTCTTTGTTTGGATATGGAACCCTAAAAATTGATACGCTCCAAAACTGTTTCAACCTTATACACGTTAATTATTATTATTTTATGGGTAAATTTTTTCAAAACATTATTTTGGATAACTCAATTGCCAAATATTTCTTCCCCGTACCTGTTTCTTATTGTTACTTTTCCTTTACAGTATAAACAGTCAACAATTCTATTTTCTCTAAAATTCACTTTTCTGTCCGGCGCCTGCCATCGGGTTTCTTTTTTTTCTATTAATGTATGGAAGTTAAGTCAAGAATATTTATATCTATTACAAACTGATAACTCCAGGTCTAGAACCAGTAGAAAACGCAGCCTGGGTTAGGACGATTTTACTACTTGGCTATTTCTTCATCGGACATCGCAAAGAAATTCTGTGAATATTAAGGAATGAGCATAATTGTCCAAGAAGAAAATGAAATCAGTCAGCGTAAAGTGAATATCGTTCACATACCTCTAACAATTCATTACGAACTGCTGCACAAATCCTTATTATTTAGTCTTTCATGGTATCTTCACCGATGATTAAATATTTATTCGTATACAAATATTTTAAAAGTTTCATTTTATTATTTTAAAAGTTTTAGTTTCTTTACTATCTTAACATCACGTGTTTGATATCCGTATATTTTATCGATTCACCAATTTCAATTGTATCTCAATGAGTTCAGTCTTTGAGTTTTCCACTTCTAGACACATAAGCAAAACTAATAATGAAGCAATGAAATAAATAAAAGGAAAATATTTTATATTATGTATTTAAAAGAACCGAATAGTTTTATGGGTATTGTTTCATGTGTTTAGGTTTTTCTGCGTACATACATAATAATCTATTAAGTAGCCGCGTGATTTGAAATGAAACGTTTCAATTCGTTTCCAACGATGAAGAGAGTGAAGTATCGGGACGACACACACGCTTCATCTGCAGTAAATAAAGCGGCCGAGTGATAGGAAACTATTTAAATGAAGGTTCAAGTTATTTCTTTAACTGAGAGCAAACGAATGGTGATTGAGAGTAAATTAGATCTCTAAATCTATAAATTCTTCTTTCTAAATATATAATTATTTCTAATGTTCGCGATTGACGTTTCGTGGTCAAAGGGCGGATGTAGCAAAAAAATAATTTCGAAAACTTGGATTCGTGTTAAATAATTCAAAAGATGTTCAATCTATGTAATCAATTCGCCTACCGTACACTTCATTGGCGCAGAGCTGAACAGAATTGGGCTCGATTTGGAGCCCACACGAAGCCAAGTACAGCTTGATGACTGAACGTGTGCAAAAGACGTTCAACCGATATCTGTATATGACACAGTATGGGGACTGCCCCTTTCTATTCCCTACCGATTTCCTTTTGGGTATGCTAAATAGAAGAGACCTCGCGTTTATGAAATTTATCTTCTAGCTATTAAAAGGAAAAATTCTGTGCCTTTTATTCTCGAATAAATTTCATTCTTCGTACCTGACAATTTCCTACGTTCAGGCAATCAGCACCTCTCTGCTATATCGCTCTCTAGAATCGAATTACATGTGAACTCTCCAATTTCCCGCGGTGTTCAACTGCTTAACCATCTGATCGCGGTCGCACCAGAGTGTGATTTGTTTATGATAAATGAAAGTAAATTGTCGAAATGTGTTATCTTTATGTTTTCTATTTCTTGTGTTTTTTTCATGTTTAATTTACATCTTCTTTTGTTTTAATTGCTGAACTATTAATTGTTTATAATAAATAAACATCCTTGGCCTAGTTTCCATCCATTTATTTATTTAGTTAATGGGAAGGATAGGTTTGGAATCAAAACTATTTTAATTGTTTAATTAGTAAAAACAGTGAAAGTAGTAAGATTATTAAAAGCAGTGGTAAAAAAAGCATGATCACCGTGAAGATATTTTGGAGATTTTATGGATGCGTATTTGAAATACCTTTGTGATTTGTTTCGTGGTAAAATTGTAGTTGTATTTACAATGCAGTTCTCTAAAGTGAGTACTAAGGAGATCAAACCCGCATTGGAGAGGTACCTAGGACAAATTGGAAACTTGTAGGAAATGCTAATTTTGTTCTACGGAGAATATTCTATTGACTATATCTGACTGATTGTGAGAGTGTGCGTGTGTGTGCTCATACGCGCGTGTATTCGTAATTTAGTTATATTTTCAGTGTTGAGCATTTCTGAAAGATAGATAGATGTACGTATAAAACAATCAAATTTTTTAAAAATTTGGAGTTTGATGTAATTTCTGGAGCAGCTGTTACGCCAATTTCATTAGAAAGTTTGTGAATATAAAGTATCAGGTGTAGATTTAATGATACTGCATTTTATGGAAGAATTGATGGCGTCCTTCAGTACGTTGAAGGTTTTATGGAAAAGCCGATGGTATGTGCAAAATTAAGTCTATCGAGTTGTTGACAAAATAAATAAAATTAATTATCAAAATTTATTAGAAAATTTAATAACGTGCCAATGACAATCTACGGTTTAGAAAATTTAATAAGATTGTGAATTTTTTATGTCGAATAGCTACTGTTTTAAGTTTCATGCTTCGAACCAGTAGAAAATGTAGAATTTCTAAATGTCAAGAGGTATTAAGGGGAAATTCAGAGACAGAAGTACAATAAAATATGCCTGTATTGTAATTATAATAATGAATCTAATAGTTAACGAGTTGAAGCCAGCTCTAATGACATCATTTGCACGAGTATGCCAAGACTCACTGCGCAGTCATGCATACAAATACTTGCACACTAATTACAATAGCAGACAATTCGATATAAATGGCAACAATCGGTTGAGCAATAATATTATTGGCGTAATTGCAAATAAATCACGAGTAAGTTATTATTATTGTCTTTCGAATTCGAAAGTACTAGCGGTTCGCCAGCTCCCTTTCTCACTGCGATCTCATCTTTTTCAAAGCGAAACAGCTGCTCGGCTAGCGGTAAACCCTATTTGTTTCTATTAAACACAACGAGAATCAAGTACATGAGAAGCCGAAGAGAATGAAGTCACATTTAGTTAATGTCAAATGCGGCTAAGTTTCTACTTAATGTCTGTCGTGAGCGGAGTCTCTAAAGTATGCTATACACTTTCCCTAAACCGATTGCGACCTCCGTCGTATCAAAATTGATTGATATATGTTTAGATCAAAATTGCTTTCAGTGCAATTAATTATTAACCCAAAATGTTTACATAATAAATATTTACATACAAAATGGACAAACAGGAAGTGAGAAAAAGGCATAACCAAAAATTAAATTTTTGTTAATAGCCTTCTTAAATCTGAATAGATTTTGATGGTCGAGAACTTAATATCTTCATGTGGAGACCGATTCACATTAACTGTTAAATTTAAATAAATTGTTTACATTAATCCCTAGACATAAAAAAATGTGGTCTTTTTTGCATTATAATCCAAGTACCATGGACTTGATTAGTTCAGTCTTTTATTATTTGTATCTTAGTCTTTTTTATCCCAGATCTTGGCTAAAATTACAAAAATGAGAGATGAGCGAAAAAAAATTGTGATTTCACAATTATTAATAGTTTTACGCAAAATATTCTTATAAAAATAAAATATATGGGTAAAATATAACATATGAGAAAAAAAACCAATATTTTCACTTCGCCTCAGGACACGACCATTTGATTAATGTATGTCCGGTTGGAAAACATTATTGCACAATTTAAAATACACATAGCGCCATCTATTCATGTATCTAGATATACCAAATCTTTGTGTAATTAATACGCATTGAGTAACTGGGCACTTCTTTGTTGTTATTGTAAAAATGAAACGTAAATTATTTTTTAAAAACCTCAAATTCACTTGTCTTCTGTTTTAGTGAACTGACTGCGATTGAATGAAAACTATATTTTACTTCAAGCAATCCTTAATTTATTTAATGATCAACACAATAGTGTGTACTAAATAATGGGGTAAACTATCACAACAAATAATATTACCGTTCAATCGGTTTTATGAAATGAAAATTTTGTTATCATATATTAAGTTAGCAGATAACAAAACTTACCATCTAAGTTTATCAGTGTTAGTTTATGTAGTAGAGAAACAGAAAATTGTTAAATTCCGTAGAGCATGAATATGTTTTTATATTGTAGCATAAGATCATAAAAAGATCTGCAAGATAACACGATCTTAACCTGAGGTCTGTTTCTATACGGTTACTTAATTTTTCTAAGTTTTACGCAAACAATCCACAAATAAATCGCTCTGGAATAAGTCTGTTGAAGTAATTAAAATGTTCTTCCTTGAAGTTTTGGAACCTATGCCTGGCTGTATCATAGGAGAGTATATGTGCATATGTTTTGCGTGTTGCTTTGCTCGCTTTTTGTTTTAAACGGATATCAGGAAATAAAAGTACTCTAAGTCATGTTAGTGCAATTTCCATATTTTGTTTTTTCTTTATTCGTCGAGATTCAGTTATTAACTGAAAAGAAGACCAAAAGTTGTGCTCTTTATATGATATTCGAGAATATCATATAAAGAGCACGAACCCTGTTATAGAAGAATTTCGAGAAGTTTCTGTAACAGTTTAGAAATTTCTGCAAAAATGGCGGCCTTATTAGTTGCTAGCTTAATAGCATTGGTCATAATAGTCATAAATAGTCATTGGTACCCTAACATTCATGTACCTGACTGTGAAACAAATGTGATTTTTTTAATTTTAAATTATATTTTAACCATCTTACCATAATTTACACATATCAAACGATAAACAACGTTCATGAAAAATTACATTTTGTTACCAGACGTCAAACATTTTCGTAAGATTAATAATTTTATGAAAAGAGTGTGAATAATATCGAATATACTATACATTCGGCATTATAGGCCATGTATTGATGCACTAGAGCAGAAAAAAATAATTTTACTGAAAAAATAGAAGATTCTTTTTCCGAACATATTAAACGAATTACTATACAGTCGAGAACAATTGCATTCATCATAGGCAAAGTGATTTAATTTCAAGAAACATTTTAGAGATAATTAAGGAAAAAAATAACGTCGCTAAAAGTTTTACAGAAGGCTGAATATATATATATATATATATATATATATATATATATATATATATATATATATATACCATATATACCGTAGACAGAATAAGCAACTCTGAGAGAAGATTTCTAATTTATCTAATTATTACTTGTAAATAAAATATTTAAAAAAGTAGCTTGTCCTATTTCAAGGAAGAGATAGATACATTTGATTTTACAAATTTGGACTGCAGCTTCTCAAAAGCACTTAAAAAAAGCGCAGACGCGACGTACACCGATTTCCCAAACATATCAAATACCGTGATATTTGTGATACTTTCAAAGCGTTAGCTGTTACTTTCTATTTAATAATATTACTATATACGTGTATATGAGAGTGAAGCTTGAGCTAACTTATTTAAAGTTTGTTTAAGGATATTTGCAAACACCAAAACTTATTATTTTTTCTCATTTACTACAAGATGGCACAAAATAATAATTAAGGATTAAGTGACTCTATTAAAATTAAATTTCCACTTTGATAAAAGATTTTTGAAAGAAATATTAATTTAATCCAGAAAAACCTAGTTATTACGAAAATACCGTACAAATAAGCCGTTAGAGATCATCCCTCAATTGAGCTCAAGTTGAATAAAAGAAACGTAGACCATGAATCTACACACATAGAAATAACGTGACGTATAGAAGTGAGTATAAATAGCGACCTCGTATATACCACGGATCTGCAGAGATGCCTTTATGTGCATCCAAATTGAACATTAAAAAGCATTACTCCATCAGAGAGAGCTCTTATTGCTTTTACTATATGAACTAATGGCAGGTGTAGCAAAGCCTTATCCCAGCTCTCGCCGCAGTAGGAGGCCGTATCAAATTGCCCACTTCTGATTTCCTGTACAGATAGTCTTAAATAATAAACTCTGCAAATATACGGCGATTACACCATTGACAATAGTCGCAATGCAATTGTGCTCGTATGTAGGTTATACGAAATGCGAAGCCGCTTTACGGACGCGAGATATTATTCAATAATCTCTGTTTGCAACGGAGCCGCGCGATTGGAAAGTTCAAATGCGGTAAATTAAATAACGGAATATTTATTCGGAGACCAGTCCGATTATGCAAAGTTATTAGTCAACAGTTGGTTTAGATTTACGAGCGCAACGCATTTAAGTACAGTTTGATTATGATGTTTGTATATTTGATTGCTGAGGATATGAGGTGATCTGATTAAGATCCAGTTTACGGTCAACCTTTCTTTACTTGCTGTGAAATCTTAACATTTTCATACACGCCTCTATTACAGCTCTATCTGCTTTCAAAAAAGTAATGATGATTGTTTGTCTTATTGTCCTAGCACTCTTACTGATCAAATTATTTTTATTATCATTAAATACTGCTTGAATCGCTTTTCCCGAAGTTATTTATTTATCTTCATTATGTATGCCACGTATGTTGTCTCTATGATCTTTATTTTTTGTATCGTCTGTATAATTTTTATCATGTATATCTTTATTATTTATTTCATCTTTACCATCTTTAATTATATTAGTCTATCTCATTATTTGATCTTGACAACGAAGTAAGCAGTAAATTTTCTTTTGTACCCAATCCTTCATGCTAAGTTATTGTTCAATTTGATTTCACTTACCGCATCTTGTGGCTTTAGTTTATTTAAAAATATTTTTTTTATCTATTTGTCCTAATTATGCTAACTTTTTTTTCTATATCTTACTAAATTATTTGAGACATCCCCTTTTAATAAATTCTCGTTTCATATATTTATTTTTCAAACTATTCCCCAGTAAATGTTTATCCTAAAGTACGTACCGAATATCTCAACTAACCAACTGTAGACGATCGTCGGCATCTAGTGTCCATTATGTACTATCAATTATTCCTTTTTCGAAATTAGCTTGTTTTACCCTACTTTAATATTTTCTTCCGGATAAACCAATTTAAGCTACCGATTTTTAAAATGGAGGCATCTTTTAATCAGAAAATTCATACATGATTTTCTCAGTAAATGTTTGTAGAGTGTTACATGATATTTTTTTTATTTACAAAAAAATACCATATTTTACTTCACGTGCATCCATTTGTCATACAACCATTAAGAATAAAACAAAATGTGTGTGGCGGAAGTGCTATGGTTGAGGAAGTACATCTTGTAAATGAGGGGTTGGAACAGGTAAATGGGAATTTGTCTCTGTAACACACGTTCGGTATTAAATGCATAGATCTATAAATTTTTATATTTTATATGCGTACGTCCGATGGTGGTGCTCGAGATATGATTAAGATTATTTATTAACAAATTTTCTGGTCGATCGTGTTAATTAGCAATTGCGAAAATGGCAATTGAAGTTCAAAATGCCGCATACCTGCAGTTAGTATGATTCGAATATTTTAATAAAATTAATATATAAACATTATAGATTATTTTTAGGGTTCTGCATCTTCAAAGGAAAAAAGGAACCTTTTACTTTGTTGTCCATCGGTCTGTCTAACTGTTAAGGCTCTTTTTCTCAGGAACGTGTGGATGTATCAAGTTGAAATTAGATTCAAAGTCAACGTAATAAAAATACACTTGCAAATAAATAAAAACAATTACATTATTTATGGCGTTTCCCGTTGACTTAGAATCGTAAAATTTGGCAAGAAGCTGAGTCTCACAGAACAAATAAAGGAAAAAAAAAGTCGATCGGAAATCGTTAATTTGTGGTTATATCGTATAAAAACAATTTTAACTATACTCCTGTGAAACATGTTGTAGGCAATATACTAAAAATTAAATATTAAAAAATCCATATAAACTTTAACTCTGCCAAATCTTACACTCCTCCGTTTGTGCAATATGCTTAAAAAGGGTTACAAATTTTTGTTTTTACGTATTATATAGATTTAAACAATTCCGGAACGCAAATACAAGGGTTATAATTCAGAATATGTTTTATTTAATCTATATACTGTTACAATACGGTTTTTACTCTCTTCCAAGTCCTCTTCGACTTTAATTCTTAGCTTAGTATAATGGGAAAAAAAGCATTTTTTGTTCCAAGACATTGTTCACATTTGCGTACATGTATCCTGTATTATTGTTTTTTTATCATGAAGATGAACATAAGATATTTGAACAGATTTTTTTGGCAATTAAAAAAATTGTCCCTTAGGGTTAAGTGTGAAAGGTAAGAGCTGGAACATAAGTACTTAATAATTTGTCACGGCATATGTCAGTCTACGGCTATCTACTGCAGGGAGCAGTTTTTTTCACGCCATTTTTTCATTACTTATACCTTTTCAAAGCTAAGTTTCAATATGTCGACGAGAACATTATTTTTATATTACATTAGTATCTTTTTAACTTTTCTACGCGAGCGAATTCGGGGTTCAAAGCTAATATACTATAGTATGTACTGTATAAGGTTTATTATCACATCTAGCTCATCGCAAAATAAGAAAATAACACTGAATTTAATATATGTATATGGCAATCGTAATATATGTACATAATGAAATTCATATTGAAATATTGAAAATACGTATAGTACTAAGTTCCGAATATTAAGTTGTCTAACCCGCCATGAGCAGACAACGTAGTATAATTAATGTCAATAAAACACTCTACGAACCGACTGGTTCCCAATGTGTGAATACTATTATATGTACCTAAAACAATTGTACGAGTGTGTTTATCTCTCTGCATATGATCAACTATGTAAGTTTCATGCCTATCTATTCAATTTTATTTCTACAAGTGACACTACAATTTTCGCAAGAGGGAATCTTTATTTAATTAACTGTCTAGTGTATTAGTATATGCAACAGTAAATTAGTTTTCTAAGTGTTGGGTTAATGAAGAGGTAGTTGAAAAACATAAGAATACTTTTTAGTTCTCGGTAGTAAGATTTTAACTGTTCCACCTTAGAATTTTGAACAACAGTTTATTCTACCTAACTTCTATAAATAGTTTAAAAGGTCATTCTAATTACACCGCCTCGATTCCTTCCATTGGAAAACAAGCTGCGACTCTGTCGAGCCATTGTTTTCTATGCTGATACTCAGGTCTCCAAATATATTTTCTAGGTTCAAAAATTATCTAGCGATATACTTTGGTGGTTTATGTATATTTTCCCTTGAGATATTGTCCATATATTACTTTTAACCAAAGTTTTGCTTATTAAATTTAACGTTATCCATTTTTAAACGCCTTTACGAAATCAAAGTAACGCGAAATATGTCTCCATAAAAAATCTTGATACAATATTAATTTTATTACAACTTTGAAATGAAATTATTTCGGTTAATTTTGATCAATAGTTCAGTAGATTTACAATTACGGGACCTCACTTTCTGCGTGTGCCGGTTTAATTTTTTTTTATCAATTTCGCTTATTATAATAATCGATAAAATCATTTTAACGCATAATTTATTTTGTTTCTCCCTAGCTTTCGTTAATTCAGTCCTTAATCATAATTTCTTTTAATGACATTTTTTTACCATTAGATAATTTAGTCATTAGGGATACAATTCATTAGTGTCGAAATGTATATAATTTTAGCGAGATAGAAAATTCAGGCCGACATTATTAATATTAATTATTAATAAAATTTATGACGTACACTTGAAATAACTACGCGATTTACTGCAAATTTGCAAAAAAATATATTAACACTGAATTATTAAGGCATAGGTTTAGAAATTACAAATTCGGTACAACGTTAGAGTAAAGAAAGTTTTGCACCATATATGATAATGGAAATAAGTATTAAACAAAATTAATTTCTTATTTGTAAGAAACAAATTGTATTCTTTAAATCACTAATAATTTTGTAAGTTACTTAAGTATTTCTCTTTATTACGCGCCTCATGTTTACGTAGCGAGTGATATGTGATCGATTACTGTGCAAATCTTATTATCTCTAGATGCAGCGCGCGGCAACGCAACAAGATTAAGGCGGGACTCACGTACAGCTTTTCAACGATTTTCTGACGACAAAAAAGTTATCGTTTGCAAATTAGTATCGACGACAGGTATTCATACTGATTCGTAGACGACGGTTTTTTTGTCGTCGAAAAGTCGTTGGAAAGTCGTACTTGTGAGTTACACATAACTACTGTCCTACTTACATTTAATAATGTCATCATAAATAAACTTGCTAAGTACGAGTATAACTTACATTATATGGGTTCCGTACACCAGTAGGGCGATATAAATCTTTAAGCCTACATAGTTGCGTACATTACCATTCAACTATTTAAAAATATTAATATTATTTCTCACCATGTAAATATATAACTATATAGCCTATTACATCTTCAGAGATTTAGCAAATATTGAATAAAAAATTATTTTCACAGTTGATTGAAACTATTTGTATTGCGTTTCTTTGAACTTTTCACAGAATCAACTGCTTGTCTGTCATAAATTAGTCAACGTTTACTCGTAAGCTAACAGTCTACTTGCTGTGATAATTTTTCTTTTAACTTCATTATGTGTACTACTTTTGTGAATATTTTTCAGTTATTCTAAAATAGCCATCTTGCTGGTAGGATCTGGAGACACGTAACTCTAATAAAAAGAATTTAAAGCTTAATATTTCGTAAACAGAATATTTCGATCCTTATTTCGAAGAAGTTTTTATGGCTGAACTTTGTAGGCGTTATGTATAATCACTCTAAATTTTACAGCGCTAATTAGCTTCAAAGTACTAATAGTGTGCAATTAAAATGACTGTGGTTCACAAACGTACAGAGAGATGGACATGGCGAAACTCTAAGGAGTCCTTGTTTAGCTACGGAACCCCAAAAAGAAGTCTCACTTTATAAATAAAAGTAATTTATCATATAAAAACTTGTGCCCAATTTTAAAATAAAATTCGAATCTCACAGGTCGTTGTATGTACGGTGTATATATATATAGTCTACCCCATCTATGTTATAGGACAATATCTTCAAAATTAATTGTTTCACAACGCGAGCATTTTCCATATCTGGAAACACGGAAAGCAAAGAAAAGAGTAACGCCAGGCCACCCCACCCGGGGCGTCGACCGATGACGACGCGCCGACTAGGCGGCGGCGCGTCTGACGCTCGGATCCAGCGCGTGAGGAGTGGGTATTGTCTCCTTGCATAAGGATACCATGCAGCTCTTGAAACTAAGAGTGTATGTAAATGTTGAAAATTGTACGGAGTAAAAGTTTTGCATGTGAGATTCGGTTTTATGTAAGAATTTCGTTCATTAGCTGAAAAACCGGACATTGCGAAGAGTTATATTGAAGTAGTTATTGGATAAAAAGATAAGAAGTCTCCTTAAAGAAAATTTAATTGAACCATATATATGGATGTGCTGAAAAACAGGTGAAAAAATATATTCCACCGAATTCACTACATTTAACATCATATAAATAACAGCGATTCTTCAAATTTTAGATTTCACATTTTTTGAGAAATTAACACTGTTTTTCTGTCAGCTAAATGCATATCAGATATTATACTTACATGATGAAAAATTATATTAATATTCGCAAATATTTTACTAAAAATACTACGTGTTTTCGAAATACTCAGTTTTTATATGTATACATTTTATTCGTACACACGAACTTACAGTTTTTTTTAATTATCTCAATCTACAAACGCCATTTTATATCTTTGCCTGATTGTTATTCTAGGAAAATAAATTGAACAAGTACTATATAAATTTATAAAGTATATAAAAATAAAATAAAATACTATAAAAAGTTTGTTGTCTAGTATATTAATATAAAATGTGTATATAGATAAGTACTGGGTTAAAAAAATTGTCGTGACTTATAGACAACTAGTTTTAAATTACCGACTTGCTCGCGGAATGGAGGAAAAATGGTGATGTAATTTAAAAATAATGTGAAATTATTTGATCTTAGCATTGGAAATGAACAATGATGAAAAAAATGTGTCTTGAAGTGGGTAGCCTTTGCATTTTAAAAAGTCCAAGTTCGATATAAAAATATTCCATGTTCATCTGCATAATATAGAATACTCTCAATCTCCGTGAAGTTTTATAAACATCAGCTTAAACTTATGCAAAACTTTACGTATCGGTTGAGTGGTAGAGGTGTGAAAGCGAGGTTAATAAATAAACAAACATAATTTTGCATTTATAATATTAGTTAGTATTAGTAATTCCAGATGGAAATTGGTTTGTATAAAAATGATTATTATTTCCCGCTATAAGGTCTTAAGACATTAATAACGTATTCAATTCTCCATTACAGCCTCACAGTGAGTCAGACAATCGACACCGTTCACATTATTCGATTTATTTGAAAATGAACAAAATTGGCTTAAGACGATTGCAGTAGTATTATTAATAATCGTATATATATATATATATATATATATATATATATATATATATATATATATTTATAAAACAATACAGCAAATTTTTTAGACTATTATAAATAAGTAGTTGATTTTTAATACTTGTTTGTAAACCAATTGCGTACTTTACGAGGAAGGTACAACACCTGGCGTGTTTTTCCAGGTTCATGTGTCAGCTCCAATAGTTGACAGTTCTTTTGATCAAAGAAGTAAGATATGCAAAATTAACTCTAAGTACGTCATTCCGTTCTATAGTGCCGCCAGATAAGCACTACTCGTGAAAATTATGAGAACCACAAACCTTAGTGTCATTTGATATCGCCATCTATAGGAAAACGCTAAACATTTATTCGGTAATACGGGTCATAAAATCATAATTGTGTAGTCTTTCTTCCGAGTATATTTATTTATTTATTTCGTCATTTAAACATGTTAGCGTGAACAACGAAATAACAGTTAAAAACTGTGAATGGGCTAAACTTTGGTTCCTAAAATAAAGCTCCAGGTTTTGATATTAATTCAATAATTAAAAAAAAAAGTATGAATTAAATTTATTTCAAAGTCATGATGATATCAACAAAACAGAAGTGCCTCTTATTCATTCCGTTTCGTTCATTGAACCTAAACTGAAAATAGCTCTCATTACCGCCCCTGACACAGCATCCACTTACGTGACTGAGACAATAGCACATTTTACGGCTACTTGTTTAATCTCAGTATTTTACTTAGACGGGAGCATGCGCCGCTGCAAATTGAGGAAGAATAATAACATGAATCACTAATTGCGCCGACACCATACAAACATACGACGAATGATGCTGCGTGAATAAAACGGGTAATAACGTTGGCTTTACAACAAAACAACTTTTTTTATGAAAAAGTTGTTTTATAAAGGAAAGTGCATTTTTGAAGGGAAGTGGGATCAATTTATGACAAGTATCGCGCACGCATGCACGCACACACACACACACATATACACAGACACGTGAAAAGTAATATCCTTGTTTTGGCTTCGTCGTAGTTGCCTTTTTTTGTATTTGAGCTCCACAGTGGAACTATATACATACGGACACGTGAAAAATAATACCCTCATTTTAACCGTAGTCGCATTCTTCGTATATGATCTCCACAGCGCAACTAATGTGTGTATATATATGTATATATATGTGTGTGTGTGTGTGTGTGTGTGTGTGTGTGTGTGTGTGTGTGTGTGTGTGTGTGTGTGTGTGTGTGTGTGTGTGTGCATGTGTGTATGCGTGCGTGCGTGCGTGCGTGTATATGTGTTTAATTACATAATCAGACTGAAAAGTTTGAGAACTTGTTAATTAAAATTAACTCTTCCTAACCGTATTTTCCTACTTAACTTCTAACCTAACATTTTGTGAGGTGAATTGATTTCTTAATATCTTGAGTAATATAGGCTATAAAAATAAATCAATGGATGCTATGGAGGTCCTTTTCCCCTTAAAACCTGAAAACATGGCCTGGACACACTTGAAATAATTTTTCATGATTTTTGAACCATAAGACATATAATCAGTCGTAAGGTTTTTAAAAGACCATTTTAAAAATGTATGTATATTATATTGGAGAATAATATAAAAAATTGCAATGGAATAATTAATGTTTTTACTTATTTCACTTAAACTATAACAACTTAATTCACTTAGATATAATTTCATTTTGTTACATCTGATTATATTTTTTAAATTTTGTCTCTAATCACGTAAAATGGAATAATTATGGAATTAAACCTAATTATGATCAATGATCAATCACATTTTCGGAAATTTGAGCACCCAAAAATGTATGTTTATGTGTTCTTATATAAAAACTTAATTGACTGGATCTTAGATCAGAGAAACAATAAGAACACAAATTTATAAGGCAATTTCTGTTTAACTGACAACAAACAGTTGCCTGTGCATAAACGCGGTATTAATAGAATTTAAAAAAATATTATCTTAAAACTTTAATAAATAAAAATGGTAAATAATATATAATGATGCCGAGATTGCCCTAAAAATATATAGTACTGAGATTTATGCAATTTTCGTTAAAGCTTTAAAACGTGACAGGTACGTATAATGTAAAAAGCATTGCACATTCAGCATATATTTGAATAAAAAACTGTCAAGATGTTAAATTTAAGAACATCAAGATGATTTATCCAATTTAAAATCTAAATACCATCTTATTCATACAGGCATGTACAACATAAAAGGCATTGCAGATTCAGCATTTATTTGAATAAAAAACTGTTAAGAATATTTAATTTAAATTTAAGAACATCTTGTATTTATCCAATTTAAAATTTAAATACCATCATACCTAAGAAAAAATGAAAGTCAAGAAAAAATATGATAAATGATTAATTTACATATCGAGTAGCTCTTTATCCTATTTATCTTCAAATTGATAAAATAACAAGACAAAATAAAAACATGTGATAACTACAAGCGGCTATCACATCGAATCTGTATCAAATATAATCTAAAATTATATACGCATAAGGTAAGGTGCACAAAGCTATCCCCACTATCGACCCAATATTACCTCAGGGCCCCAATCAAATTCCAAAGCCCGTCATTAGACGGGATCGAGGTATTGTTCCCGGGACCACGGTAGGATTCCCTGCGGGACGCCTCGCCTTACGCCCGTCGGGTATCCTAGCGACAAGTGGAGGCAAGAATTCCTTTGCGGGTTCCCGATCTATGGTGACGTGAACCTCACGGTTCGAGTACTCGGGTGCGCATTTGAATAAATGCTGCGAGCTTTGAGAATTTCAAAATAGTTTATTGGTTAATGTTTCAGTTTTTAAAATAAGTTTTCGTCTTGTGTTTATTATGTCAAGTTTTATTCGTCGATGGTGAGAACATTTTTTTAAAAGTATTTATTTTATCTTCCACTTTTCAATTATAATATTATCTAGATTGTTTACAATCCGCATTATGACAATATTCCAAGTGATAATTTATTTTAATTATCAACGTAAAAGAACTATCTTGGTAATTTCATAACTATTTCCAGAACAATTTAAATTATTATAACATTTCCTTTTGTTCAACGTGTTATTTTGATTCAAACGCACTAATTTACAGTAAATGCAAAAAGTAACAAGTCATTACATTCTTATCTATACGTTTTACTATTTTCTGGTTTAGCTTTCCATGAATTGTTTAACCTTCATTCAAAATTTGATATATACTTAAAGTAAAAATGTAGTACAAATCAATATTCTTAGAATAACTGTGTAGTATATGAGTGTTAAAAGTAGTTTATTATTACGATGATGAAATTTGAAAACTAGGAAACTTATTTAGATATAGCGAATATAAGGAAGTGGATTTTAGCCATAAAATATTTTATTACTATAGTACCACTCAGGTATATGTAGCAGAGTTGCTAATCATTGACTTGACTGAAGTTTGTTTGACATATTTCGCAATTAATGAAGAATTTATATTGCTTTCTGTCAACACGTTTATACCACGAGTTATAAAAGTTTATTGTACTTTATTTAAGTTGGAAAATTAAAATAAATATAAGGTTAGGATTGAGATGAATTAACGGTAAATTCTCTAAGTAAAGTTTTAAAGTTTTCGACATAAAGTTTTGATGTATGGAATTATATCTACGTCTAATTATTGAAGTAACTGTGACAAGAGTATTACGCACAAAAAATACGTATGATCATTTTCGATTAGTCATTTTAACCTTAAAAAAATCTTTTCCTCGATCGTTTTAAGGAAAAAATTTAATTGTGATTTATGAAAGAGCTATAACACAATAAATTTCATGAATGAGTATAAATTCGTGTGAAAAATTAACGGTTTAAAATTCATTTCTTGTATTTTGTTTACAGTGAGTGAGCCTAAGTAAATTTAGCTCCGCAAAGTGTAGGTTCCGTGCACGAAAAAGTACAATAGAATTTCCGCCTTAACCCAGATCGGGGGGTATTTGTAACAAAAAAAAATACTGACCGACGGTCAAACAATAGAAATCCAGGCGACAATATGGTCCTTTATTATCCCGCCCTTGATTACAGGGTTCAAAGTGTTGATTTAATTTTTACTTCCAAAAAGATTTACGCCGTTGCGAGCAGAATACATAAAAATAAAAATGCAAATTTTACGACGTCGTTTGGTCTTTGTAATGAGGGCCTGTTTTATGTTTCGCCGGCCGAGGTCGGCGTGAAAATGACATTGGATTAGTGTTGTAAAAGATGTCGCCGCGGCGAATAAGGGAAGTATGAATCTTGCTTATGGTAAAGTGACCTTCTGTTTTAACGGTAATTTATGTTTTGGTATTTTTGCATATTTATTTAGGATTGCGGTTTTCTTAGTCTTCATGAGGGTAGCGCGATGGCAAGAATGTTTTCTATCGCGCGATGTATTTAATGTATTTTTGGTCAAAAATATTATACATTTGTTTAGCTTTTCGATTATGCTACACGTAAATCAGACAATTGAAATCATACTTTGTACATTCACAGTGACAGAATTACATTTGTCTAAGGTAATCCAACTATGAGTGCACATTCTTTCTGATTGTTGCATCTGGTTTCTATGTATTATTATAGTCCAATCTATCCAGTTATACATAATTAAATGAAACTACGTGATGTAGTATATATCCCACCTGAAGATGTTGTAATACAACGAAACCAAGGTCGTGGTAAAGAAATTAAAGAAAGTAGAAATAATACTACATCACGTAGTTTCATTTAATTGTGAATAATGAATTTCTACAAAATTAACGCCAAATATATTCAGCAGTTATACATATTTAAAACCGGTTAAGTGAGGGTCGAAACGTACGTAAAATAGGGTTTTGTATTTCCCTATATCACTTGAAACTGTTGATGCAAATAAACTGAAATAATGTGAATCGAAAGTTCTAGTCAAATGTAGCACTGAGTTTTTCTTCTTATATTTGAAATCCTAGTTAAAATTGAATGCACGGAGCATATTGTACATGCTTTTCGAACTTATTTTTTCTCAGATGGGACTTATAAAAGAAACCTTTCAAATGAAAACTAACTTTTTTTATATTTTGTTATGCATATAAAGTTTATACTTGCAAAATGTCATAGACATAGGAAAAACCGTGCAAGCCATTACAGACGGACGGACCTAATTTCATTTGAGAACCCTAAAAACTCGCTATTATAAGCATTGAAATAATAATTAACAATAATTAATTGTTTATTTTGTGCGTGGAAACTTTATATTTAACTTACCGAACATTGAATAATTTGAATATATTTCTAAGTAATTACAATGAAAGAGAAAACCGAATCCCTATTCAGATTTCTCTTCTTCCTCTTATTTCAATATGCAAGTTTCCTAAATTAGAAGTTCAATAAGCACGAGGAGAGGAAAAATTAGTTTTTGACAAATTTTTAAAATTAAGCTAGTTTTTTATAACTGGGTTAATTTTAAAGTTTAAGAAAGATAGCAATACCGAATTGTGATGTCATTTCAAGAATTGCTCTTTGTAGTCTACATAAGTTTATCCCTACTATTAAATTTAGAATCTCATAACTTGCTTTTTTTTATAATATTTTCCCTACCGTTTTCTAATTATCATAAATTTTCATGATATTTTACTGAAACTATAAAATTGAATTAAATTTTGTTTTGATATTCATTATATAGTATAAGGACTATACGGTTTAATATTATTTTCCAAAAATGATCGATTATAGACCACTGAGAATCTCTACAACTTTGTTTCTCAAGCGGGTCATGAAAATAAGTGAAAGCTGGGCGCCGCAAGAAACGTACGCACCGAAGTTCTTTTTTGACAGGTAGGGAAAATTATGACCGTATGAAATACAAGGCAGAGTAATAAAATATTATAATATACGTTTTCGAATATTCCCTTTGGAATCAACTTTCGGCCGCAGATCGGGAGTAGGTTTCGTCTCATTTTCAGCTCAAGTTCAAAAAAGGTTATGTGTTATAAACTATTAAAATGAATATAATGAGAAATTATTTATGTAAGTTAGGTATAACAAACTATTTCGAAACGATTTTAGTATGTAATAGTAAAATATTTTAAATAAAATATTATATTGGATTTATGAAGCTTAAAATGCGTGACTTAATAATATTTTTGATTATAGTCTGTTTTAATTAAAAAATCATTTTCGTCGAATTATTTTCCTATTTTTTGTTTTTTCTTATTTCAGCAATATTTTAGGAAAAGTAGATAAATTATTTTGTTAAGATTCCCACAGAATTGCTTACGGTTACCTATTACAGATATAATGAACGTTTGAGCGAAATCATTTCACAGCACTGGGTTGGATTTATAATATATGGGCCTAAAAATAATATAAAATATTTTCTTCTAAAACAAAAATAAAATGAAAATGAATATTTAATTCTACTATGACTTGTGTCGAATTCGTGTCATTAACATATTACTTACGTTAATTGATTTTTGTATATTTCACAATTTCATAATCGATTTATAAATAAGTAACCACAGATAAAAAGCGGCATTGGATAAATTCTACAAAAAGAACCGCCGCTTTATATCCCACTAGAAATATCGCTTAACAATTTACAAGTATGCGCACGATTGCACTATCCTCATGCGTTGTTTCTCATTTTTGTCTCAAGTGTGTGTTTATCTCCAGCGTGTGTTGTCAAGAGCCTTGAGAAATAATTTAATTTTGTGGATCATACCTCACAACGCTTCGTGAGATACAATCCACGAAAAGAGTTAAAAAGAAATTTTAACAATGTTAAATAATTCGAAACGTTAAATGACCCATTTTATAAGAAAATAATGTCACTTATTATAATTTTTTTCTTTTTAAATAAATTGACAGGGAACCTTTGATATTCAAATTATGTTTACAGTTCGTGTTTGTGCCCTTGTATTAAGTCAGACTTGAAATCATTTGTTTAGACCGACAAGTTATACCAATGAGATAAGATAATTTTTGCTAAATTATGTATCGCGCAGACTATTGTCTGTGTACAAACTATGTACGAAACGATATGTATACACAGCAGTATATAGCATGAGATGATAAAGTGTACGCTTATGGTGAAGTAATGTAAAAACGCATAGTTTTGAAGCATGGTTGGAAGTATATTCGAATGATTAATACGAATGATATTAACTAATTATTCGTATTATCATTTCTACAATTATATTCAAAATAACATGGATAATGACGTGACTAGAGACAAAAACTGCATAACAGGAATAAAGTAACGCTCTTTTGTAGCTCGATAAACTGGTAAGTATATACTAATGGAGTTTATATAAATATACTAATTAGTGATAGATATTCGATTATGAATATTTCCATTACCAATTTTATAATTACGAATTAATCCCAAGAGACTATCGCCAATAAGCAGCTATTCAAGGGAAGGTCTTCGCAAGTCGCTTAGAATACCTTTGTTAAATTAATACTCATATGCCATATGGTGTTTCTCAACCGTACACCAAATATCAATTAACAAATTGGCGTAATTGTTTATTTCCCTATTTTAAAGTGATTATGGCAACTAGTACTGAATGTGCTTTCATTTAATGTCGAACGTTCAAATCCATACGTTACATAATAAACGCATTTCTCTGCAATGAAAACTTTAATGTTTACTATGAGGGTTATCTTATAGACCGGTTTTATATATATTAAATAATTTGCCGTGATACGGAGATCAATTTTTAATTACGGCGAAATTGAATTCTATGATTTGTAGAATTTTATGATTTCTTGAGGAAGGTATAGTTTGTTTTAATTATAGCAATTTTGTTACGAGCACATTAGTATTTCTTGTGGTTTTCTGTAATATTGTAAATTTAATTTTCAATTTTTATAATAACTTGCTCCTCCCTCTTTCCTGTACGTCACGTTATCGAAGTGTGCATTATTACATTTCTTTGCTTTTAAAAAACCTTTTAATTTCTCTTAAAATGTTAATCCAAATTATAGATAAAATATAATATACAAAAGATAATTTTTATTGGTTTTTAAATCTTTTGTCCAACATTTTGTATCACTTACGACAAAGAAATAATACATGAATAGTTGAAGACTCTTATCACCTTTTATAAAAAAAAGATATCTACAAAAGCAATATTTTATTCGTAATAATCGCTTAAATATATTGGAATTCTAATAAATTTTTTTACATTTGTAATAAGCCATTTTATCTTTCAAATAATTAAAATTATCGACATAAAATTGTTTGCTTTACAATAAAAATACTTCGAAAGCAATATGATTTTTAAATCTATAACGATAGAATAGTTGTTGATATTTATCAGACTATATTAAAGTGTTGGAAGGAGTTGGTTTTACAACAGCTTTATCTGTAGAAAAAATTAAACCTGTTCTTAAAAAATGTTTATTACGACGAATTTTATCATAATCCTAAGGTATTCCTTAGGTGTTCTTAAAAAAGTTGTTAAATCATTTTCCATATTAAAAATTAAAATAACAGGTTTGTAAATTATGTTATTTACACTGAAATATTTACTATACCTTTAATAACAAAATGTAAGAAATATTATAAACTTCTTTATGGTAAAAAAAGCAGTCAAAAGGGCACGTAAAATTTAGTTTGGTAACATAGCAGACAAATAAAGGGAATTATGTGGTATTTATCGTATTGATTAGCTTATTAAATTTTATTATTTCGATTTAAACTATTTTATAACTTATTTACCTGTTTTGTAAAAGGCAAACAAAATTCGGGAATGAGGTTGCAGTATCCTATGAACGACTTATGCCAGTGACCGTAAACACCGTTGGATGGTTTGGCCCTAAGTCAGTCATTGCGTCATTTCATGTTCTTTCCTCTTTCACTTACCTGAAAAAAAGAAAATTTAACTTTTTGAGCAACCTTTTGTATAACATAACGATACATTAACGCTAATGTTGTATAATAACTGTAAACAAACTTATTAAATAACGATAAATACTAAAAATATATTAGTATGATATGAAAATGAGAGGGTATGAAAAACAGAAGTAGTTTTATCGATTGAAAAGAAGATATATAAATTATAAGAATATTAAAGTACGTAAATAAAAAAATATATATTTAAAAAAAAAATTAAAAATCTAAATTACAAAAATATCATAAGCGTCTAGCATAAATTATTTATTATTAATTAAGCAGGATGTCTGACGGTTAATTGACGGTTAATGATGGTTATTTAAATATATTGTGAAAAGAAATACTGTCAACAGAATTGTGTATATTTTTATGGAATACAAATATTGTTTAGAGTGATACAAGACTTGCGCATGACCTTTTTTTATTTTAAGTGACAGGATAATTTATTAATTACATTTTTCATCTTTATATAGATGACAATATTGTTAAATTTAACATTTTTACGTGTGACATTCAATACGTCAATTGCAATCACGTGTGACACTTTATTTACGTGTGACATTCAATACAAAAAAATTTGATACAGTTTTTAAATATGCTACGTCATCATTTTCTAATTCTTCTATTTTTATTTTGTAGATTAGATGAGCATAAACTGAATTGAAGTTTATATGCATCCTAAGTAAAGTTTATGAGTGACCATAGTTTTCTTAACTTGTAAATAAAGACGTAATGTCCCTAATAATATTTTGCAGCTAGTTAATTACAAAAATGTTTGTGTACGGCTAAATACGTTAATTTTTTTTATAAAACATAACATTTTAAATATTTAGACTATTGAATACTATTTACTTGTCAAATAGGGCAACCTCTATAATATGTGGAATATATTTGAATTACTTACATCACTCATAAAATTGTCATTTCTCTCACGTACACGGTCGTCTATTTTTTAAAATATCGATAGTCATTAACTAACTTTATAATTACGTTTTATAATGATTAATTTACAAGTTAGTAGGTATTAGCGCGAAAGCCACAACACATTATGGAAATACGCATATTATTGGGCAAAGTACAATTATCCCAAGTCTGAAGAATTTATAACGAAGTAAAATTCAATTTATTATGTAAATTTGGTCAAAATTTATTCGGTATTGTTCCTGTGGCATAGTTTATTTCACATTGTCGGTCACAGTTTTGGCTTTAGAAATATTCATTCCGAAGAATTTGACAAGTAACATTGACAAGTAATTTAATTTAGTACCTCCATTTCTGTTGGATAAAGATTAGAAATTCATGAAAGTTATTTTACAGCATTCTTGGTTTTGCAGCAGTATAATTAGTCCTTTATGATAGTGAAAATATTATATAGGTGTCGCTGGCTGTAACCAATTTATTCGCTTTAAGATATAAGTAAACATTATTACACGTATTAAGATATAAGTAACCAATTTATTCGCTTTAAGTATAAAAAGTTTTGTTTATTTTTATTAACATTTTTAGTTTATTCAGGTTTATGAAATTTAAGTTTAAGGTGTATGAACTACTATATAAAGATACAAATAAAATATATAACTCCAAATCTAATGTAATCGAACAATCAGTGTATTATCACAATGAAAGGTGATATGGATTCGTATGTTAATTTGAGAATTGTTTACATTTGTTTGTTACTAAGGGTATTTTTCTGTCGGTATTATTTATTGTAAATATGTTAAAGGTCTTATTATTTATTGTGAATATGTAATGTTAAAGGTCTTAATTATGACCTAAACTGGTAAGCTATTTATTAAAGTCTTGAGATGTTTTTTAACTTATTAAAATATTCTAACATGGGAAACAGTTTCACTCATGTGTTTAAATCACTGTTTCATATAGGTACTCTTTAATAAATCTATCATTTATAAATGTCATTTAATGGCAATAGCCACATTTATATGGAATTTATATCGATAGATAAATAGGGAATTCAATATCAGCTTGCAGAAAATTATAAGTTCAGTGTTAATAGAGCTGAAACGAAGAAAATTGCAATTTTTTCAATAGTTTTATCATATTTATGAATGAACAGTTTTCTATTAACATTACATGCAATGAAGTAGCGTCGGACAAAAACTAAACGAAAGAATAATAATATATAATTATGTAAATTGTTGTGTGAGAAATTAAAAAAATCGTCCGGTATTGATATTCATGTGTTCTTATCACCTGTATTCAAATATATGGTGCAACATGTCATAGTAATTCAACATAATGCTTGCTAGAATGTAAATAAGTTCATGTCTATAATATATAGTCATGTCTATAGTATTTTATTAAGTACTTTCAAGTACCATCCCACTTTCTTTAATAATTCCTACTTTATTAGTTTTACACAGACTCAGGAAACCATATATAGAATATATATATGTATGTATATATATATATATATATATATACATATATATATATATATATACATATATATATATATATATATATATATATATATATATATATATATATATATATATGAACTGTGGCTTGTGAATAATTGTACTTGATGTATGAGACACGTATTACCCTATGTATTTACCTCTTGTAAATATTGTTAGTAGTGACAATATATATTAGTCCGGAGCTAGAAATCAAGAAAAAATTAAATTTATGAGGGTTTGTTATGTATATTAAACAAAATATTTACTTTGATTAAGATTTTACTGTGGTCGATAAGGAAAAAGTGTACTCGACTCCGCCATCTATTGGATTTCCCAAGAAACTACTACAAAATTACTGTTTTAGAGTTCCGTAGCCAAATGGTAAAAGCGGAACCTTTATAATTTCGTTCCGTCCGTCTGTCTGTCTCCCCGTCTGTCTTACTCGGAGACTATTGGTATTATGTAGATGAAATTTGAATGGTAGGTTTCGTCTATGAACCGCTATACAATGAGATATAACAAAAGTACGATGGAATTATGAAAAAAATAATATTAAATGTGGCATTCCTTACATGTACCTGAAGGATGACAAAAGTAAACCAAGTGCACATAGGCGTGTGGGTGTTAAAAAATGATTTAGAAGTGTAAAATAACCGCTATATTGAAATCAAAAGTTGGTGACATAAACACTTCTAAAGTCTTAAAAAGTGTCCCCGCCCCCTCTAAATTTTCAATTGACTTGTGTAAAACTTTTGGAAAAATTAAGGTAGTAGAACTTAAAATAGCCTTTCAACGAAAATTGGTTTTCCTGTCGGAAAAAGATATGTTGTGCAGTTTTTGAGATATCGGATATTTTCGGTACCGACAGCAGCAATAACTTTGTGTTTCACAGTGTCTTTGAGCAATATAAAGTTATAAGTTTTATGTTGTTTGGTGCTACGGAATCCGTCGTGCTTGTCCGACTCGTACTTATCTGGTTGTTTCATAGTTAATTTTTTTGGTTTTTGTGCAGTATTTTATTTATTTATTTTGTTTATCAATTCCAATGTATATTGATATATTGATACCCATGGCGAACTTATTGCTACGATTCGGTCAACCAGAATTTTTTTAAAAACTCGTAACATGTAAATTAATTTTTTGTCATAAGGGCATTGAAGAAATGATGAAAAAAATGTTTTAAATTTTACTATCGATTTACGCACGCGCTTAATTTTTCAACTGACATTTTGAGAAACTAATTCTTGGATATTGGGAACAAATTGGACAAAATAATTATTAAATATTTAGATACGCCACGTAGAAGCGCCATTTATATGAAAGAAATAAATTGGTATAAATTATTTTCGAAGAATTTGCTCGATTTTACATGTTAAATGTTAAAAGATGATAACAGGTGGTCAAGTATCACATTTATTAGGTAATTTCAGTTTAAAAGATCTTTTTATGGCTCCGTACCCAAACAAGAACCGATAGGTTAAAAGCCAAATTAGAGAATAGTTTCATAATGTCCGTCTGTCTGTCTGTCCGTCTGTATATCACAACCGTTTTACTTGCAGACTGTTAGTGCTCTACATCTGAATATGCATACCCCTTTTTTAGGATATCGTTGAATAGGGCTTTTGAACATACCGGGGGTATATCATGGACACTTTTCGATACAGGGATCCGTTTATGAAATATTAAGTTTTAAAGTGGTCATTTGTATTAGTTACGTGTCCCCAACCCACTGCTTGTTAAATCGCTAGTATTGAATACCTGAAAGCATTTGCAATAGTAGTATTTATAATGAAATTGCAAGGGATATTACCACAGCTAAGTAGGTTCTGCTAGTTTACGAGTAATTGTTTACGACTAAGTACACACATGTAGTTTGTAAAACGTTCATAGAAACTCCATAAAAGTGATTTAAAATCAACTGCAAAAATAAATTTGTATTTCAAATGTATATTAATTAACACAATACACAAGGCGACATATTTATATATTTACGTGGTGATAAATAATATTATTTAAATATGCACGTTTTACAAGTTAATATTTGTAAATAGTTTAATAAAAATATAACGTACACTTAAAAGTTTATAGTGCCTAAATGTGTACCGAATCTTCATAGCGAGAGTTTTACTGTTACATGACATTTTTAATTTTACTGTAACATTTACTCTAATAATATTACTTTTAAAGAATTTGACCTCGAAAGAATGAGACCACTAGATATAATCAATTACAAAATCATCAGGTACAAAATTTTTTAAATTGTTATTTTTATGATAAATAATCATCAGCTGCAGAATTTATTTTCAGGTATCTAGTTTTTAATGTATATACTTTCATATGATATCAAAAAAATTATAGAAATATCCCTGGTTCTAAAGTGCATTTATACCCAAAATTTCCCTTATGCAACGAGTGTATATTAAGCAAGCTGTATTTCTCAAATATATAAAACACGTATATTATTACACAGAACATAAAATAAACGCTTTTTTGCGTTGACATACACTCGACAGATTTATTCAGTCAATCTGACATTTTAAAATTCTTTCGCGACAATCTCTACTCTATGCGACTGTTTGACCACAGGCTATTATGTGTTTGAGGTTGACAATATTAACGTATCTTTTATTATTGTACGTAAATAATGAATCTTTTAATGTATTTTAATATATAATTTAATGTATTTGTAACACATATTATATATATATATTTTTCTACCACTACTCCTTCTCTATATAAAATTTAACTAAGCCAAATCTCATACTTCTCCGTGCATGCTTAAAAAGGTGTACAAAGTTTTCTCTTTACGTATTAATATATAGATATCGCTCACTATTCAAGACCCAATAAGATGTTCGGTGAATCATAATGCCGCACGACGCTCGGTGTTGTTACACTAAAAGAAGCTTAACTCTTTGCAATTAAAGTTAGATTTGTGCACTTTTAGAACGGTATAATGTGCGAAAATCACGGATTATAATCATCTTATTTTATTCTCTGGAATCCATAGAAGCCAGCTCGCCATACTAATTTAACAAGGTGTAAAAATTAATAAGTAGTAAGTTCTAACACCCTCCAAAAGAATGACTACGAGTAACTAGTTCTATTTGATAAATTGTTGTATGCTTAATAATTCTACTATAGTTAAATCCTAAAAGATATATATATATATATATATATATATATATATATATATATTTATATAAGAAGATAAGAAGAAATATAAAAATAATAAGTTGAAAAAGTGACTACCATAAATATATTACACGCTAGCTATAGATTATGGATAACGACACAATAATGCTCCAAGACGCGTTATTCAAAAGGCCACAGACCTTATGTGACTTCCGTTTGATTTTAAGCCAAACTTATCTCAAGGTAATTTTTATATAATCTCTAATTTCCAACTACGCATTTAAAACTGTAGGCACCATGCATGGCAACACACGCGTAGGCGTACCGTCACAACGAATATCGTTAATCATATTCAGAAAGGAAAAAGGCGAAACGGATGATGTGTACACATTAACAATGAAACGCTTCATCATTGCTGGTCGGCCAGTCGTTTCGAGAAATCTAAATATGTATTTTATTCATACACCCGTGTGTGGGGATGTAATGTTTCGTTCTACATAATATAATTCAATGGAGGTGGATTTTGCAGATGGAACAGTTTTATAGAGTTATAATATTGGTTAGTTTCTATAGAATAAATTCAGGCTTTTTGTCATTTTATTCGCACGCGTATAAAATGACAAAAAGCCTGAATTTCTAATGAACAACGGGTAGAAACTTTTAAAATTCATAATGCCTCAAATATCTTTATTTATGAATTTCAGTTTCAGTGAATAATATCTATACATGAATATGAGATTGAAGTCTGTTTGTAACTTTTAAATAATATACACAAAGCCGTCTTTAAGAATTTTCGTCTATCTGTGTGTTCGCCTTTTTATTCGATCTTTAATTTCAAAATGACTCAAAATATTTAAATGCTTTACGAAGAAATTTAAACCTTTACTCTTTATTTCGCTTCAATATTTAAAATCGTTGCGGAATGTGTAATCTACGCTATTATTATATAGTAGTTATGAGTACGAACTGATCTGAAAAAGTTAAACCATTTCTAAAAGTTCTTACGCTGTTTGAAAAGCCATACTTTCATATTACATTTTATCTGCTATTAAATAAAAACTGTTAAATGAATTTAACACGATATTTTATTTTTGTATTACTTAAATAGAATCAAGAAAAGGTAAGAATGTTTTATTTTTTATATATTGATAGGATGTTAAAAGGTTAAAATTAAGAAAATTATCAGTCTATTGACTACTATGACATGATTAACCATTTACTATTGTCGCTTATTTATATAGTTATTGCTAATGTTATGAAAGATTTCGTTAATTCGCCTTTATATATGAATTAAATCCTACTGCATTAAACAGCAAACAGTGTTATTAATCCCCGACGAGAATTAATCCCCGACGAGCTTAAACAGCAAACAGTGTTATTGTTTTTTAATATCAAATACTTCTAACTACTCATTGTACATTATAATATTTAGACATAAAACTTGATTTTAATTATCAAGTGTTTAAATTATATTTTAAGGTCAGTACTTGTTTTCATCGCAAATGGGAATAAAAAAAACAGATTTAATAAACATGAAAAGACACTTAAAGAAAACGTGGTGTTACGGGCGACTGCCGCATGTAGAAAACAAAAATAAAAGTGACAAAAAGTGTTACAGAGGACATCCTTTCGCCCCGAGACTCGCAGCAAGTCCGCTCGCAAGTGGCAGTTAACACTTTCACCCGCGAGGGGAGGAAACAATCATGCAGCAGGTTAGCGAGGGGTCTTCAGGTGTTGGGTAATTGCGGGGTTGACTGAGGTGTAGCTTTATTATCACAGTTGTGATGTGAATCGATAAGGGGTTGTAATCTTTGTATAGAGTTTACTAAATTGTTGAGAGTGAAACATTTTTAGGAGGGTGAAATGATACTTCTATTGTATGTTTGATTATATATATATATATATATATATATATATATATATATATATATATATATATATATTTATGTATATATATATATATAAATATACATATATATATATATATATATATATACATATATTTTGTGATATATTTGTTTAAAATTCGTAAAATTTCACAGTCGCGAGATAAAGCTAATATTAATTATTGTTTTTTTCGTAGAAATACAAGAACTTAAATGTTATTACTTAGTTTTCAATTATATATCTATTCTGTATTTAAGTATGTCACGTGATCCTTTCATATTTAAGTGTTTAGTAATTAATCATGCTAAAGTTTAATATTAATCAACGAAATTACAATTCTCGAAGACTTTATAATTGCATTTGTTTCTATCATATAAAACTTAATGTAATTTTTTTTTAGATATAATGGAATATATTAAGTATTCGTATGTCATTAGAAACTATCTATATTTCAATATAGACTTAAGTGAATAAAATATTTATAAGGATCAGAAATGAATATATATATATATATATATATATATATATATATATATATATATATACATATATATATATATATATATATATATATATATATATATATATATATATATATATGGCTAAATGCAGTACTACGCACTGAAAGAATTTGAAACATCTAAGTATTTGTTAATAAGTTATCATTCAATATTCAATTGCTATTCTTAATTTTCTGGCGTAAAAGGCAGTTAAGAACAACATAGTTAATAGTTTTCTTGAAAATCTCTTATACAGCTTTAGAATGTTTTGCCACAAATTGTTCAGAAAAGACCTAAATTAGATTCTGACCTCCATGATGTAAATACAAAAATTAAAAGTGCTCCAATCTCATACCAATACGGCCTTTAATAATTTCATTAGAGCAAATGCAATCCACTTACAATCAAGAGTATTTGATAAATTATCGTAAAAATAAACTCAAAATACAACAGATTTAAGGGATTTGCATTTCAAGCGGATCTCGGAGACACAGATGTCCGCCTTTCCTGACGCACTCATGCCACACAGCGACTATTGAAATGTGAGCGGAAGTACTCGTTATGTTCACGTCTTGTCACGAACGAAAGGAGATGTTAATGTTGTAACCAGATCAGCATGAGAAATCGACGCCCCGTCTGTGACAGTTGAACTGGAGAGATGGATGTATAGGAATGATGGGCGGGGTTGGACTTGTTAATCTTGTCAAAGTAACATTATGTAACGATTTTTTCTCAACCGTTAATTCAGAATGCAAAAAAATGTTACATTTGTAGTGTCTGGTTTGCTGTAGCTTAATACAACAGTTATTTTGTAATAATTATTAAGTAACATTTGAATATGATTAAACATATAAATAAGCAATGTAGTATGAGGATGGAAAAGATTAAAAAAATTCTTTCTATTCTGTGATTATAAGAAATGATTAGTAACAATGATAGAGATATGCTTACTGCAAAATAGTATTCAAGGGAAGAGTGAAAATTTTTAAAATAATTATCACTTATTGGTAATTCATATCTGTAGCAAAAAAGGTAATTACCGAAAAAACAACTACCACGAAAATAAATATAGTACAAACGTATGTACGTGTTTAAATATTCCGAAAAATTATATTTTCTAGTCATTTACTTCTTTCGGATATATTTAAAATGCATTGACCATCTTTTTTCGCCATAGTCGGGTAACATGAACATATTTTCGGAATTTTTGTAAGGTGATCTTTCATTTGTTACGGGTCGCGTTTTTCGCCCTCGAGCTCTACAGTGGCACTAATGTACACGCATATGCACAGCTTAAAGTAATATTCTCGTTTTGGCTTCGCTGTAGTCGCGTTTTTCGTTGTCGATCTCTACAGTGAAACCGATGTATACACATACAGACACGTAAAAAATAAAACTCTTGTTTCGCTTCACCATAATCGCATAGTGAAAGAAATTAACAAAAATATTGCCGTAGTTGCCTTTTTCGTGTTTGAGCTCCACAGTGGAATTATAATGTACGCGCTTATGGACACTGAAAAATAATACCCTCGTTTAGTCGTAGTCACGTTTTTCGTATTTGATCTCCTCAGTGGAACTAATATATACACATAGGGATACGTGAAAAACGATACCCTCGTTTGGCTTCGTCGTAGTCGTGTTGTTCGATTTGAGGTCCTCGGTGCAACAAATGTAAACACATACGGATATGTGCAAAACGATATCTTTGCTTTGGATTCACCGTATTCGCCTTCTTTGCCTTCGAACTCCACAGTGGAACTAATGTACACTCTTACGGATACGTGGAAAATAAAATTCTCGTTTTTGCCGTATCGCGTTCTCCCCATATGAGGTTCACAGTAGAATAAGTGGAAACACATAGAGACACGTGAAAAGTAATATCCTTGTTTTGGCTTCGTCGTGGCCGCCTTTTCTCGCATTTGAGCTTCACAGTGGAACTATGTATGAATACGGACACGTGAAAAATAATACTCTCATTTACGTGTCCGTATATATATATATATATATATATATATATATATATACACGGACACGTGAAAAACGATACCCTCATTTTGGCTTCGCCGTAGTCGGGTAAAAAGAAAGATTGTCGACCGCCTGCTTTGTCGATGCGTTATATTAAATTTAAATAGAAAAACGTAATTGTTTTCAAATAAATTTTAAATTTGCTAGTTTTCCTAATTTAATTAATTTTTTGTGTATGTAATACCATTATTTTTGTTCATCATTGTTCTTATTCATAATAGTCTTTATTATTATATGTTCTTAGTGAACATGAAAGAAGGAAAATAAAATCTCAATTTCATTTTTGAAAGATCAGCTTAATGACATCCCGCTAGGTGGGGTGTAAAAAATCGCTCCCAATTTACTTGCATTGTGAGGTATTTTTATTTTACGGCATTTAAGTTTACACTGTGCATTTACTTTTAGCAAATGAAAATTGAATGATAACTTATTAACAAACACTTGGATGTTTCAAATTCTTTCAGTGCGTATACTGCACTTAGCCATATATATATATATATATATATATATATATATATATATATATATATATATATATCTGAAGCATCTATTTGTAAAATTTTTTGCTAAAACTGTAGAAATTCTGAGGCTGTGACAGTCGAACGGTTGGTGATGACTAACTTGTAATTGTTTTTTTTATATACAAAACTTATCCTTTGTCTATCTCTAAATTTTTCTGTTTGAAACTCGTTTGATTATTTCAATATTGAACAGTTTTATAGCAAATATTCTAAATTGGAGATGGAAAAATTAATATACTACATTCTCAGAGAATCGAGAGATAAGAAATGTTCCGTTTTGTGACGCGGTGAAAAGTTATTTAATAATAAATTGTCTATTAATGTATAAACACAAAATCGGTTTATTTGCTCAATTAACTAAAAGTTAATCAAACAATGATACAAAAACTTATTCAAATGATGATAATTTGTACAATAGTACCGGATATAGGCTTTGATTTACAAAACAAATACTCACGTAAATAGCATAAGTGAATATTTTTTTGAATTCAGTTTATTTTTAAGTAGATACTTGAACTATATCAGGATAAGGTTAATTCCGTTGATACTCATGTAATAACATATGTTCATTAGTATAAATATTATCATATGATTATTTTTCAATAAAGCAAGGGTGAAGAAGTCATTAAGTGTGTAATCATTAAGTGTGTAAAGTCAGTAATGTTAAAATTTACGTGTTTTCCGTAGTTATATTCAGCTGTAGAAAATTAGCCGTAGTAAACAAAAGCAATTTCTTCATATTCTATATTAAAATAAACGTTTCTTTGTCCTGTATGTATTCTTATACCATTCACCGCTTGCAACGAAACTTTGGTGAGTTTTTGTGGGCACGCCCGCGAAGGTTTCTGGATTAACAGTACAACCTTTTTGCAATATGTGGCGCATCGTATGTTGCTTGTTTACGCGTCGGAAAACCTTCTGATTTATTCGTATACGCACCAAACGAAAAAAGGAAAAAAACATTTTATATTCAAAAGCACTTCAATGGATAGAATTAAATCACAAACTTTTTTCTTTGAGTGGCATAGTAACGCAAGCAGTACTGAAACTAAATGTATTATCGCGTTAAATTAAAGATCATGCGAATGAAGTTACGAGCAATAGCTTGTAAATTGTAAATATATCGTAATCTTTTCAAAATGTCTGTCAACTGAACTACATAATTGAATTGATTCACCTCAGAAAGAAATTTCTAGAAAACCTAATGGTATTCAGTAATAGAGAGAATCTATTTATTTGATCGATGTAAATATCTTTCGAGCGTTATTACCAGCGCTCCCTTAAAGTCCCCAGGTCATGAACATTTTTATTTCTGTTTATTTTATTATAAGACTTGAGTTTGCGAAATTACATCGTCTGGAATTGTGAAATAAAGAAGATTTACGGATCAAAATAATACGGATAATAACACAGTTTTACGAGTGCGTTTTTTTCTAATATTTTGACGTGGTTTACGATGGGTGTATTTTGTTTTTTTTTACTACTCGGTGCCTTAAAATAAAGTATTGTTCAGTTTTTATTCTTCAAATATTTTCCGTTTGAAAATATTTTCGCGCTTATGCTCGGAAGTGTACGATTTTATGAACGGAGTGTTAGAAAACTCATTTTCTTTTCAAGGTGTATTAGATATTAGTTTAATATATAATTTTTCTCGCACAATTGTATTAGATTAGTGTCTACTGAGAGTGGACTGAGACAGGTTATTGATGATAATGAAACACCCATTCTGACACATTTTATGTAATCATCTAGATTAAATGGGTAAATGTTGCAACATTACGATAGACGAAGGAACAGAGAGAGAGGGAGGTGGAGAGTAGGGAAAAGGTAAGGAGGGAGTAGGGAGGTTCGGAGTCAAGGAATTAGGGAGGGAGATAGTGATGGAGGGAGAGAGTTTTTACTTAATTTCGTTCCTTTATTCTGTCAAATGTATTCGTACGTTAAAAAACATTAAATACATAAAGAAGAAATACAGGTTGAATACGTGTCTTTCTTTATTTTGCTTTAAACAGCAACGTGAGTGAATAATCCATCTAATTATAAATACTTTTCATGTCCATTAACTCTTTGCCACGTTCCAAATACTTTCCCAACTCTCGTCGGGCGGTTCGCTGCCTCGCTTTTTAATCACGTTGACGATATATTTTTATTAAGCCATCATGCGAAGTGGTCAAATGCAATGTCATTATCTTGTACTGGGTCAAACTAGAGGATAATGATACTTTTTATCTTATATCCATTCGGTGTAGCGATATGTACGTAACACAATGTAAATAAATATTTTCTGTCAAAGAAAAAATATATGGTATGATATGTACGTAAATAAATATTTTCTGGTGTAAGTCCCAAATGAAAATTAAGACATTTTTTACAATTCGTCGAGGAAGTTTAGTTATGTTAATGAATATAAAGCTTAAAGTTTGATATAATTGGGATAAAATTATGCAAGATGTTTTGAAAAAATTTGTAAACTTCGGTGGTACATGTTCATTTTGAACTAAATCACTTTTTGAAGCTTAGAGATAGTGAAAGTTTAAAACATGACAGAATGCAAAAGTGTTCACTGACATTATTTTTGACTGACCCATTTAACCATACCCCACACAAAGGGGTACGCGATTAAACAAAATTACATCCACTCTAAGAACGTTTTAAAAACATTTCATTCATAACATTGTAGACGTTATAAATATTAATAACCATGGCACTAATAGTCAGCAAATAAAACTGTTGTAACGTGCAGACTGAGAGAATAAACTGTATAGTACGGAGGTCACAAGGGTTTCTAATTTCGCTGCGGTACATTCAAAGAGGCAGAATAAGTCCAGATGTTTTATTTGCTCTTCATTCTATTAGCGTGTTCATCCATAGAGCTTGTAAAATATGTGTTATGTTCAATATAAAGAGTTTCTGACCACATTTCACAATTCGATTTACAAACCATGATAATTATAATCAATATTAATTCGCCACAGGATTGCATAGAATTGTCATGCCGTTGCCAGTAAGTAGTCTTTCACGCTTTAACTTCGATATCGAAAATATACGAAAGTTCTAAATCAGAATTTTTTGTTATTAATTTTAGTGTGAGCCAGAGTAGTAATTTTATAATAATTGTGATTTCTACTCTCGCTCTCAACTTCATTCATTAGTAGTTAATATTGCGAGATATTATCTCATAAATATTTGCATATACTATCCATGCATTCGGCTTAGATTTTGAATCTGACCAGATATAATTTACGGCACGTGAGAGTTAATTCTAAATTAATTTCGTATATTACTCATTTAAACTGACAAACAATCGTGGCTGATATAGATGTCTTTTTGTCATGCACAAACAAAGTCCTGCTGTTGTATTCACTGTCTGCTCATAATTTGATATTTAGTAATATTTTTGCCACTATATTTGCTTTGTATCTTTGTTTTCGTTACTATCTTTTTAAATAAATGTTTATTTACTTTAAATTAATTCGCTCAATCCGTTTGTACAAGGCAGGAAAAGTAAATAAGAAATCCTGATGTTTAAATTTAACGGTATTTTTAAGAAAGTAAAATATAACTTTAGAACAAATAAATTGAACTGTCTTATAAATAAACATAAAATAAAAAGTTTTGCAGTTAATGTGTACATAAATTTTTACCTACGTATCTACTATTATCTTAGTTGCTTTATGACATTCCAAATACCTGCTCATGCATAGCTACTACTTTTTTGCTTTCTTATATACGTCTATATAAGTCAAATGAGTTCAAATTCCACGATTTTACTCCTTACCACCGAGATGTTCCTGTCACCATATTTTCGTACTACCGTCAGATTCTGGTCACCACTTGGGACCAAATGACTCGTCAGAAAAGCCAACGAACACAGAATCGATGCACCTGTACTTACCCCTCATCTGTCATCGATGCTAGTTCTAGCGATCTAGCTGGTCTCTACTTGTGACCAAGGGACTCACCAAGACAACTCAAACTAGCCCAAACACGATGAATACATATTTCGCCATTGAGTAGTTTCTGTTCTTACCCTCCAGCTCCATCATCAGACTTTAGATACCATTTATGTTATCCAGATGAGTCAAACAAGTCCAAACTCGATTATACGACTTCTCGCCATTAAAAAGTATTGTCGTCACAATTCGGTATCATCATCTGGCTCTATCCATTATTTGTGACCAAAAGGCTCGTTAAGAAAATTGAAATGAGCGTAACTATAATGAATAAACATTATAGTAGGCTCGTTTGAATTCTCGCCATTGAAGAGTTCCTATCATCAGATCCTTGTCACCATTTGTAATCAATGGGCGAGTCAAGTAAAGTCAAAAGAATCTGAACTCGATGAATATACCCCTCACGATTAAGAATTTCCTGTCACCACTTTTCGGCTCCATAATTAGATCTTCACGGCTCCATCATAATACTATTAAGAACCTCTTATTGTATTTCTTATCACTCGCCGGTTCTAGCAACAGAACTTGGTCACTACTTGTGATCAAGGAACTCGCTAAGATAATTCAAACGAGTACAATGATGATCTTTCAAATCATGACTGAATCAGATTGCGAAGTTATTTAAAGAAAGTAATGGAAGGAATATGTCTTGAGGAAAGTTTACCTTAGATATAGCAAGAACTCCGTCACATTTTAAGTCGGGCTGATAAATGTTACATACATAAGCTATCTTAGCATACAAAGCAGAAAATGAATTTAAAGTAGTCTAGTGTAATAAATGTTTGATCTATCCCGAATAAAACACAATAAGTGTCACAATACATGAATAAATAAGGAAATTTTCGTTATGTATTCGTGCGCTGCAACACTTAATTAGTGTAAATTTATATGTTTCACAGCATTCTGCATTCCCGTATCCCTTTTATTGGTTAGGAGGTAATGTTAACTCATATAGGAAAGTTTTTAATTTTTTGTTGTTGTATTTGACGCTATCAAACACATAAAAATGTTATAATTTCTTTTTTCCTTGAATTATTATGTTGTTAACCTAACACGGTTTTATAGAAAAGCTGTACCCAAAGATTGTGCGCAGCCGGTAAGTGCTTCACGTGTGCCAATTTTTGTTTGTGAAAATTTAATAATCCACAGTTTTAGTGTCTTAAAATATTTTTTTTCTTATATTTTTCCTTATATCTTATATTTTTATATTACATTATTATTTTTTCTTATATCTTATATTTTTTTATGTTTTTCTTAGTTTATAAAATTAAAAGCGTGAAAATATTTTAAAGACGCAAATTTATCCTATTTTTGGTAACAAAATATAACATATTTTACGGAATCGAGTTATTGACATTAATATATGTAGTATTAAAATTTAACATAATGATCGACGGTACATTAACCCGGGTCTTTAAAATAAATTAAATTGTAATAGTAGTTCTTATGTTCCGAAGCCTTTGTAAAATGAATGCATATACGTATCTTGGCGGGCGGCTCTACAAATTAAATGTAGGGGGAATATACTTATAATTTTTTAGTTAAACTGTGATCCCGAATCACACTTATAAAAAGGACCGCAGCCACTTCAACCACTTCATCCTAGTTAGGAATATTAACTTCAACCACCTCATCATAGTTAGGAATATTTTAGGGTAATGGTAATTAAAGAACGGACTTATGAGGAATACAATAAAGCAGTGGTATTATAGACTTATTAATTCATTACTACACATAGTTTAAAGGCCATAAAAACATAATGTTTTCACGAATATAAGGATTTGAAATAATACTAAATTATTATATTTACTAATTATACTTACTATAATAAACCTGAACGTTTTGAGAATATATTATAATTAGTGTCACTTTATTCTTGTGTGGATCTTTAATTATTCATTAATCTCGTTGCTACATTGTTCTACTAGAATTTTCAAATTGAAATAAATAATTGTGAATAATAAACCATAGAATATACTCCAAATTGTATCAGGTTTTTCCGGCATATATTGTGCTGTACATTAAATTTAATAAAGTAATAAAGTTAATTTACAAAAATATAGTCTGACATTATAAATTAATGCAATTTCTGTATATAACCAAATTATTTACAATTAATGTTCAATTCGCATCTCAACCTCTATTAATTTGTTGATAATCTTTGATCTAGGTTTCATAAATTTTAGTTCCATAAATTTCGATTTTTTTCTGAAAAGTTTATATCTGGACATTACGGTTTTGATCTACGAAATCGTATATATGGTGAGTATATAATATTTAACAATTTTTGTAAAATTCTATATTAACGGAGTTTAGATGTTTTTGAAGTCAGTTTCATACAACTCTTTTACTAAAAAGTGTAATAATTACATATTCAAGAAAAACAAAGACAACTGTGAAACAGCTGAATAACAATATTAGGTTGCCAACTAATAAACCCGCTACTTTTTTTTTATTAATTTCTAGAATTTTATAGAAACTTCTCCATCATCTTTGGAAGGTTATATAAAGAGCCCCGTGGTCGATTTTCTGTTCGATTAGCAATTAAGTTTCGGCGAGTAAAAACAAATTGAATATGGCAATTTCACGAAAACTTGGCTTGATTTTGCTTAATTGATTCATTTAATTTATGTTATATATGTACAATGTTGAGTTAAGGTGTACTCTGTTAGGACGGAGTCGTGCATTAAACTCAAAACATTCAAAGAAAGAAATTTGATCTCTCCGACAACCTTATCTAGGACGACCTTCTAACTTAAATTTAGAAAAAAATGATAAGTCTTATTGAAATATGAGGCAGAGCAACTCTCATGGTCTTAGCTGGAGCAGAAAAGTAATTTCATGCTTTGGGAAAGAACTGGAAATATCCTGTTTGGCTATTGCGTGACCTATTATTAATAACCCGAGATGGCTGGTTTATTCCTTGCCAACCTAATATTTATGAAATATAAACGAATTGAAAAATCATACTCTGAAGTGAAATGGTCATGTGGTTCAGTGGTTTAATACGGTGGGCATCGGGTTTCAAAGTTTTAGTAGTTATCAGCAAATAGACAAATGGTTATTTTACATTTAATCGTGTTTTAACAGAAGTAGAAGACTAAAAATATAAATTCTGAAATGATTTGGTTAAACAGTTCAGAAGAGTTTTAAGACAGCGTGAAAGGGCATTCTTTGAAAAATCTCTATCTGCGGACGTAGTTTGATAGATAAATCTATGTACTTATATAACATTACCGTCTTAAATAATTCGTAACAGAATTACACAACTTTAGAGGTAAACGTGAATTTAAATTTACAGCCCTTTCAAGGTACAGCAAATACTTTTTATTACTTGTTAGACGTAAACTTCGTTAAACACACGTGAGATTGTATAAAACTGTTTATCCTCCATATAAACTGCATTATGGCCAGTGTTTACGGCCTTACTGGCCGGAGGCCCGTTCATTAGAACGTATAGAACATAAACAATGTGGAGATGGCTTTTAGATACGTTGTAATGAGGCCAACACTTAAGATCATAGACCTATAAACCGGGAAGTGTGAAAAGTTGCATTGTAAACGTGGGCGTATTTTGAGTCGTAAAAGATGATTCAATGTGAGTGCAACGAATTGAAAATTGTTATTTTTCCCGTTTTAATATTTCTTCTATTTTTTTTAGTTATTTATATTCTATGGATATGAATTCTTCCGTTGGTGAGCTCTAGGTACAAAAGCTTTGAAGCGGAAACTATACAAACAAAAGCTTCTGGTAATAAGAATAACATGCATCTTGCCGTGAGTAAGACGTAAGCTTAGAAAGACTTTTACGTAACACAAACATTGTTAAAAAAAATAATATAGCTTCAAAATGTTATTTTCAAAAATTTCTTCAGTCGTTTACTTGAACTATGATGTTGACAACAAAATGGCGAGATTTGTTTTAATATCTGCTTTTATCTTTACCTTTATGCCTTTATATCCCGTTTAAAATACCTATACTTTGAATATAGGTGGAAATTCAACTTTATATAGACATTAAAATCATAACTTTAAATATTTCAAAATTTCATATTCCTTCCTGCTAAAAATTTATTTAACGTGAAAAGTCATCAAAAGAATTTTCCACTAATATCACTTAAATGGTAAGTTTTGTGGTAAAATTATCCAATTAAGTGGATTAGACAATTTCCTATAAAGATTCTTTTATTATTTTCCTATAAATTATAGTTCGTGAGATACAATAATTTTAAAAATTGCGAAATTCATATTTTTCGCAACATGCTCATTTTTCCTCATAATCTTAGAGTGGCACATTTTTGTGTGCGGTATACCCTCTAGGTATATATAATTCACGATATGTTTTATAAAAAAAAATAGATTTTAATTAATTTCAAAAAAGGTGTTATGAGCAACATATATTTAATGATTTTGAAACATGTTGTTTTTAATGTTACTATTAATTATCAATTCAAAATGTGTATTTTCTTCTTTGTCTTCTTCCTCTAGTTGTCGAATTTCTGTTATCCATAAAAGTAACAGCATGCATCTGAGATCTCTTCATTAATATTATAAGCATTTCCATTAATATATTTGATTTAATATTGGAGCACCACTGGACTTTGCAATTGGTACATACTGCTGAAAAAAAACCAGGTTAGTTGTAATCACAGTTATAGTTACATCCTTAGGTGCAATTAAAAAAAGAATTTAGCAGTATTCGTGGAACAGGCAGTATAAAAGTTTGAACTGGCTCCGAGCCGTTGTCTTTCAATATCCACCCTCAGTTTTCAAAGTCAACTTTATTACTTAGCCATATTTGAACTTTATAGTAAATTCGATATAAATGTTTATATATAGAAATATAATGCGAATAACTACACGACCTTATTGTTCCGTGTTTTCTTCAAAAAACTGAAATATCTATATCTGTTTGTAGAGTATTTGTTAATTTTTTATATAGCAAGAAAGAAGCGAATCCAATTACTGATTCGGGAGAAGAATCGGTCTTTGTAAAAACTTTAAAGTTTTATAACAAATGAAGCGTACTTTAGAAATTTTTGAAAATTTATTTAACGACATAAACTGGAATCAAGAAATATTTTCAATAAGCATATTCGTTTACAAGTCTTTGCATCATGCAATAGAATAGCAGACGTTTCTTAAGGCTATATGGACTATTGGTAAGTATAGACCCGGTAACCAAATATGAGGAAATAAGTTTGTTTAGAGATGTACACTTTATCTTTTCTAGCGTGGATATATGTACACCAGCCAATAGCTAGATATTTTCACTTATGTTCAACGAGCAATGACACATCAGTATCTACATTTTTTATATCGTTATATTTCATGAAGAATCATTTATAGGAAAAAAAATAAGAATCTTGTTTAATCTTGACTTTGAATAAAGATTTTAGCAGGAGGTTAATTAATGTGAAGTTTTGACATTTTATTGAAAATGATGATTTGGAGGTCTGCGGTAAGATCCATCTCTATCGGATTTTTGGCTAAGTTAGGACAATTTTTTTATCTATTTTGACTGGGTTATTATTCTTATTTTATATTTCAAGTTCCAGTGACCGATAATGCGGATCGGAATAACGTAACCGACAAGTAATTGTACAATGTATTAATAATATCAGTTTTTTGCCTTTACCTCCGGAAATACTTTTCCGATTATAATTAAAAAATGTAGATACTATTTATGGTTCAAAACGAAAGGCTTGCAGTTTATCCATTTAAAATTCAATAAACTTTTGTTTAGCAAATTTTTTTTGCTGAAGATAGGTTTATATTTTACGATAGCATAATCCTAAGCCGGAACGGACTTCCTTTTTAGTCGGTAGTCAATCGGATGCTCTATTCAGATTTATACGCCTTTAAATGTACATTTATGTATGTACATACGTATGTCAGTGCATATATACGTATCTACAAACATGCATGCTCACAGACGATGCTATGTGAGTTATATTTATGTTATTAATAAACAATATTAAAATAAATAATGCTATTTATTCTGGAGTATTTGCTTATTTTTTCTTGCCGAAAAGTTCATATACACTTTTTTGATTTAATAAAAAGTGCTAATTCTCTGAACGGTTTAATTATTTATTCCGTGCCTCAGTTAAGCATCTTTACCACCCAAAGGAGACGGGCAAAAGTCCATATGGTGTTGGATCCGGGTTTGTTCTTTATTCTGGTCAATTTTTTTATTTTTATTTCCCATTAACAATTCTTTATATTTTAAAAGTATGATATAAGCGCATTTAGGAAGATAGCTTTTTTTTCGTCAATTACTGAATTGTTTTTTAAAAATCATGATTTATTTCTGTAACGTCTGGGCCTTCTCTTCCCCGGGTCTCCTTTGAAAAATAGACACACTTATAATACATAATCTATGATAATTAGCCCTAATTTTTTGGAGTAAATGTTGAGTTTGTTTAACTTAAAGAAACTTCTGCAGTTTGATTTTGTAAAAGAAACGGTTCTTAATAGGCAATCTGTAATATAATGTAAATAAATTTATTGTGTATTTTCATATTGACGCCAATATATTTGTACATTAATATAAGATAGCTTAATTCCTTCACTTAAAATGTTTCTGCGCCCATTACTCGCACGCTAAAAAGGTGTTATATATGCTACTTTTATTAATGTACGAATATATTGACGCCAATTTATTCGTATTTCTTTCTTCTAATTCATGACGACTGCATTTTCACAATTAATGCATATACGAGTATTAAAATATAACAAACTTAATATAATCAATTCAGTTTGAAATAAGTAAATTTTTGATAGTTCAGCAGTGTAGATTGCTCATTCAAATATTCATATTGCATTTCGTATGTAAATAATAGTAGGGAATTAAATAAAATTATAACATACCGCAATATCTTATCTGTAACAGCATCTATCCACACATTAAATAACTCACGCAAAGCTCGTGAAATAAATTTGTTCCTTATCTCAGAGCCGATGTTAACATCAAGCGTTATATAAAAATTAATTGAAACAAATTTAGCATGCGCATAGACTCGAATCTGAAACAATAGTCAAGTTGACAATAAAACCTTATCAGATTACATAAATGCCAAGAAATTACCGGTTAACACAAATTGTAACTAAACAATGACCCATAAACCTTAAGCTTTGAGATCGCGTGAACTGTTGCACAGTTTATTATAATTTTTCGCGTTTGGTTATTTTAGCAGTCTCGTAAAACATATAATACGTTTGTTGTAAGTGTTTCGTGCTTTATATCAATTTACTCTTTTTAGGGTGCCGTGCCCGAAATTTCGGAAGAGAATATTATTGTCGTGATATGGTCATCTGTCTGTCTATCAGAAGCTTCCTACATCTAAATGAATTAAGATAAGAACTTGAAATGCATAAATATTACTAAAATATATTATTTGTTCATTTCAAGTTTTTATTATTACTTTATATATAAAATAGTATATTATATGACTTATATTTTGAGGGTGCTCTCAAAGATGCAAAAGAAATTTTGAAAAAATATTGTTTTTATTTTGCATAGGCGTATGCATCTGTTTTTTTAATTGTTTTTTACTGAAAAATAACGATTAACCATCAAAGTTGTCATTTTAAACCCATTTTGTTATCGGGTCTATCTCAAAATTGCCATTATGTAGGAAACAGTAACTCAGCAGTGATGTTACTCATAACATGTATTAAAACAACAAAGAAGTGTGCTAAATGTAAAAAAAATAAAAAATGTTATTAGTATTAAAATTACAGTATTTTTAAAAAATTCACGATATTTTTAAGTCCTTGAAATATATTTAATCCTTGTAAGTAAGCTTAACGGAAACACTGCCTACCTGTCCTCAAAAACCTCCTCAAACTTTAAAATTGTATATGTGCGTTAAGTGGGTAAAAAATCCTTGTACTTTGAGTTTTACTCTTACTCTTACGTTTATTTTCAAAGTAGTATTTTTCATTTATTATGTAGCTTAAAGTACGTTCATTATTTTTATATTTTAAAAGCTATATGTTCTTTTATTGGAGTTATATTCATGCTGAAATTAAAATGTCAAATTTCAAACTGATAATATTTTCCGTAATACGAAACATTTCGAGTGCAGTTCATTTAAGAGAATATGCTTTGAAAATTATATAACGTAATTCATAACGTGGCAGAAAGTATTTTCTCCCTATGTTTTCACTTTTAACTGCTGAGTAGAATAGTTAAAAAAAAATGAACAAAATATCTCAGGAAAAATAATATTAATTTTGATGTGTTCCTTGATATTTGCAAAATGTCGGAAAATGTGAATTGTTGTTATTTCTAAATTAGTTTTTTAAACTGCTATCTTTTTAGTAATTATATTTTGTTTTACTTTATATACTCACGCATGAGGTTATACGATTTAAATTGACATTTAGGTTTCTAATAAAATCAACCTTGAGTTCGTTATTCCCATAGGCCACTAGATATACTTTTATTGAAAATTGTCATACCGGATTATAAATATAAAGGAATGATAATGTGTTTCAGTGTATTAAAATATCCATACACTCTTGTTGAAAAAATGGAAATATGAAAGTTATTTGTTTTATAGATTGTAGAGACTGAAATATGGATAAATACTGGCAGGCGCAGGTCCATAAATTAACAAATTCAAACATTGAATCTCCAACTTTATCTATATATATATATATATATATATATATATATATATATATACTTTTCTATTTTTAATCCGATTTGTACCCTTATGTATATAGTGAAACATAAATGTATCGTACTTGTTTTTGTTCTATTCATTTTTCTAAGTAGTTTCTAGGAAAATAATGCAACAGACCCTATAATAACGAATAAAGAAACCTAATGGAATATGTCTTGAGGAATATTTTGGTTAATATCACTTATCTGGTTTAATAATTAGTATAAACCTAGTGCTAATCATGGACAACGAAGAAAGAAGTAAAATTTATCGGTAAGAAATAACGGATAGGTTGTGTTTAGATTGGTATTAACTGTTCCGTTGCACAATTTTCACTGATATGACACAGTCAATGTGAATACATATAAAAATTATATATCGCCAAAGTATTACCTAAGAGAACTGAATTAAACCCTGTTGTAATGAAGCCCTCACTATATTATATAAAGTAATTGAAGGATGACTCTTTGATTGACCCGACAAATCAAGGAAAATCATGAAAAAAGACACCGAGAAAACAAACTAAACAAGTTGTGCACGAATAGAAAATCGGAAATCGGAATAAGATATAAAAGGAAAAATGGTACAAAAACAACTTTAATGCATAAGTAACCAATTCATAACTTGAAGAAATGTTCACTTAAAAAAATTCTTTCTAATTATATCAATGAAGAAAGAAACTAATCAATCAGATAATACTATAACGAATTAATGACTAATACTATAATGCATATATGCATGCTATAATGAATTAATGACTAATGCACGTTAGAAGATGTATTTGTAAATGACCCCGGGATTTTCAGTTTGGAGTTCATACTGTCAATAACTTCAAATCGGAAAAATTAAAATACATTAAACGTGAATAATTACATCACAGAGCAATGGAATAACGATAGCGGTCTCTTCTTACACCTGAACCTAAAACATATCATTAACCAAATATAATCGTTATGAACAACAGTTACGACAAAACGCACATTAAACAAAATAGAGCGCCTCGATTACAACAAAGTTGAACTCTAAAGCCAAAAGTGTAATAAAAGAACTAACGGACGCTAATAAAGTAATTTTATTTATTTCATAAACACATAAAGCTGTCTGAACGAAATGTGCTCCTCGTTCGTCACCCACAGTCTGCGCCTCCGCGAGGCAACGTAACAATGTGAGTAACATGATAATGCAAACAAATATGAAGTGTTCGTATTTTAATGAGTATCGCGGCGTCTAGCGCTGCTGAGTCGTCAGCTTAAAGGCCTTATCTAACGAGATAATGTATTCCTTTAAAGACGATCTAATTTAAATTAAAAAACACTTCGAGTACGTGTTTTATACTCTGTGCAGCTGTTCTAACCTGATACTTGTTATACGGAAAATATGTTAAAGAGTAAAAGCAAACAAAGTAAACATCAATAGGATCAGTGATAAGAGTATTGTTACCTTATATTTCATAAAGAGTATTGTTACCTTACATTTCATAAAGAGTATTGTTACCTTATATTTCATAAAGAATATTGTTACCTTATATTATTTGTCAAAATAATGTAAAATGTAAAGATCTCTTAATACTACGACGGACTTTGGTAACATAGATACTGCCATGGAATTATCACAGATGTAAATTAGCTCTGGTTTTACATCATATTAAGACGAGATCATATGTGAAAATTGTATTATATTATTAGGGACTATTCTCAACAATTTGTTGATTAAGGATATGCGTGATCAAAATAATCACTTGTCCTTTTTGCGAAGTATATATGTACGAGCAAATATTCACGCAGTTTCATATTCCAGTTCTTAAATTGACTCATTACATAAAAAATGAAACGAAAGAAAATAAATCGGAAAACAATGTGTTTAGTGTATGTTCAATAGTTTCACTTGTGTTTTACGTCCTCTAGTACATTAGAGGACGTAAAACAGAAGTGAAACTAAATACATTTTTTGCACATTGTACAAATCAAAACTTTAAAAGGTAATATTACAGATAAGGTATAAACTAATGGATCATGATAAATATAATATTTTCTTTTAAGGTGTGTGTCAGCGAACGCATGACAGTAGGGAAACTTATTATGCAGTACAAAAAATATTCTCTGAAAAGTAGTATCACAATACAAAAAGTGAATTCGTATTATGAGACAATAAATAAAAAAACATCAAAAACGCTAGCACGAGTGACATCTTTTGCGTAATATTGGGAATAGCTAGCTAAGTATGGCTAACAAATATGCGTTACCTGGTAAGAAAGTGGTGGAAACAATGGGCGATGCATGAAGACACCCGACCATTGACAATACGACGGAATTCTGAGTCGTGTCGGCGCCAGGTTGCTCTGGTACGGAAAAATCCGTAAGAATTTTCACTCCCATAAGGAAAAGTTAAATAAAATAAATCGTAGAGTTAAAAAGAAAAGTCATATTTACAATGTCAAAATGAATAAAATGTACTTAAAAATTGTAAATAAGAATATAAAAAAATAAATATTGCTAATTTCAATTATACATAATTCTAGTCCATTACTGATTGGGGTTCAGTTGAAGAGTTCATAAGATTGTACCCGAGTGGTTAACAACCATATAGACCCTGTAGTTCAGGAGTTCCCAACCAGGAGGGCGCGCCTCCCAAGGGGGACATAGAGAGATGTCAAGGGGGGCGGAAAGCGTTTGCATTTTAGAAAAAAAAAACAAAAAATATACAAACAACATTAACAAATAACATTACAATATAATGTTTAATTTACATGCATAAAATGAATGAAATTAAAAATCATATTCACTATTGCGAAAAATTTGACGTTTTGGTGTACATTTTTTGTTGAGATATCAGTTTGAGTGTGTAAAATTATTGTGTCTCACTGTTAAAAGGTAAGTTTGTGTATTTACAAACTTCAGTTACCATTTTTATTTAATTTACTAAATCAAAGGGTGGGGGGGATTTTTTGATTTACCATGAAAAAGTAAAGGGGTGGCATGAAAATATAATTTATAGTCCGGGGAGCCTCAACAAAAAAAAGGTTGGGAAACCCTGCTGTAGTTCAATATGGTTGTTAACCACTCGGGCGTGCACGTCACTTATAAGTAACGCGATGACTTAAGCCAGTCACACCTAAATAGTCAAACAATTCTCAAGTTTATGATTTCTGTAAAGATACTTGCAGACGCATTCATGAGTCTGGAAACGCGTAATCTAAAAGTGAGTTTTTATTATACGTTTGGTTGCTCAGTAATTTTGTTACATGTCAGTAAGTAACTAACAGTTAATGGAACCAATTTCTTTACTTCTATTAAGCAACAGAACTTATGGACAAATGAGGAAAATATTCGCAAATAATCTAAAAGGGGGGAAAACGCCATCATAGTTGTGGGCTTAGGCTATTGCCTACCGCTATTTGGGTATTAGTTTACAGGAGACTTAAATGAATATTTTTTAAAATTAAAATTTAATTTTTCTTTCCTATTGAGTAGACAAATATTTCCCCTCTAAACTATCTATAAGTCGATCTAATTTTATAAAAACAAATTTAACCACCGGTATTCCATGACAACAAATACCGAGTTTACCCTTTTACTATGTAAATTAATGGGATAACTCCAAAACGAGTAATACGTACGAGATACATCATTTGTCCCCGCGACTCTCCGACTCCCGCACAGCACGAGCGATTCATCAAAAAAGACATAATAGATACTTCGTTTCGAAATACCAAAACGGACTCACAGACACAAGGCGGTATTCATTCGGAAGATTTTTATGATCCGAGATCGTAATCGGCGAAACTGTAACGGTCGACCCGGTCCTATCCCACGGCTCGGCGCAACAATCGCAACATTATCCCATATTACAATCGTATTGTAAGATGTTTATTAGTTATTACGCGGACAGAAGTTAGAAGGCGGGGGGGGGGGGGTCGGTGTAAGAATACGGTGAATTTATCGGCAGTGCCGTTTTGCGAAAAAACTCATTTTTACTAGCTTCCAGTAATGCCTTTGCAGTAAATATCGAGCTAACTTTAAGACCCGTAGGTACTTCAGGGACTATATTTTTTCCAAAAATATATTGACAACCTTTCCGTAATTAAAAATGGTTTTGTATCATTTTTATGGCTCTATAACTCAGAAGGAAAAATTGAATGCTCATAAGATCACTCGCGTGTCATTCCATCTCACTGTCATAGCCGTTTTCATCAAAAATCGCTTGACGTAGAAACTTAAAAATTGGTATATTCAAAACCTTAATAGCTAACCCTAAAGAAATCATATGGAAATTTTACGGGGGAGGACGGAGGCTATTATGTACATCAAAATATTTTTTTAAATTCCTTGTATAGTATGGGATTTCGTTTGAATAAAATTTTTTGAACAAAAATACGTTTGTCTTCATTTTAGGTATTATACCTTTATATATAATGAAAAATACACAAAAGATATGCTTCTCCTCCATACTGAAACCAGAAATTATCAAAAAAATAAAGTTTTTAGGTCTTAAATGTGATAATTTTTGAAATGTGCACCATGTTTTAACGTCTGTTAAATGTATAGAAGCGACATATTTACGTTGTGAAAAATTAATATTTGTAAATAGTTTAATATAAATACTATATATACTTAAATGTTCATAAGTGCTAAATATGCGCGGAGTCCTCGTGGAGCAAGTTCTACTCGCGCTTGACAGGATTTCATTAATTTTATAATGAAGATCCTTTAAATGATGCATTTTATGCGGAATTAACAATTTTGCACATTCTTCGCATGGAAAAAGTTACGTCATACCATTTCTCACTTCAAATTGTCTTCCACTGGATTACATAGATAGTTATGATGCTTTAGTTAACAACATATAAACTTAAATGGGTTATTTTAAATTAAAAAGAAAGTAAATACCGCCATCTAGTAAAGAATTAAAAAACTGTCAAGTGTGCAGTTTCATTGAAATCCCGCATTGGGTTTCCCGTGATACGCGCACAGACCTGATTATCAATTCACTCCGCACACACACACAGACACGTGGGTGTGCGTGTGTATGTGTATATACACATATATATATATATATATATATATATATATATATACATACATACATAAATATACATATACGTACACACACACACACACACGCACATAAATACACACACCACAACAATATATCCCATGCACTAATCAAAGACAAGATCTTTTCACCAAGTTGAATTTGGACTTTCAAGCCAGCCAAACTCTTGCCAAGTCGATTTATTAGCATGACATATTATAAAGATATTAAATAAATATGTCTTTGAGTCATAACTAATATTTTGAAAGACAAAACTCTTATCGAATGTTGAAATACAATTGTGTCAAGTCGTATCTAACTAAATACAAAAATGGTTTCATATGACTCAAGAAGAACTCTATTTTTGAGATAAATTATATGTATATATGAACCTATAATCATTTTGCTACAGTAGTAATAACTATACAAAGTATTTGGTAAATTCTTAATACAGCTATTTAGATAATGGGGATAAAAGTGAGGACGATTTTTTTATTTCCGTGTACTGTTGTGAATAATACCGTTAAACGGGTCTTGTAAAAATATTGGTGTTACATCATGAACACTTTTTCGATACAAACGTCCACATAGGTACCATTATCATTCAATCAACAAGAAAAAATTAACGTAGTCCTTTAAAACATACATATAGTAGTTCTTGCAAAGGCAATTTATCATTCGGTTGTTGTTTTAAAGTAAAATCTGTCATCTTTCAAAACTAAAACTAATGCGTTTCTTTTGAAGTCTCCTTCACCGGTTCGATTATGGTGGTCCCTCAGCAATATGTCCACTTGTAGCTGACTGGTAGTAATATAATACGAACAAATTATTCAATACCCATATAATTTTAATAGTATTTTAATGATCTGTACTCGCAACTGGTAATATTATTCATCGAGACGTTTGGATTGATGTTCAATGAGATAGTTAAATTAATGAGTCGTAAGTCTCTGTATGAAACGATGGATGCACTTAATTTTCCTATCAGATACTTACACGCAAATTAAAACCACTTAAAAATATAATTGTTTTATTATAGTCTTAACTCTTATAGTCTTAACTAATTAATTGTTACTCAATAAAGAAGACCAAATCATCAACATTTTTGGGACGATATGGGAATAGCTGTGCTTTAAACAAATTAAATGGGTATTAAATTTTAAGTTTCTGAAGTTACTTAAGGTAATCTGAAGATTTTAACGAGCATTGTTATTCTAGCATCTTTTGAGTGCATCTCTCTGGTATATATTTTTGTTATAAAACGTATGTTTAATCACGTCGGAGGATTTTGTGAACACAACTCCGAATACGTCATATTGGACGAAGTCCACCATAGTTGTGTTCACCTACAGATAATTGTCATATTATTTATACGATGTATACTTAATATCCAGCCTATAAACCCGCCACCGTAGGCAGAGCTGCAGTGCTCGCCCTCGGCACGATGCTATGCGCTACGGATGCAGCATTGCGCTGACAGCTGCCGCGCGGACGATGCACTTGACTTTGCGACCTCGCGCGATAGGGATGTGACGTGGTGTCGACATGCGGTTAGGTTGCCGGGTTGGTTGTTTAGTAATTAGTTCATGATTTATTATTTATAAAAATAATATCAGGACACTTCATTAATGGATAATCGTGTTCCGCGTTTTATGCTATGGCTTCACGTATCACAATACAATTATTATAGAGTGAACTAGTAACCAACGCTCTCGATGTCATCTTGATATTTGGTCGTTGTCACTTTGAGTTCTCTGATGTTTTTCCTGGAAATCTATATTATGATTTTGTTTCTATTAAATCGGCTTAGGGTATAGCGTAATGTTTCATACATTTCTAGGTATAAGTATAATATATTCAGTGCCAGGAAAGCTTTCAAGAAAAGCCTTCACACAAGTAGACAAACTGATATTAAATAATTCATTCATACTATCTAACAATTTATTCGGCAGCATTACGTTTTTTGATGTGTAAAAACGCGTATGGTCTAAACGTACCCATTCTATTTTAGATATTTAAAGCTTGAAGGAAATTTTGTTTTATTAACTTTTACTGTAAAATCAGGTATCAGACATTTCTCTCTCATATAAGTTTCTCTTTTTATTTCCTTTTTACAATTTTAGAGAATAATTTGAATGTTTTCTGAATTTGTTCAATTACAATTAATTACCTTTGCCTCTCCTTAATGGATGATTTGTTTGAATTTTTGGAATTATTGAAGTTTATATTATAAATAATTAGCAATTTAAATATTTTTATAAATGGAATCAAAAACAAGAAATGCACTTTTGGTACGTAAAACTTTCTTTCATTAACGTAACTCTTCAAAATCATTTTAAGCAATGAACGAAACTGAGCCGTCAGGTTTGGGTCGGTGACGCTGAATCGGGCAAATTCGGCTCCCTTCGGCATTTGGAACCCGCTACAAATAAAAAAATGATGAAATGTGAACTATTTTTTAGGCGCACCAAGTGCACTATTTATAAATATCAAGTGAACTACTTTTTAGACGCATCAAGTGCACTATTTTTAAATATCAAGTGAACTATTTTTTAGGCGCACCCAGTGCACTATTTATAAATAAGAAGTGAACTACTTTTTAGGCGCACCAAGCGCACTATATTTAAATATCAAATGAACTGCCTTTTTAGGCACACCATGCGCACTTTTTGATTAACATTTTATATGAGTATAATTTAATAAAATACGCCAATGTTATTGTATATAATCAGTGTAATAATTCAAGTATATACAGTTGGTGTTTATTTGATTTGGTAAGAGTTTAGTAATTTAATATTTTAAAATATAATAATCTAGCATTATTTGTGATTCGCTAAACTAATATCTATGTAAATCGTCTTCTCACAGACTTTTCAACTCCCGGTTTCTTAAAAATAGTTTTTTCAAGTTATTGCCACAGATATTCAATAACAATGTCATTGCCATGGCGTTTAACTGGCCTTTGAACGTCTTATGCATAAAAAGATATGGAACCACCGTTGCACCAAATCCAACTTTTTACAAGTTTTGTTTTCATGTCATTAATTGTTTATATCGCACGTTTCAAATAAAAGTTTTTACACCTAACAAGGTTCGAGGGAAATACGCAGTATTTAAATTGTTAACAATGTTATAATTTTCCCCTATATCTCAAAGGCTCTTATATTAGCCTTTAATTAAAGGAATGTATTATTAATTTTATCGAATAACTAAGAATTAAGAGTATTTACTTCGCTAGCTTCGAACAGAAATGAAAATAATCCAGTAATTGATACAAAGCGTATGTGAACGTGAATGTATGTATATTCGCATACATGTTTGGTGAATTTTTAATTTATTAAACGGAATTTGTTAAGTATTTTACAACCAACCAGCAATAATTTTTCCTTTTCAAATATTTTCCTACTGTTTCATGCTTTTATACAAATTACATGTTCACAAATAAGTAAAATATTTTTAAGAATTTAAATGAATAAATCGTCGGTAGATTTTAAAATCTGTCTAGTTCATATCGATAATATTTGAAAATGGTTATTGATTTGACTTCAGAATTGTTGATGCGATTATACTTTCTAAAAGTGTCAAAAGCATTGCAGATTGTGATATGAAATACCAAAAAAAAAATTTAAAATTTAACATGGAATTTCTAGCTACTTTTAAAATAAGCGATACTTTTATCCTTTTATTTTAATACTTTTATTTTAAATAAGCAATACTTGAATCTCAAGCAATACTTTTATCCTTTTATTTTAATACTTTTATTTTAAATAAGCAATACTTGAATCTCAAGCAATACTTTTATCCTTTTATTTTAATACTTTTATTTTAAATAAGCAATACTTGAATCTCAAGCAATACTTTTATCCCTCGAATTTTCAGATGTTTGACAATTTGTTTTGTAAGGTCTGGAAGTATTTTAATTTGCTAGAGTCTACAATACTCTGCACTCTCTGATGGGGTATGTTAATTTAATTTTAAAAGATCTGCTTGAGGTTAGTCTACCAGAGGAGTCCACAAAATGTTAACCTTATTAGGGATAAATTGTGTGAGTTTGTGATAAATGGCTGAACGGGCGGACAAAGAACAAAAATAAAAATCTTTATAATATACGATAATAAGCACACTTAACATAACGTAATACAAATAACTTCAACATTTTCATTAAAATAAATATTTTTATTTTATTCTGTTCCTATGAATCGATGTTTTGCAAGTAAAGGTATAATCAATAAAATATTATTTAGGTCACAAATTATGTGGAGCGAGAATATTTCTAAGTCATTTCAAGACACTTAATATAACATTTTCAAACTTGTTTCTCGTCAGTATCGTCGTATAAGGCAATTGATTAATAAGTAATTCATTAATATAAATGCACTATTATATAAATTAATTAATAAAAAATAATAACTTTATCCTTTAGTGAATACATTAAAATAGAAATCGTCTTTCATTTTCATGGTTTTGTATCAAAATGTCCTTTCATAGTTACGCATCAGACCGTCATAGTATAAGAACTATTTCAGAAGCAGATTAAAGGTGTCAATTGACACGACTACAAAAGGATGCATCCACGTTATTACTTACATGGCGTATTAAGGTGGGTAGTATATTACATGCCAGATAATTTGCTCGATTGTATATCACTTAGGCAAATGCTCGACTGCTCTACAAATATGCCGCCCATGTAAACAATCTAATTTTCTTGCTATAACCTGCTTCCGAATACCTTGATTTGTTTTTCGAGTACAGTAGCCAAATAGTAAAACCTGAATCCGTATAATTTTGTTATATCTGTCTGTCCATTTGTTTGTACGTCTGCATGTAACAACATTATAATATTCTATCAGTTTAAGACAGTGAGGAAATTTTACAAGAAAATGTAGTTATAAATTATGAAGAAAACAAATTTCTTTATTTTGAAAAATACTGCTACGTAACAAACTAGGTAATTATTTTTTTTTCTTATTGAACCTCTTGAGTAAGAAATGAGTCTCAAAAACGTTTACAAGATAACCCCATCTACCTTTTTAACCACGTATGTAAAAAATCTGATAATAGTCAGGATAACAGCACTCAGTAAGTGGGTCAGTGCGACATATTTCAGTCAACTTGAATAAATAAATTTAAGAGATATAAGCAACCTGGACATTTGTTTTACACATGGGAAAATATACTGGCCAATATATTTATATGTTGAAATAAAATGTCCATATTTATAAATAGCTCAAGTACTTGGTTACGTACTTGAGTGTGTACGGAATCCTTGTAGTGGAAATTTTACTTGTACTCGACAGGTTTATTTTTAGATTCAATTCAGCCCGAACATCGACTAAGACCACCTATCGACACATTTCCATCGCGAAGTGAACGTGCTTGGGTCGTACCGGCGAATATTTGTCCTAGCTCGGCCGTCCGTGCCGCATTTTGTTTACTGACACGTTTCACTTTAGTTTATTTTGGGAATGTTTTGTGAGCTACCTGGCAGCGTGACTGCGTATTGGCACCATTGGCGCTAAATGCTTTTCCCAACAGCCTTCGTTGACGTCGTAGATCTTGCAAGTATTTGTTTTAGGCATATAGATTAACGTGACCTAGGACGAGTAAAATATTACCTGTTTGCATATTTTCAAGTGGTAATGACACGTAGGATCTGTTTATTTCTCACTGTAAATATGAGCGAATTATTTATAGCTTAAACTTCAAGTTCATTGCTTACAGAAATTGAAAAATAATGAGCGTATTGCTTTCTTCCTCACGAATATTTGTATGGTCTATTGTTCTTTAAAGGCAATTTCGTAAAATTTTAGATTTTTTTGCTATTCACTAGTAATTTGCATTTATAAATTTTAGTTAAGGAAAATTCTTCTTAAGTCTGGAAAATTAAGTAAATATCTGTAACTAAATATCATTTCCCCTAATGGAATAGGCAATAATGTGTATACAAACACAAATAGTTTTGTTTCTTTACAAAACTCAGATGGTTTTGTTTCTTTAGTATACATATCTTAAATATATTAGCTGAGGAGCCGATAACCTGTTACCAGGGTTTGGACCTGGTTCAACTAAATCAGGTATTACACAATTCGTGTTCAATTAGGTCATCTATGTTTACTTTTATTATTGTTTATACGAGTGCTTTATTTCATTACTAACTATGCCTATGACTTCGTTCGCGTAAAATTCGGAATGAAAACGTTATTAGAATTGTTTTTTTTATCTCACATATTGCATTTTGAAATAAACCATTAGCATACCAAACTTGATCAAAATCCGACCAGTAAATTTCGCGTGATTGACTAACAAATTAACATACGTAATATACGGCAGTCAAAAATTTTAAATGCAGCTTTTTTACTTTCTATTATTATTCATTACGCTAAGCCAATTACTTCTTTATAAAATATCTTCCATGTACAGAATTTACTCCGTTACATTTTTTATATGTTTTTTTATTTATATATGTATGGATTATATTTTATCATATGTATAGATTATTCTTTATTATTTTTGTGAACTATCGTAACAGATATTGTAAACACGAAAAATTAATTTTTTTCATCACTTTATCGTATTTAAGGAAATATTGTACAATTACAAATATGTAACGATAAAGATATGTGAATGTAATAATTCAAGACATATTACAGTTGAAGTGACTGAAACATAACAAAGTGAAAGATAACAATTGAATACAATAATGACGAGGCATGACGTCACTCACTCTAGACATGTTACTTTAATCCACTCCGATATTTTATCAATACATATCTATTTCTACTTTTTCAACATATATCTATATGTCTCTGTGATATTATTTATATTTTTTTCCTTTTGTTGTACGATCATGTGATTGAAGTGCATTTTTTAAATTTTATTATGTCTTAATATTAGGTTGGGGACTATTAAACATGCCACTTTTTCTTACAAATCTTGAATGTTATAAAATACTTCTAGTATATCTAGTATTATATACTAGATGTTCTAGGGTGCGGCGTTCGATCTTCTCATGAGTTAGTAAAATATAGAAATATCACGATAAGAACTTAAAGTGCCTTTAATTCATGAATTTATTTTAGGGTCATCAAGCGAAGTAACACGTAATATTGCACAACGATGGCTGAAGGTGTACTCCCCAAGTATTGGTTCTAAAGGTTAAGGGGAATTCCTACATAAATTTAGAAAAATTAAAAAGCTTTATTGAAACGGTTCTCAGGTTAAGTTCTCATTAACTCACAGAACTGCTCTATGTCCTGTTATGTTGTAATAGAAAATTCAAGTCATGTTTGGGGAACAAGTGGAGGTATTTAGTTTGATTACCACATGACCTGATGCTCACGAACAGAGATGACTTATTAGTTGGCAGCGTAATATTATCTATTAAAAACTAATCAATATAAAGATAAAAACCCACCAATCTCTAATTATAATGTGCATCAATCAGCATTTCCATTAAGGAAAGAAGAAAGAGTTGTAAAAAGTTATTACATATTTGGTAGTATCGGATTCGGGGATTTGTTAAACAATTTTAATAAATTTATTTTTTAGCCCACATTGTTAAATAATTTATTTTTTAGCTTATAATTTATTTTTTAGCTTACATAAGCAATTTCGTCGAAGTCAGCTAGTACATTAGCATCATTCCATCATCACTCTATAATAATGATACAGTGTAATCGCGAAGATATATAAATATACAGATACACACGTATCGTGACTCAGTCTTTCAAAAATAACACATAAAATACGGTGTGGCTTAATTGCCACTTTGCGTGGAATGACAGTTGTCACTAGGTGGTCGTTAACTATAAACATAGAAATATTTCTTCCTTTAATGTATCCTAACGACACGGTAGATACGCGCGGCGTACGTCTGCAACTCATTAAAGTTCAACTTGAAATTGCGCAATGTCCGAGTAAACAAATTGCCAGTGAGCTTTTTATAAATTATGCTTTTAATGGACATTTAGAATGTGGCATCCGTGCAAGTAAAACTACATTAACCTAACATATAAGACAGTGTGTAAGTCTAATTTCGAGGAATATATTTACGTGTAGGTTTTATGTGCACTCATTTATACTTGATTTGATCGATTTTTATTTATACATTTACTTAGGAGGCTACGTAAAGTAGTTGTCTGTCTACATCTAGAAATTTCGAATTTATAGATCTTTATTTATATATTTAATTAGGAGGCTATACAAAGTAGTTGTCGACTATATTTTGAAATTTCGAATTTATCGCTTTTTATTTATATATTTACTTAGGAGACTACGCAAAGTAGTGGTCCGTCTACATTTTGAAATTTCAAATTTATCGATCTTTATTTATAAATTTATTTAAGAGCCTACGTAAAGTAGTTCTCCGTCTATATTTTGAAATTTCGAATTTATCTATTTTTATTTACACATTTACTTAAGAGGCCACATAAAGTAGTTATCCGTCTATATTTTGAAATTTCGAATTTATTGATCTTTATTTATATATTTACTTAGGAGGCTACGTAAAGTAGTTGTCTGTCTACATCTAGAAATTTCGAATTTATAGATCTTTATTTATATATTTAATTAGGAGGCTATACAAAGTAGTTGTCGACTATATTTTGAAATTTCGAATTTATCGCTTTTTATTTATATATTTACTTAGGAGACTACGCAAAGTAGTGGTCCGTCTACATTTTGAAATTTCAAATTTATCGATCTTTATTTATAAATTTATTTAAGAGCCTACGTAAAGTAGTTCTCCGTCTATATTTTGAAATTTCGAATTTATCTATTTTTATTTACACATTTACTTAAGAGGCCACATAAAGTAGTTATCCGTCTATATTTTGAAATTTCGAATTTATTGATCTTTATTTATATATTTACTTAGGAGGCTACTAAATTAGTTGTCCGTCTATATCTTGAAATTTCAAATTTATCGATTTTCATTTAAACTCAGGAGGTACGTTAAGTTAAGTAGTTGTTTGTCTAATTTACCATATTATTTTCCACTACCATTTTACTTACATTGGATGTGACAAATAAAAAGTGATTTAAAATAACTTCTTAAACTAGCTTTAAAAGTTTTGTGCGGACCTTTAACTTCCCACAATTTCTTAACATTCCGCTCTTTCTTAAAAATAACTTAATTTGATTCAGCTTACTAAGTTCAAATGAGTTCTTCCATAAAGATTTCGTTTTTCTCAGCATTCAGCATGCCTTTGTATATTTTTCTTACCCTATTTCTCGGGGACGCTTTAGTCCTTGTCATATCTATTTACAGATTCTTGGCTCTTAGTTAATTATATTTTACTTTCGTCATTGTTAAACAAATCGACTACTTATTTATATAATATATTTAAGAAGACATTTTGAAGTATAAAATGAACGCGATTGTACAATTTTAAATATGTAGGTATAAGATAAAAATTATAACGGATTTAATTCTATCACGTGGCTACTCGTGGAAAATAGATTTTCCGCGGAAGATACTGGCTACTAAAATTACAAAAAATACTTGAACCTGATTCATATAAATAAAAATAGGTAGATTAAAACGTGGTCTTGATTTCTTAATCCATATGGAAACTTTACTCACAAAAATTAAACTGATTGATGAAATTATTCGTATTTGATTTATTATTTACATGATCTAGTATTAATAAAGATTGCAAAAAAATCCAATATTAATAAACATTAAAAAGATTGTAATAGTGTTACCATTACCAATAAGAAATTTATCCTGAAAAATTATTTATCAATTGAGGCAAACAAGTATGACGGACGTATAAATAACATATTATGTACTATGAAAATAGATATAAATAGAGATATTTCTTACCTCGCAAATATGATGAGTTTAAATTGCACGGGTCGCGTTATCTTAGATTTTTAAATTCCTAAAAGATACATATACATTGGCAGTTACAAAAGAAAGATAAAATAGATCCGAACAAATTGATAACATTCGAATGATCTCGAACTGGATTCCGTTAGAGTAAAAAGTATTTTCTAATGTAGATTTGAAAATAAATTCCAAAGTTTCTTTAGAAGATTCCGAAAAAGAACCCCGTAAACAAGCTTTCAGGAGAAAAAATATTCTCATCCCATTGCGATATGATTCAGTGACATCACATTTTCTGATGAATAGAATATATTTAGCGTTTGTTAAATTTTCGTGCAATTTGTGAAAAAAGAAAAATATTGCAACAAAACCAGACATCCAAAATGTTGATTCTTCATATACGAAACTGCAGTGTGTGATGTGAACTTAATTTTAAATTTCTTATCAATCGAATGTCAAAACATACGGGATCGAGATATACGAGTACAGAATTTACGTTAATCCTACCGTATTACGGCACGATTTGTTCACGACAATGAAGAGATAGACTAGAGTAATTCTCTATGACGTTTGTTATGCTGACGTAAGTTACTATATACGGAAAACATGTCATCTCCTTTCTGTTTAAGAACTCGGAATATTAGACTGAATAAAGATAATTTTTTTATTACTGATTTCGTAACAATTTTGAATTAGGAATGGAAGTAAAGGAAGTGGAGATATATTATTTATTTTTCTCGGAAAAAGTAGCTCTGTAAAGCAAATAAATTTAATATATTTTCGTTGTTATTATTAATTATAACTCTATTATAATTAAGATATATAGAGACAATTGAGAATTCATTTTCGATTTACATTGGTGCATGTCTGTAAAAATGGACAGAATGGATAAATTATATGATAGTTTAAAACAGTTAAAATTTATTATTCACAATAATAAATGTTATTGCAATTCTATCTTTATAATAAATTAAATAAGATTTATCTGTCAAGAATTATGATCGTAGAGTGTATCCAAAGATACTTACTTACTGTATTTAAACCAAAGTATTATATTGTCATTAACATACTAGCAGCAAATACCCTCTTTGCTGGGTATTTATGGTCGTCCATGTAGTCACGTCATACATTTTTTTTTGTATGAAAAACATGTGTTAAAAACTTTTCTTTTTTGTCTATTATTTCTCTTCTCTTTTTTATTATTGATTTTTTACTTATCCTACAAAGTATATATATATATATATATATATATATATATATATATATATATATATATATATATATATATATATATATAAATTATAATAGATTATTATGTCATTATACTGTTGAGACAAAGAACGAGCCCAATTTTAGACATTTATGTAAAGGAAACTCGTTAGATATCGACATCTCGTCACGGTATCTTAATAAAATATGACTAATCTCCAAGCTATGACATACAAAGGTAAATATCATTACGCGTAATTTCCGAAACTAGTTCCACGAAAGCCAATGCACCGTGCAACATCTTGACATAAATTAATAAATCGATAAGCCTTGTAAAAAAATATATTGTTACTATTCAATTTATTTTGATTATTGAACCATAATAAGTTTTTGTCAGTCTATAATAACAGAGTCCAAATATGTTTTTAGAAGCTTCGCAATAAGTTCAGCAAGTTCCGAGTGGTTGTTACCACAATTAATTCGGAAATTGCAGCAAACGAATACGGAAAGAATTAGATAAAAATTTTATTTAATTTAAGTGCAGGAAAACAAATTAATAAGGCATTTGGTAGGCAGTGAACTTGTCACTACTCGTATCGAGCGAGTATTATAGCGAGGTGACACAGTAAACATTGGACGAGACACTACAAACTTCACGTTTCCATTGTTGGATAATGAATTAAGGTCCACCGTGTCGTTCGCGATATTTCTAAGGAATATATTATCAGAAAAATAACTATTAGTGATTTTCGCATGTTCAAAGATATCTCTAGATGTAAGATATATATATATATATATATATATATATATATATATATATATATATATATGTATATAAATATATATATATATATATATATATATATATATATATATATATAAATTATATACTTTTCAAACACATACATGTCATCGCGAGATTTATAGGAGACTTAGTGAAATTTTTGGAATTTGTGACTAAGTACTGAATTATCTAAATTGAATAATAAGACTCCAAACTGGAAGGCTATTACACCCCTCCCTCCCCCATCACGTCCTCAGTAGAAAGGTCAAGAGCGTTATAGACCGATCTAAGAAAGTTCGTGTCAAAAACAGCAGTCCAGATCTTTCTTTTTTTGTAGCTTTGGATACATGCGGTAGGTAACTCATGCAGTAAAATTATTACTGTAATAGTAACCAACATAATTATAATCGTCCGACGGTCGAAAGCGGTCGCCTGGTTACTTTTCGAAAGCGATGCTGCTCTGTTAAAATCGGGAGTTGTATGGTCAAAAATCAACAGTCGCGCGTATTTTGAAGGAACATGGAAATTCCGTTAACCGGTAAGCCTTTATTTAATTTTTACTTAATAAAATCTTATTAAAATATTAAGTAATTGTTAAACAGCGATACCGTGCTAAAATTATTAATTCATATTCTTTAGTACTACGACATATCTGTTACAGTCTATCGATATCGAAACATGATATATTACGGCACGTGTTTGAAAATTGATATTTGTATGAATGAATCATTTGTAATATGGCGGTTTGTAATATGGTGTCATATCGTTTGTAATATGACAGAATAATATAAGTACATATATCAAAATATTTATTAGTCGCTGATACAGAATTCTTAAAAGTCCGGAAGAAGAACAATTGATAGACACCATGATCCAAAAAGAAAGATGGTTTCTCTCAAAAAGTAAAATCGTATTTTCACAACAAATGTGAGATAGCATGACATTAAAGTAATAACATGACATTGAAGTAATGAGATATGGGTAGGAGTTTTACTGATACTTTAGCATTAATTTTTATTGAAATTTTACATTGCGCTATACGTCTCTTAAATTAAGTTTCATTTATCCGCTATCAATATAGAAAATCTTCAACGTAGCTTTTCCTACATTCATATTTTTTATTCATATTAATTATTTTATCACGTAGAAAAAAAATTAATAAGTATAAAATTTACTAAGAGGATTAACGATTGAACAGTTATAAATAGCTTTAATAAAAATTACATGTAAGTACTATTATAAAATAAAATAATAAAATATTTTATGATAATACCGATAGTATTTTATGATAATACCGATTATATCATCGATGGAGAGTATTAATTTCGTACATAAATATTTTATCGATATAACTATATATATTATTGACTTTGGTCTAGTCGAGACTGTTATGATTCAAATATCTAATCAGTCTTTCTGATCGGTCGAAATGATCACTGCGTCTACCTGTGTATCCTACTTTCCTAGTCGCATTGAGGCGGACACATAAGACGTTAAGGCTGTCCTTGTTTGCTGATTATTCCATTTAAATGAGAATTATTTTATAACAGCTAATTAGGTACATCACCAATTATATCTAATATTTATATGGAATACTGAATTCGTAACAAACATTAAAAATGTTAAAGATATTTCACTGCATATAATTCCATCGAATATAAGTAACCATATTTCGGTAATAATTTTGCTAGTCCAGTTGCATCTTTAACACTACATAATAATAAAATCTTTTATGTAAAGCCCTTTCATTCCGACAACCGGAATGCATCGTTGCACAAAATCGAGCTGCACGACTTGCCAAGCGCTACCTTAACCGATTGCAACACTTGCCATACATGGGAAAAATTCTGTGAACACTTATCATGACAATACAATTAACGTATGCACAAATACCTGTTCGAAGTTCTATCGGTTTAGAACTAGAATATGTTCGCACATTTTTAGAGAAGAAATGCATTTGCGTTATGAGTAACAGGCGGTTCGCCCGAAGAGTTAGTTAATTGTTTATGCAGTTAACTCGTCGTACTGGATGCGAAATCTCGACTGGTAACAATATTTTTCGAGAACATTTTGCAGGTGTCGAATTAGCGTGGGATTATTTTTTTGTTCACTTTGTGCTAAAAAATCAAAAAGAATTTGAAAAAGATGTTTTTTTATTTCGTAGACATCTTTATTAGATTCAAATATTTTTATTTAAATGAGAAAATATAAAATTAGTGGTAAAATATTATATGAATAATTTGTGATAAAATATAAATACTATTATTATATTATAAGTATATAAATGCGAAAGTGAGTTTGTTCTTTATTTATTTCTTTCGATTTTACACCTCAAATACTTTGTCGATCTCGATAAAATTTTACATACATCATCGAAACGAAGTTTTGTTAAATATAATTAATCGTTTTTTGGTAATTATAGCAATCACCCTCTTAGGAAAAAGAGCATGAACAAAAGCATGTATGGGGTGGAAATGGATGTTAGAGGCTTAATTTTACAAAATAATCGCAGTAAATATTTAAAATATATTCAGGAAATACACTTATTTTTTTCCTTTTCCACACCAAAGATGTTAATATCGTAATATAAATATTTTGTTATTGTATGTAATGGCAAGGATTATTATGACAGTGAAGATATTTAAATACTCTGAATGTGTTTAAAATGTGACCAATACTGAATATGTGTTGAAAAATTTACGAAATAGAATTATAAACAGAAATATCTGACAAGGATACGATGTTTAACAATGTTTATTTATGAAAATGAAGGAAAGTTGAGACGCTTTCACTAGGTTGAATATACGGATAAAGAAAGACTGTCAATCTTCCTTTATCCGTATATTTAACCTGGTCAAGCGGAAAATGTAGAAGATCCAGGAAACAAAGAAGGAATATTCAATGTTTGATAATGTAAGAAGGACCCATAAAATAGATATCAGCAAAGCGAAAGAAGAATGCCAATATAGAGGAATATGGCTTTCATCTATCGCTTCTTCCTTCTTTAGGCGGAAGGCAGTCTGAAGTTTATCTTCATATGAACAGATAGAAATAATTCAGTCCTTACTTGTATCATCCTTTGAATTTCTATTGAAGAATTCTTCCGATCAGAAGCTAAATAAAGTTAAAGAAGAAGTGTTAGTTCTAGACTTCTTCTTTAAAGAAAAATTGTGTAAGAATCAAAGACTTAACGCGTGATCACTTTAGCATCTCCAAAAACTATGCAGAAACCCTATATTTTTAGGGTAATATTTTATCATAATTTCCATCAAAAGTGAATAGACCCAGGTAAAATACATTTTAACTAAAATTTGAAGTGATATCCCATTTAACAAAAGCTGCCAAACTAGTTAGTTGGTGTATAGTAACATAAGAAAGCAACATATCGTTGGCATATTTGAGGAGATGATGTTTATTTCGTTAGTGGAGGCTCTCATTTTGTGCTTACGTTAATTGGGTGTATTTTTACAAACCCCGGTATATAAAATATATTAAACAAAACGATTCAATGACAAAAAGTGTCCTAATCCACATAAAACAACAAAACCCTAATTTATGCCTAGATATCGCGTAACCAATATGTAATGTTCTGATCAATAGTGGTTGTTAGTTCTGCAGTGGTATTGGATATGGTGGATATCAGAAAGTTCTTGTGCTCTTTAGCATTATTACTGAGGTTGTGTCACAAAGAAAATAGTGGTTGCATTATAATATTTTATAGGCAGAATGCTACTCATAATAACTTGATAAGGCAGTTTGTTCGTAATTATCCATTAATTACACATAATTGGCAATATTTCACCATTTTTGCCGTCTGTGCGAAAGTATTGTGAAATGGGAGCATGGAGGCTCTCTATTATAAAATTAAATACAAAAACGTAATGCCATGTTTGGTCTGGATATAGTTTACGGAAATTAGTGTTCTACTATATTCATTAATAAACGTTACATTATATATAGATTATCATTCATTAATATAAATCCCTAATGATTATTTTCCTTCATTCCGAAGAAATTATACAAAGTCACGGTTTTGTTGGAATAAAGATATAAACTGGATTTTAGTAATTAATTCTTATGTGGCATAATAGGATTGAATAATTTATTTCTTCTTTTGCAAACTCCAATATATACTATTGCACATATTTGTTGCTTTTTTATTTTATTATTGGTAGCCTTTAATATTCATAAAATGTTAAATAGTTGTTATATTAAAACCAGATGACAAAGATAGCGAAATTTAACTTTATAACAAGGCTAAAACCATGCTTTAAAACCGCAATAAACAACGTATGTTATTATAATGAAAGTAAGGCGATTTCAAAATTTTGCGAAGTGAAATATTCTCTTTTATCATAATATCACTTCAAAACGACTACATTATTAACCCAAACATAACGTTTAAATTATGCTAGTGTAATCATAATCATATATTAATTGTTTAGAATTGGAAATATTTCACGAGGCGATATAAGCGTTTCTGCAGTATTGTGTGCTTGAAAATCTAGCTCTTTTTTGATATTCGTAGTATCTTAATAACACATTGTTTTTTTCGTCTGTTACAGAGATAAACTCGAAATCCAAGTAAGGGTAACTGCGTATATATGTATGTATGTATGTATATATATATATATATATATATATATATATATATATATATATATATATATATATATGTAATAATGAGAAAGAACTCGTTATATAACGAATACAATTTAACTTTGTAAGAATTTCGTTTTTAAGTAATGGTTAAAAAGTTTAGTTAAACAGCTTTAGAATTTGAATTTATAACGTTTGCAACTAATAAACATGCCACTTTTTTGCTATGACTTCTGGAATGGTAAAGAAACTTTTGGTATATCTCTTGTAGGTATATAAAGAGCAGGGCGTTTGATCCTCTGCACAAAAGAAGGAAATTTTTTGAAGAGAATATGGAGTGCTCTTTCTTTATAAATTCTGTTTAGGGTGAAAAGCGAAGTACACACGATATACGCACAGCGAAGTGATGGAGTGACGATGTCTCTCTTACTACACAGTCAAGCAAGCAAGCAAGAGTAAAGGAAGAAATTGCTGATCCTTCCGATAATTTTCATCAAGAACAATATCCTCTATTAAACTTAGAAAAATTAAATTGCTTTAATGAAACATATATTAGGTTAAGTTCACATGATATGTACCAGATTTCAGGTTAAGTTCACGGCACAGCTACACTCATGTTCTCATGTTGCAATAGAAAAACAACTTTATGCTTTGATGAACAAGTGGAAATATCCTGTTCTCCTACCACATGATTAACACTAATGAATTAAAGTGGCGATTTTATTAGTTGCCCATTATATTTGAAATAATTTTACATTCTGCTAAGCAGCGATATGTAAACTTGACTTATTAGTAAATATATATCTTGGGGTTAAGCGAATGTTGGCTTCGAGTCTTCCAAAAGTCTAAATTAAGATTTACATTTATGGTTCTGAATAAAATAAACATTTAACTTATAATTTTGCATTAATCTTTTTATTTTAGAATTTAGCGCAAGTCTAGTAAGTATTATACCGTTCAGTAAACGTCGTGTTAAATCACGAATATTCTCATGTACGTAAAAATAAATTGATCTATGTAATGGAATGTGTAATATGACATAATCTAAAACTTTAATTAATAAATGATCAAAAAATCTTAATTTCCTACATTGTAATTTGGTTTTCTAAATGTTGCAATAACATTTTTATACAATTTATGAATCGTACCTGTTATTTAACAATAAATACGAGAATATGTATGGTAAACAAGATTTTGTTCCATGAATACAACACTAAAATGATGAGACGCATAATGCTTAAGTCATAATACAAGTTGATCATAATTGATAAATATCTTGCCAATGCTTCGAGTTAATATAATTACAATTCTCCTTCCTAAATTGAGCTAAAACTAATTATATTATGACAAATGCTCGTCCAAATCATCGCTAATTAACCACACGTCCACCTATCATGACCCAAATTAATAAAGTGTCGCAGACAAAGCCTGCTAACTGAACACAGCTTCACAGTATTCGCCGACCGTTTGATACGCCTGATCTAATTGAGTTTATCAGGCAAACTGGACGAGACCGTATCAGATTTCTTACATTCTCATAACAATGTGATAAACGACCTTTCTCACAACAACAATAACAATGAAGTGCGTTTCTCATAGCTGGAGTGCTCATGAATTGGACCCAATGTCCAGCGTTCTCCGCAACTTAACTCATATACCAGTTCTCAAAATAATCACGCGAGACGAAGGCGATACACAAAGGGATTTAAATTCTCTGATGACAAGTGTCGCACAAAAGATACAAAAGAATACGTTAGCTTCTCTGGACTTTGGCCGTGTCCTTTCTTAGTGTTGAATGACCCCTCCCATTGTTCAGGACGAGGGTGAAGTTATATGCATGCTTAGGTTTACAAAGACTTGGAATCGGTAGATAACCTGTTGGACGTCATCATTATGGTTACGAATTACCCTTTTAGTTTAAATAATGGTATGAAGACAGTTAAAGTATGTTAGTGTTTAAGTAGAATTGAGTATTATGCGTTTATTAAAGAGGTTTGTTAATAATGTGTCTAAATTCTTAGAACAAGTGAGGTCGTTAAATAATTCTGCACACTATTATATTTTAATGACCAGTTTTTTAGTTTACCCTGAGTTATTTGCACTATTTAATATAAGAAAGAAACATAGATTGGAAGCGTCAAAAGAATAATTTTTTTGTGAATTGGCTTTGTTTGATCTAATTAACTGTATGTGTTGTATATTCTAATTTGCAATGTATTTCATGCTTTCCGTTAAAACATTGTCAGTGTTACGTTTATATACCCCGAATAACTAATGAATTTTTTTTATGTGATTTATATAGTGTCAGTGCTATATTATTTTGAAGACTTATTATTGAATGCTTTCTGAAGAGCTCAGCTTGAACACGTCACTTGATAACAGCATTCCTCATATTAATAACAATAAATATTTAATAAAAATATCGAGAAGTCCTTTCAGTGACGATAGTGAAGTTGTTACCGTGAAAAAAATTAATATTTCATTCGACCAAAGACTTCTGACCTGAGTATGAACTATTATCCAGTCTGAAATTAAATCGGTTGTTCGAGATATTGAAAACAATTTCACAGCGACCATCGACTTATCACTTATGAACAAAATGTTATGAACAAATGTGCTGCAGATATTTAAATAACTCTGTAATATTATAGGTGTGAGTACGGATAATGTAAATATACTTGCCTGGCGTAGAGTCGCTAGAATGGATACAAAATCAACCAGACCAAGAAATATTCTTGTGACATTATTTTCTCCCCGGCTTCGTGACTCTATTTTATTAATGACGACACGCTATAACAAATTCAAGACCATGAAGAACTTTATAATTCTCATATTGGCATCACAGGTGATAAGACGCGAATTTATATTACTGAACATATTTCTCCCGAATGCAAGTATCTTTAATCAAAAACCAGAAAAGAGGCTAAAAGGTACCAATTTAAATATGTATGGTTACAATTTGGCAGAATTTATGTGCGCAAAAACGGTGAATAAAATTGTATTCAAATAAAAAACGGAGACTGTTTAAAAATGTTGCAATAATGTAATATGTATTTATTTGCTTGTTTTTTGTTTTGTCAATTATTTTACTTATATTTGGATTGATTTGATTTATTATTGTATAATGATTATTTATTATCAAAATGTAAATAGAGTTAGAAGTAAGCTGATAGACCTACATCTAAATATCCTCAACAGTGATCACGATATAATTTGCTTATATGAAAAAAAAAATTCTCAGTGAACCGTTTGATTGCTTGGGAGAGTGAAGTTGAGTATATTTGGCTTAGTGTTACTGTTTCTGACAATAGAAATTTTATTATTTGTCTATGTTATTTACAACCAGACATAGATTTAGACATAGATTTCTAACTGCTAAATAAGAATTTTAAATACAAAATACAATTACGACTTTATTTGTATCGGTGATTTTAATTTCCCGGCACTTGCTCTTATATCTGAATTCTTATTAGAAACAATGTCTTTATGCAACCTTACACATATACCCAATAAACATAATGGATTTCTAGATGTTACTTTATCTACACTTACTTGTGTAAATGTACATATATGGTACCGGTCCGATAAGCTGTGTAGTTGAACATCATTCCCCACTACCATAAATATTACATTTTCAGACCAATCACCTAATTTCATTAAATCTAACAATCACAAGAGACCCAATTTTAGTATATGTAACTTCGACGTTATTCACAGCGAACCAAGTTCAGTTGATTGGGATCTATTTTTGAAGAATCTTGACATTAATATTACTTTTCAATTAAATGCTATAATCAAGAAAAATATTCCCATGAAAATGGAAAGATCAGACAACTATCGTTTTTGGTTTGCCTTAATACGATGTTTAAGGGAAAAGCTTAAATTTTATAAACTTTGTAAAGGTCTCAATTGCAAAAAAGGCGCTGGGCCCGATGGTATTCCGACTATTTTTATAAAAAAAAATGGAATGCCTATGGAAAACTGCTTACATTATTCCATTCCACAAATCCATTGACAAAATTATTTCAATCCGTTTTGTACGACACTTTTTATTAATATTTTCAAATATTTCTGTCCACAAGTCAACACGATTTTGTTGCAAAAAGATCAACAATAAGTAATTTATTAATATATAAAAATTATCCTTGTAGCGCTTTTGCCAAAAGGAGGCAGATAGACTCCAATTATACAGACTTTTCGAAAGCGTTTAATAAGGTCAATAATTTGATACTACGCGGGAAACTTGAAGTTTATGGCATTCATGGGAATCTATTTCTCAACATCTTTCCTTCCATTATATGATTCTATATTAATAACTAACATTAATAATGTGTCAAAATATTTTGTAATATACTTAATAACACAAGTAACTCTTGACAATGTATTCCACTCACTTTTGTGCAGACTTAATTAGAGTTATAGTCTAGTTTATACCCTATTCTTTTTATTATACACTTACGCGGTATAACAAAAGTAGGTTGTTTTGTGAGCCTTTCAATAAATAAAAAAACGAATTATAATAATATGCTAGAACAACTAAAGCGACTATACACCTATAGTTTGGGCGTGTTTTTTTTTATATTTAATGGAAATATCTTCAATGGGAATATTTTGAGAGTGTCCAATTTTGAAATAAATTTCATTACTAAAAAATAGAAGCCGCATTGCAAAAACATAATGGATTTAAAAATGATATGTTAAACGTCTTAGATTTAGTAGCTAAATAATATAAAAACTTGAATAAACGATTATACAAACTCATGTACATAAACATAGTACCTTTGAATAGACCACACATTTCATTTATGAGCAGGTTCATATAATTTGGAAATTCCTAATATCATTTTTATTTCGATTAATCAGTCTCGCTTATTGATTAAAATCAAAATAGAATTTAAAACATCATACATTTTTAGGTTCATTAAATACAGAGACGTAGGTGTACTCTTATTTTCCATTTCAATTTGTAACACCGATAGAATTATTCAAAAGAGAAATATTAGGTAATTCTTACTATTTATCTATTCTTGATCAATGAAGTTTATTTTCCGAATCAATTTGTTGATAACAGAAATGAAAAGAAAATCATAATCATAATTTATAAAATAAAACGAAACATATGAAAAACATTTTATTACGTTACTGAAATAGAATATATAGCAATTATATTAATAAATAACCATGGTTTTAGTTGTTTCTAAGAAGTACAGTACAAAGGTGATTGTAAACAATAAAGCAATTGTATCAAATAACAAATACCCATATCAAATAATAAATTGAAACGCAAGTCAATACATGAGTTTTGTAAACCTCCTCATTCTCGTTTGTACCAATGAAAAAGGTCTAACGATTTAAAGCTTCGTGTTTTTTATTATAACCTTTGAGCATAAGGCAGTTTCTTGTCCAACCCTTCTGGTATATCGCTATCCGGTTTCTATAACGATAATTTGTGGCGGCCTTCGAAGAATCTATCGAATTGTGGGATGCTTTCCGCGTTTTATTTTATTTCTGAATGAAAAATAACATTATCAGATGTAATAAATGACGATTTTATTTTACAGGGGAAATTTTTTAAATATTCTGTTTCTATCTTGAGTTATGTCGGCTGAGATTTTAATGGAGTTAGAAAAGGGAAAAATGACAGGGAAAGTTTTAGAAGTTTCATAATTTTTCGGCTTTGCGTTGTTTTTAAATATGTTATCAAATAATTTAGTTGATTGCCATCTATTTGTCTATGACTTTAAACAAATTTTGTACAAAAATAGTAAATAATTTTTGTACAAAGATATGAATGCAACGCTATGCCCGAAATTATGATTGTAATACCACATTATCCAAATTCCTGGATTGATTAATGACTTTTTAACTACGATTTATTCTTAGAAAAATATATTTTAAAATTTAAATAAAAGTATACATGCCTTTATAGACCAGAAAGAAAAAATAAGCCTTTGGCATAAAAATTTGGTTACTTAGATTAGAAAATTTGACGAGGTTTTTGGAGGTCTTCCATACTATTGAATTTTTTATCCTCTAAAATTATTACTCTGAACTTTAAATAAGTGGTAATTAGATGAAGTTATATTGGGTGAATAAACTGGATATACTAGCAGGATCCAGTTCAATCTCAGTAATATTTCACGAGCGTGTCTCGCGTTATTATGAATAAAATAAATTCGATCCAACAGACTACTCAGTGCATCACCTAATCGATTTATTTGCTGAGAGTAAATCTCTGGATTTACCGTAAATCTCCCAAAAGCAAATCTCAATGAAAAATACCTTTGTTATTCCGCCAATAGCTCTGCATTACCTTCCTGGTGTCCAGTTCAAATTTGGGTATTAAAACTTCTATTCGCCATGCATGAGCATTTGCGTGGGTGGTTAACGTTTGTAAGTTACTTCTCATCAAAATTATTAATTGCTTCTGCCAATGGAAATTACATTTTAATATCTATAATTGTTGACAAACATTAACCCATAAATATTAACTTATTGAGAATTCCGTGCTTGAAGCCGATTAAACCCGTTTTTTCATGTATTTGGAAAGTTTGGCGCTAACTGTCATTTATCAAGCCCACTTCGGCTTATTTACAGCTTATAATAAAATATTCTGGGACTTTTGAGAATTGTTCTAGAGTAGTGCCGAAATTGTGGCTACCAATCCAATTTCACGTTTAGGACGGAGTTAATTAAATCTGGAGATATTATCTGGAGATATGAATACCATCGCTTTCATCTAAAACTAATAAAAAGTTAATAGAATAATTTAGTTTCTACTCCATAAACATATTTTATGACAGTAGTAAGTAATAACAGTAGTAGGTATGACTAACACGATAAGCTCTCGGAAAGTAAATACGTAAAAACGAGTTTGAGCGCAAACAGTTTTATATTTATTCTATATACACATATTGTTCAACGGCTGGTAGATTTAAGTTTTGATTGTACTATTTCACTTCTTTGTAACTGAAACTATTTAATTAGTATGATTAGAAAGAATTCGAATTTATTCCAACATCGTTTACTGCTACCTGCTTATCCAAATAATATGAGGACGTAATCTTCAAGCTTTATTCACAGTAGGTCATTAATTACACGTGGCAACGTATACACTCCCCATTCATTTCAAAGTATAGCTCGACTTTAAGCCTAACAATACATATTTAAGAAACCTTACCTTTAGAAAACCGTCCTATTATGAGGAATATTTGATGCCTGATGACGGAAATTCTGCATACTCGTTAGCTTTGGCATATTATGGGGCGTTCGCGTCGCATAACTTCACACGCTATCGTGAAGACGAACTTTTCTCGACTTGTTTGGTGTAAGAATGTCGTGGCTATATAAATTTATGGATAGCTAAGTACATACCTATATATATATATATATATATATATAGTATATAAGGTAAAAAGTAGATTAATATAATTATATTAAAAACTTGAAACTCACTGCAATAATATAAAGTATTAAATTCTTCTAATTGGGTATTTGAAAATTTTTTTTAATAATCTTAAAAATTGACCGAGTTAAAAAAGTTTAAATTTAACCTTTAGAGAAGGACCGCAATACTGTGTTGTGAGGTCATTTTTAATATTGCACATTATATTCTACAAGAGGAAAAGAGACAGGGATATACCCAGCTCTATCCGTATCTTCAACTTTAGAAGCTTACAACTGGCTTATTTTTAAATTCATTTTTGAATTTTTTTCAAGACTGGTTTTTAGTTAACTTATATTTCATAATGTTGTACGAAAAATATGAAAATTTAGAATGAGTCAAGTACCGTATTGAACCCACTGCTTTATGTGACACGATAAAAGTAAGCGATTGAGTCGTATTTGGGATTGTATCATCTAGTGGGAAATGAAATAGGTTCTTCATCAAAAAAATTGAAAATTGTTAAATGATTTGTTTTCCTTTTTTGTGTTTCAGATATTTTATACCTATGGTTTATAGTAAAGTCAAAAAGGTTAAACCTCGGAACGAAAGGACAAAAGCTGAAAAACTACATAGACCTTTGTTTTGAAGGTCTAAATATGAGCTGAAATGTTTCATTAGATATCGTGTCCGCTAGATATCAGAGGACAAAGAGCACAAAAATATTTTTTTTGCAAATATCTCGTTTTGTCATGCAAAGAAATACTTATAAGTCGTACAAATCGTGTTTGCAAACAACAATTCATGACTTTTGACCTTTGATCTCTTGATTAGCGGACATTTCAGCACATCTTTAGAATTACAAAACAAAGATCTATGCATATTTTTATCAGATCTCCTCCTTTTATTCTAAGATTTAATCCTTATTTTACTGACTGTACAGTAAGGCTCTTATTATGATTTACAATTTAATAATTTTAAAGTTCAAACTAACTAGGTATTCCGTAGGTTATTTAGTAGTCCGGAGTACATCGAAATTTTTCTAAACTTAACCTACAGTGTGCATGTTTTAGTTATTATGAAAAAAATATGGGTTGTATTACGTCCTCCACAAACCTGGACAATTTAAAACTCGCAGTAAATTATTTTCCGTGAACTGGGTTTAATTTCACCATCTTAGAATTAACGTCAGAGGGGCGTAATCTCGTTAGGGACGACGGAAAAACTGAGACGCGTTAACAACGGCATTGATCCCTCCCCTGTCAGCCTTGGGCGCTCTATTAATAGATAAGCTTTTGGAGCGGCTTAACTTGCTAATTGAGGCTGGTATTATTAATAGGTTCTTGAATTATGCGACTGTTAAAACGGTGTTACGTTACTAGTATATTATTGTTAACAGAAATAGATACTTTCCAAGTTTATGGCCATAGTGTGATATTAGGGAAATTTAAATACATAATATGCAACTTAATGGATCGCAATTATTGTTTAATTAATCTTTAGGCCAACTAATCAACTTATCCAAATAGAAAAAGGTTCTAAATTCGACAATATTTTTTTATGTTCGTTAGTACAAAGTAATACAAAAGTTTTTGTTAAGAAAGTTATAACTCAAGGGTGATCTTAAAAATTTGGTCAAGATCTGACGACACACTCCGAAGATGGACAATGAAACTCTTCATCTTTGTTGCGTTTTCGTTGCGCTTTTTTGACAAAGCAATCACAGCACCAGGGTATGTTGGTGGTGTATGGATTTATGTCAATGGTAATCTTCAATGGGTAATGGGATGTGACCGTATTTAAAGTATTATTTGTTAAATAGGCAATAATTAGTGTATCAGCTGAGGATATAAATATGCTCCTCTACGCTTTCATTGTTTACAATCCTATTATAACATTTTAATTTGTAAAAGTTTGGGTTCACACTGCTCAGAATTCTTCTTTGAACTTAATATGCTATCTTTTTAAATTCTCCTAACTTTCACCATCGTTTTATTTTCATAATGGCGTATTAGTTGGCTTACCCATTTTAGTAAACTATTAAAAATTATAAAATAAACTAAACTTTAGAAAAGAAAAAAAAACAGTTCAAAAATTAATTTATTTACAAAGGATTGGAAAGTTAAAAAAAATAAGTACATACCTTAATCGAGTCCTGAAATAAGAATTGACACCGATGTCTTTTAAGTACGTATTCATAATTAGTAGTTTCTTTTGGAATTGGTACCAAGTCCAAATAAAAATGAATAGAGCAAGAAAAAACAAATTGAACTGATATCAAGTAGAATTTCATTATTCAATCTTAAAAATGAATATCGCAATATTAATTTTTCTATTTAGGTGTAACTGAATATGAACATGATCTTTTTGGCATATTTTTAGAGTTCCGTACCTTAAAAGAAAAAATAGAATTCATCTAAGATTATTCATTTATCCGTCCGTATTTACGGACTCTTTTCTCAGAAACCACTTGACGTGAAAACTTGATATTTGGCAAAGTAATAAATCATGTTAACCCACACTTATCGCAATAGCTAAAACTCAAAAATATTCATTGGGAAATTTTAGGTAGTGCAAATTAAGTAAAGTTTTTAAAATACATGTATAGAATGGAATTTCGTTTCAAAGGGCTAGTTTTAAGGGTCTTAAAAATATTTTTTCATTATTCTAGGTATTAATATCTTCAGATATATACTGAGAAATATGCGAAAAAATATCCCCCCTCCCATATTTCCGAAACTATTCAACTTAAAATTATGAAAAAAATATGGGTTTTTAGAAGCCCACGCAAAGGATGTAGGAAAATTATACTGCTGATTCTAGATGTTAATTTTTTTTTAAATATTCCCCTTGTTTTTACATCTACGAAAGATATCGTAGGCAATATATTTATATTTCTCTATTTTCGGAGCCGATTTTCTCAGAAACCATACGATGTAGAAACTTAAAGGCACAGTAATACATCTTATTAACCCACATTTTTACAGATATTTTGCACAACCAATTTTTAAAAATATTTGTATACTAATTAAAGAAAATAATGGTTATAATTTTCTTTATTTTGTGGAGTATAATGTATAATTTGGAAATGTAAATTTAGAATATAATTTGAAAAGTTATACAGAATACTAAAATATTTCTAACAATTTTAAATTGTGTATTTAAAAAGACATTTTTAAAAATATACAAAAATATAAACTTCTACCCCCTTATTTCTGCAACCACTGAGCCAGAAATCATGAAAAAAAACGAATTGCTGAAGTCCCACTGAAAAATTATAGGAAAATTACAGCGATTATCCTCCATATCATAATTAATAAAATATTCACATTATTTTTACGCCTGTAAAAGTTATATTCCAAATTAAGGAAAAAAGAAATAGGAAAAAAAGTGGAAATAAATAAATTGTTTTTTAAATAAGTACTTCAAAACATTTTAATGTGCATACACCATTTAGCTTTTTAAAAATTCCAAGCGCTACAGTCAATCTTATTATGAACTAACAATCCATCTTATTATGAACTAACGTGTTACACAATAAAAGATGGTAAAATTACAAGTTCGTGTGTATTGCGCAGAACAAATCCGAGTTTTTGCATTTCAATTTTCTTATATAATAAGATATAATTATCTTATTTAAATGTTTTAGAAGACTATAGTAGCCTAAAACTTCCTATACGAACATCTTTTTGTGGGTTCCATACTGGAAGTGTTTGAACGCAACTCTCACTCTTGTTTCATTGTCCGTCGGTCTGTCTGCCAGCTTCTAAAGCGTAAATACTACTTACTAACGTTTCTACAGGTTACGCAAAATGATAACTCAAACCGTAACCGAGTTTTAATTTAACAAAAATAAATTCAGAAAGCGCCCTAATTAATACAAAAGTGATGACGAAAACAATTTTCAACGTATGTATACATGCATAAGTTATTGGAAAAGGAATTTTATCAAATATTGGAAAGCATATTTTAAAATTTTCCAATTATGATTTGACCTGGTGACATCCAAAAATATCTGAACATTGAGTATTCCCCTCTCCATGTTCTAAAGCACGCGAGATAAAAATTGCAAAGTTCATATAGATAATGATTTTTTTCAGTTAACAACGACACCTTATACTTATGAAAAAATGTCAAGCAATATATTTACATGGTGTAAAAAATAATAATAAATATATTAATAAAAACAAAACATACCCTTAAATATCTAATAGTTTGCGTATAATCCTCGTAGGGTTTCGTAGACACTTTTGCGAGATCTCCTCTTGCTTAACAAGTTTCACGTGTGTTATAATTTAAGCGAGTAATTTTACCTTACAGAGTAAATTAAGATTTCCCGTTAGAGGTATGTCAAGTCAAGATTGTATAAAACGCTATGCGCCTATTTGAAAACGGAAAATTGTCTGTATGAAATAAGAAAATGTGAAAAATATTTTCACACAAGAGCAGTGATAATGTTAACACTTCACACACAAGAGAATCGTCTACCGCTTCTTAACCCATCTACAATAATAGCTATGAATGAGTAAAGTGTAATAGGTATAAAATCTTAACAAAAAGCGGTATGATTTACAATTCTCCTGTACGACTTCTACAAGCTCAATGGCCCGATTAAACAATAACCGGAATCTAGCTGCTTGTATCGTTACCGACGTTAACCGTTTAACACTTTTTGCTCGGTTAACTGATGCGCCATCGTCGCTTAGTCACTATCAATATTTTCCCCGCATCTCAGTTAATTAAGCCGAAGCGCGCTAGAGACGACGCAAGTGTGGATTGTTTGTTTCTTTTCAAAGATAAATAAAAGTAATTGACGGTTTCATTAGCTCCGTGACACGGTTTATCAATTGAAGTCTCGCTTTTGCCTACAAAAATAAGTCGATTATATATGTGTGTGCTTATCTAGAAGACAACATCTCATACAACATAGAAAATACATCCTAATATTTTAGCTTGATAATTAATACACTCGCTACTTTTTCTGCATCTTTCGTAGGGTATACGAAGAGCGCGGCATTAATTTAGGAACTAAGTTTCGGCGAGTAAAGAATAAACAAAGTATGAAAGTTCCACGAAGAGAATTTAGAGTGCTCTTTCTTCACGAGTTGCATTAAGGACGAAAAGTGAGTGAAGTGATATGCAATATATGCACAGAGGGGCTGAAGGCCTACCCCCCCAATACAAGTATTGGTTGCAAAGTTTCGAAGAAAGAAAAATTTGTTACTTCTTGCCTCATACGGGATGATTTTCTATCATATGCAAATTAGAAAAATTAAAAAAAACCTTAATAAAGTAGATTCCAAGTTAAGTTCGCTTTATCTGGCTGAGCTCGAGCTTTCGTATTGCAATAATCAAAACTAATTCATGTTTTAGGAAAGAAGTGGATATATGCTGTTTGGGGTATTACTACAAGTTATGTTGCTATAATGTATGCAAATATATAAGTATAAAAGCGTTGCGTGTTTTTTCCCGCTTCGGTATTAATTTATTAACGGTTTAAAAAACAAATCATTCAGTTCGTCTAGTTCCCCCCCCCCCCATTAGAGTCTATAATTTAACAATACACGAACAATGAAATTTTCTTGCAATACGATAATAATCATAAAATTAAGAGTGGATATGAATCAAAATTATTTTGTTTTTTAAAAGTAACCATGACTGTTTTTTGTTTTATTGTTTTTTTTTAATGATAAATTACGGTTAATTTGCAAAACGTAGATATACTTCTCAACAGTTTTTTTTATTCTATGCTTTAGCCTAGTGCAGAATTTTACGGCACAATGTTTTAATATAAAACGCTTATTATAATCTATAATAATTAGTCATATGCACTTCTTTTAGATTTTTTGGATATTTCATTTTCGCGTACAATTACTTCAAATATTATTTTGATGTATCTATAACGGCGTAGTTTGTTTAACACAAAACTGATTCCAGTACACTTCGATTACCTTTGATTAAATTGTTACTACTTTTTATTTATCCACACGAATTAAACACATATTATATATGTTATGATCATCTGGACATTATATTCCATACGATGGTGTATATTTTTTAATAGATTAAGTAATTTTTGCGCCAAGCTATAAAAAATTATCAAGGATAAGCTTCAGTTTTCATGAAATTTATAAAATGAATATTCAATTTAAAATTGATATTTATGTCCCATATCATCGATAACAATCATATTTGATTGAAATAAAAAATATTTATTCATAAAAAATAATCCTTCTAAATTCTAAATAATTCTGCATATTTTTTTTCTGAAAAAGGTAATCTTAACAAAAACACCAATTTTTGTTAACAAATAATTTATGTTTGCGATCATATTAACACGAATATAAACGCGTACTATCTATAGACCGGCGGATCACAAACCTGCGAAGTTTCAGATCAAAATAAACCGAATATAATTTCTATCAATAAGTATCGAACTTCTTATTTATGATAACATATTACATGCGGATTCCTGTAGAATATAAGCAGCTTAGCCATTTTTATCCAGGTACAGATATGCTATGTATAATGCGGGTTGAATACATAATACGTACTTTGTGGAAACTAGCGTGCCTTGAAGTCGAAGACGCTCGGATACTTTGAGATTTGAAAATAAATATAAAACCTGTATTTATTATAACTTTAATTTGTATTATTACTTTGACTGCAGATCGCTATAAAAGGATTATTTTCACGGTAAATAAATGGACTAAGTAATTTTTACAGTAGATTTAGCCAAATTAAAAAAAAAATTGTATTTGAAAACACTAAATTTTAAATGCGTTGATTTGGAAAGGAATTTACTTTTTTGTTTGTTCCTTATACTCCGATAATTTTTTGATTCGAAAAGAGGTGGACCTTTTATTTATATTTGAAGTGTTCAGTGTGAGGTATAAATTGATCTTAATTGCCTTATCGCCTCTTAGAAAGACGATCGAGCAGGAGCTCCGAAAGGAATCGCGAACTACAGTTAGCTATTTAAAAGAAGAATGATCAAGGAAATATTGATACTGGTTAAAGGCTCATGAATCAATAATCGCAAATATGATAGCCTATATATATTATATATATATATATATATATATATATATATATATATATATATATATATATGTATATATATTGTTATGGAACGTGTAAAACAGTAAATATAATTTTTGTACACAGTATCCTTTTTTAAATTTACCCTTTTTGTAATGATACATTCAATAATCATTCGTGAAATAATTAAAACTTCAATTATAATTACTTACCATCATCCTCTTCCATAAAAAAATATTTCGAAGCCATTTTTGAAATATAAAAAAAAAAAAATATATATATATATATATACATATATATATATATATATGTATATATATATATATATATTTTTTTTTTTTATATTTCAAAAATGGCTTCGAAATATTTTTTTATGGAAGAGGATGATGGTAAGTAATTATAATTGAAGTTTTAATTATTTCACGAATGATTATTGAATGTATCATTACAAAAAGGGTAAATTTAAAAAAGGATACTGTGTACAAAAATTATATTTACTGTTTTACACGTTCCATAACAAAAAAATAATTGAAATCAGTAAAATACTGGATAATACATTTTAGAAACACATTTCACTGTGTAGAGAAATGCTAACCTTGTACCAGTAATTGAGTATAAAATGTAACTTTATGAAATAAATTTAACACAATGAAATGTGAAAAAAATACTTTTCGCTATGAAATTCAATTCATGTAAAAAATTGTCGACAAACAAGATATCAAATTTTGTCCTTAATTAAATTTCACGCCCGCTTCCTTCTCTTAATACGTCGGACGGAAAGCTTCGCAGCATTCATTGTATGTTCAAATAAAACAGAAAACAATTTTGCAATGAAGAATTAAATTGCAAAAAATAAGCAAAGTAGAGCTATTCAGAATTAATTAAAACTGTATAGTTATTCCTTCGTAAATTTTTTTTGGAATAAAAAGCGTTTAATATGACCCTTACGTGTTTACTTCGTGGCGTTGCTGTTATAACGAATTGAAAAGAAACCACTATTAAATAATTAGTGAATAAGTTCAATTACCTCCCATCAGCAATGTGCTTCAACCGTGGATGAGATGAAACAGTCAATACTTAGAGACCAGAGTGTGGTAAGCAAGTGAAGTGTAAAATAGAGAAGCAAAGTGCTTGTACCGAATACTTTAAAAAAAAATTATTTTAAGTTAAATTATCAAATTATAGTTGTGATGATTTAAATAATTCACATTATTCTTTTGGTAGCATTAAAGAATATGTTTTATTGTATGTATTTAAAAAAGAAACAACAAATTACGTTGGAAACATTGTAATATACTGAAACATTTAGAAACAGAAATTCAACGAGTGAAAAAACTACTTTAAATATAATTTTTCTCTTTTAATGTCGTACAACATAGTTAACAGAAAATTAATATATTGAGAAAAAACGCTGACAAAACATAATTAGCGAAAAAATTTGAAAAAACGCTGACAAAACATAATTAGAGAAAAAACGCTGAAAAAACTTAATTAGCCAAAAAATGAAACATTTAATTTAACGTGTTAAAAAACGTAGTGTATTCAATTTTTAAATTAGCTGTAAAATATTCCCGTTATGTTTATGGTGTGATACATATTTGTAGATTCAATATATCAGTCTCAGTCTGAAAAATAACAGATGGTTATTGTATAAGGGTTTTTCCTATTTCTCTATCGATATAAGTCAGAAAACTTTTATTTTTCAGTACACGCGCACGTAAATAATATAAAAGAATGTCTCTGCAATTTGAATTGTGACCTTTCAGGAATATCAGTAACTTTCTTCTTAAAAAATCGTTCAGTAGGAAATAGTAAACACATTAACGGAGATTCAGACACTGGCTATTCACAGATATTAAATTTTGTTCTTATACAAATATATATATATTGAAATTAATTTCCATTTTAAATTTTATTCATCGCTTAGGTTAAATTTAAAAGATATACTTGATACATTCGTTCCACTTACGATAATGTTAAACAATATTAATTGTAAATTATATTATCAAATTAATAAAATATGTACTATATATCGTGATGATTCATTTATCTCATGCATGTATGCTATAAAAAGAACATAAACTGAGTTTCCCCAATTTCAGAAACTTTTCAAACAAAAAACTAATGTAGAATCTTTGCTAATAACCCACCTGAAGATGTTGTAATACAAAGAAACCTGGGTCGTGGTAAAGAATTGAAAGAAAGTAGAAATAGTACTACATCACGTAGTTTCATTTAATTGTGAATAACGAATTTCTCCAAAATTAACGCCAAATATATTCAATAGTAGAATTTCTTATTAAACAATAAATAACACGTATTGTTTCACTGATATTGTAATGGTCAAAAAATAAAAGCTTTTATAATTAACTTACTACAATGCAGTTACTGATTTAATATTGTTCTTACTCGTTTGTTTTTCCCTTGTATAAGTACTGCTTCATTGGCAGAGCCCGAGGGGTGGCAGAGGTTGATACAATTCTTTACATTTCAACATAATGAACTCCCTTTCGCCACCTTTATAGCAATCGTTTGATAATAGACATCGTCTTTAATTACAGCGTTTCTCATAATCGTATATTTAAATTAAACTTTTAGTTACATAAAGTTTAATAACTATTTTGTCTTTAGTAAAATGAGCGGGTTCACATATTGTTTTGTTAGATTCACAGCGTGACGTTGGATTGGCTTTAATGTTATTTTTTATTATAATATTGAATTAAATAATGACTTTGTTTCACCTTTGATCGAGGTCGAATACAATATAAATGTATATTTGCTAATCTTTGTTTTTTTTTTACATAGGCACATTTTCATTTAACGTTTTATTGTTTGGTTCTGAGTATTTAATATGTCCATTGGCCCATGTAATGATTAAAATATTATTTTTCGTAGTATACTAGCAATATTTTCTGCTTCGGGAAAATTGCGCTATTTTACACTTAATGCTTTATGAAAATATGTAAAGAAAAATGTATTATTAAGTTAAAAACATTTACTAAAAATAATCTGGTGAAGAATTGTAAAGTTATACATTTATGGTGGTTGTTTACAAAAGAAGCAGGTATCGCTAACAATTAATTAATTAGTAATATGTTAATTAACTAACTAGTAGTAAAGTTAAGTAATAAATAACTTTCATAATTTTCTATTATGGATGTTGAACAAGTTTCCGGCGCATAGAACTACAAAGTTTTATTTAAAATACGTCTATTGGGTGATGCACGCACAGACACGATTTCCTTTCCATTTCATAATATTTATGAATGACGAACACAACGCATTGCGTTATGTAAAATATTGGTACATTTCGTTGATGAAAAAAAAATTAAAAATACATCAATTATTATCGAATTAATGGAATCTAAACGTAAAATAATATTTATATATATTTAAATATTTTACGTTTAGATGTTTTTGTAAAGAATCTCCGTTATACATAAACTCGTAAATATTGAAATAGACCTTCCGCTGAACCCATTAAAATATTATTTTTATTTCAAATGTCACGTTTATATTCGTATACATGTATATGCAATATGTATATACAGCAAATACAGTGTATCTATATTGTTTGAGCTTACAAATATAAATAAAAATAAAATTATTTTCGAGGACATTTTGATTGATGTTCGCTATCTACATACGACCCACCACGCCTCGGTAAAGGTACGCTGTATAAGGAGAGAATACATGTAATCTACCTACTCCACATTATTCCTGGATTGTAACTTCTTGTTCCTTTTTTGAAGTTGTTCAAATTTTACTTAATTTGTATTAGTTAAATTTGAAACGTAATAATTGGGATAGCCGCAAGTTGATAAGTTATAATTGTACTTGTAGTTTTAATGTTATTTTCGTTAATGTAGCGTACGAGTAATATTTTATGTCAAAATTTGGAAAAAATTAAATTATTACTCAATTATCCATTGCAATAGATAATTCAATAATCAATATTCAAAGACTAATCTTATTTCAATACTCGACATTTTAGTGTTTCATCTAAAAAAATTCGCTTAGATCCATTGTTTTTTTTTCATATTACTTGATGGTTTCTCACACATTCATTATCATCACTTACATTTTCTCAGCACATTCAAACACAATATCTGAATGTTTCCCAGCACCCAAACGATACAACTCTATTTGCCACTCAACACTCATTCACACGTCTATAATTATACGTTTAGACGCAAAGAACAAAAAACATGACTTCAAATGAAACACGAAATATTAAGCTTCAATAATATTTATGGTTATTGTAGTTTATATAGACACGCATCCCCATTTCTGATATTTATGGTTATTGTAGTTTATATAGACACGCGACAAATTCATTACAGATATGAATATTTTGTTAAAAATTTCACTAAAATACTGCAAGATTTCATCATTTGATTTTTTATGAAAAATAATGTTATAAATTTTCTCTTCAAAAAAATATCGAAAACCCTAAAAGAAAAGATCAAAGAGTCTGTTGAACATAAGAAAAATCATTTGTAATCATCTTATGAAGAGTAATGAGAACTGCATAACTACATATCAGAACCAAAAAAGCCAATAACCAAACGGTTCCAACAAAACTTAATACATATTTACCTTTTAGAAAAACACTAAAACTGTCTCTAATATAGTCATCTAATTTAATATGAAATTAGTCTTATAACAGATATATGTTTTATAACAGAAATAAAATATATATCGCAATTTTAGAGTATTATAATCAGTTCTTTTATTTTAAAATTTGTTATTACACTTCAAGGCTAACATTGTGCATTTACAATTTGATAATACATTTAAACAATTTTCAAATATTAAATTTTTTTGGACCAAAACGTGGCATTTAAAATTTAACATTTGATATACATAATCTACGATTACAAATGTTACTATCCATATTACATGACGAGTTATTTGCTCTAGTATATCTTTCTTAATAATAACTTGTGGTACAAAATTACAATAATAGTTTTATTGCGCACCATTATTTCAAATATTTTTTAAGATAAATATAGGTTTTATGTTGTTTATAAACATAAATAAATATACTACCTCGTGCATATAACGTTTTCAGTAGTTCATTCATATCGAAAAATGATTGGCATTAAAATAATTTCTATATATATATATATATATATATATATATATATATATATATATATATATATATATATATATATACACTTGTAAAGTGAACATAAACTAAAACATCGCGTTGCAACAACAAACAGCTAGGGGGTGAAAAAAGGGTATTCATTTATTTTATTTTATTAGCATTAAAAAAGTATTATGTAGGTAATTTTCTATGCTTATAAACAGCATTCAACTTCTAAACAAAAGTTGTTTCACATAGAGCAAACTTTTAAACAAAATCAATTTTATGACATCTTAAAACTAGACAAAAAAAATCTATGTTATTCCTCAAAACCTTGCGGTCACACTATACAGCTTCAATACATCATGCAAATGACATAAACCCATTGTCATTCGAGTCGAAACAAACAATACCCTTAGTATTTTCGCTTCCACACCGCACTACCTATACCAATCTTTTATTAGGAGAGAACGAGAAAGAGTAAGTTGTAAATTCGAAACTACCCTCGCTCGCTTGCAATACGTTTGGAATGTTTTGTGCGCCACCCTCGGCGATTTCGAGACGAAACGCAGCAAATGAACGAATACCCGCTATTATTATTCAAATGTTGGCTCGAAAATTGAACGGTTTTAGTGGTGATTACTAAATTGGGTCATAAACATATTTGTCTGGTTCAGTCGAATCAATTATTGGAATTAAATTTTTTTACGCATGGTAAAAAATTAAAATGAAACCGTCTTAAAATGCATCACCATCAATAGACATATGACCGATTATATTTGATCAAAGAGGTTACAAAACATCGAATGTACTCAATCACGTACAGTACAAGAAAAACTACACGTTCTTTTTTTAAAGATTTAATTTCAGGAAAAGTTTCGCTTTGCAAAGTTTTCACTTTTATTTTCCGTTATTTATTCTTATTATTTGAAAATTGTCCTCTATGAAAGCTACAGGTTTTTATAAGCGAGTACCGAGTTAACTCGATCGATATATAAGTCGTTTGAGATACACGTATGCATCCGACGGTGTATGGCTATTATATTAACTTGTTGATTATGAATGGCAACCCCTCCTTTTCTGCGCCCGCTCCTGTTTGCAAAATAAACGCACCACTAGACGAGCCCGGTACTGTCACTCTCGAATGCCCTTTATATATTGTTTCATATTATCTGTGTACTTTATATATTATTTCATATAATTTTGTGCGTCCATTGCCGTAGCATGTTGTATTTTGTTTATTTCGTATCGTATTTGTTTTGTTAGTTCAGTTTTTTTATCTTGTCGATTGGCTTAGAAATAAAGTTATATATTTCTTTATAATTAGTTCTATTTAGGCCTGGTGTAACATGTTTTACTATTTTCCCTCACCATACGTAAGCATTTGTATAAATTTTTGAAGCTTCTATGTTATATTTTAAGCAAATCCTTTTTCTGATCCAAAGCAGATTTAGAGAACAAGTGATCTTTTCCATATTTTATTAATTTTTGGCAAACATTTTTTCTTTGATAGACAGTGAGTATTTCCGCATATCGGAAAATATCTTATTGAAATTTAAATTTAGTGATTCTACTTTTCTTTTATTTCCTAAAATGTTAATAAATCAACTTTTATGGTGGTTTTCTCTTCCTTCTGGTACACGGGTTCATATACGTAGTTCCTGCTTGTAATGCTCGTTTATTACCTCTGTGGCATTAATATAAAATCCTAAACCACCTTAATTTATTTTCGCTCACCTGCAGTTGGACAAATATTATTCCTGATAAGTAAGGGACAATCATGTTGGACACGCAAATTACTGTGGCATTTAGTTAATATTAAAACACCTGCACCTCACCTGCAGTTGGACAAATATTATTCCTGATAAGTAAGGTACAATTATGTTGGACACGCAAATTACTGTGGCCTTTAGTTAATATTAAAATAAGGTTTGGATTGGAAATATTTTTAAATGAATAATAAAAATAAAGAAAAGCAATACCCGACAAACACGCAAGTTTTATATTCATACAAAGTAGACTCTTCTAGTCTATTCAGATATAGAAAAATTTCGTGTTATTTTGTGCAATTTTAAAATTCGCCTTTCTGGGTAAGTAAGTTTTTTAATCTACAAATACTACCATTTTAGAAGGAAATATTCTTCAAGTGCTATAATTAATCCACTTATTTTAATGAATATACATTTAATAGTATAAAATTAGTAAAAAATAAAGATATTTATGGGTTGACTTTTAAGAAGCAAAAATATAAATAATTATGAAGATAACAACAGAGTATCGGATCACACTACCGAACTGCGATCATCCAAAAACAGTTCCCAGTTACAGTCATAAAATCGAATTCAAAAATTTTAATTGTACGAAAATTATAAGCAAATATTTCTTAATAATAAGAGATATTAATATTAATAAAAAAATGTGTATATATATAATATTTAAGTTTAAATCTTTATTTGAAACTTAGTAAGGTAAATTACACGGTTGGCAAAATGTATTATTGAAAAAATTGATCTATATAAAGCAGCACTGCAGATTGTGACGACGTACATGTAATAAGATGAGGCAAACAAAGTTATCGCATAACAAGGACTGTGTTAAACTAGATAGAGGCAACGTACGATCCGATGGATGTGCAACAGAGCGCGTCTTTATCAGGCGCCCGCCCGCGAATGCACTCGTTGACCCAATTACCAACAGGCACGTGCATTATGCAGAGCCAGTCCGTTATATATGGCTTTCAGCTCTCTGCTTATCTAATTTAGGGCGGCAGGATGCAGGGCCGCCCATCCGATGTGCGGTTTAGGTCATTTCCGGCGATGTATATTGTTCTAGGTTCTGTATTCCAATATTTTGTGGAATATTGATTTACTTCAGCGATAGAGTTGATGTTGACTAGATATTAATTCCACTCAATCACAATTAACTATTTATTATTTATTCCCTCATAATGACCTCTTAGGGTGATTTTTCAACTTTTTTCCTTTAACAGCAGAGATATTTGCTAGGATAAAAAATATACACATACGTATCTACGGACGTATAATAAGAAAAATCTTTTTTTTATTTCGGCTATATAATCATTACAGAATTGTATATGTACCTGGTATAACATCTGTGTATTAAATGATTTATTATTATATTAAACGAAGCTCTATTTTTGCAGTGCATATTACAATGATAAGTACTTAATATAATCAAGATTTATTTAATTATTATTTAACTATCGGTTATTGCGGTTCTGCTACTTAAAAATTCTGTAGAAGTTGCTTAGTAGATAAGCCACTAATAAAGGATTTTTCGAAATACCTTAATTAATGGCGTGAAAAGAAATTTATATATTTTTCGTAGATTTAGTCATCCTTTCTATTTCGGTGAAGTTTTCGTAAATTGTTTCAGAGTGACTTAACTCAGCAACGGTTGCTTTGTTTATTACAATGATAAGTACTTAATATAATCACGATTTTTTAAATTATTATTTAACTATTGGTTATTGCGGTTCTGCTACTTAAACATTCTGTAGAAGTTGCTTAGTAGGTAAGCCACTAATAAAGGATTTTTCAAAATACCTTAATTAATTGCGTGAAAAGAAATTTATATATTTTTCGTAGATTTAGTCATCCTTTCTATTTCGGTGAAGTTTTCGTAAATTCTTTCAGAGTGACTTAACTCAGCAACGGTTGCTTTGTTTATTGATAATTTGTGCTCTTGGGACAGTTACATAAATACTCGTACTTATACACACACACACACACACACACACACACACACACACACACACACACACACACACACACACACACACACACACATATATATATATATATATATAAACTAATAACCTGGTATTTACTTACGAGTATACGTTATAATAGAAGATATATAAATTACTTCAATAGTTATTCAAAAATGGATTAATTTTTTTAAAATTCTTCAAGATATTAACTACAGATGATTTTAAAAATATGTTAATTTTGTCGAAATTTTGCTAAATTAATGTTGAAGAGTGGGAAAGTTTATTATCTAATTTTGGGGTTCAACTATTGACATGGTTTATTTCTGATTATTCTCTTAATCATAAGTAGATATAATAGGCGAGTACATATGTGGTTATTAATTTTATTTAAATACGACAAATAATTAAATTATATTAAGTAATATTGACAAAACCATAACTTATCATACTTCTGTCGTTATAAAGTATAGATTGTATTTGCGTCATAGTTATAATTCGATTCGGTTCCAGATATTCAAAGGATTTAAAAAAGAAGAAACTTTGAATTGAGGCTTTGCAAAGAGAAAATGATTGTGATATAGGGATTTTGAAGAAAAAAATATGCATCTTCGTAAAAATCGTCGTTATTTATTACCTAAAGCAATTCCAACTTTATCTTCATGTGTAAATCTCGTGTTTTAATTTTTTATATAAATCATGTGTTTTCATTCATTAGATTCGATTTCCTTTAGTTATCAACACTATGTAACTAGCTATTTTCAATTGTAATTGTTTACGAGGTATTTGTTAAGTATTAAAACTCGTTATCCTAATTTTTTACTCGTTTGTTTTTTCTATTTCATGGTGGTAAATTTGATGAATAAAATGGAAAAATATGTAGAAAGTGACGCCGGCTACAATCCATCGACACAAGTTATTTCGTCTCAATTCGTTCAGTAGAAGCTGAGTTTCCTTATCCCATTTTATCTTTAGCTTTTGAGTAAATTAAATAATACAAATAAAATAGACCGCGCAAGCAAGGTCATCGACAAAAGTTAACATTTGACTGGAGTATCTAATGCAGATGTAAATTCGTCTTTTAGCGTATGTGGGTTTAATGTATGCTTCCTTCTACAGGAAGGGCCTTCTACAAAAAAACAAAAGGCAAATAAAAATACTTACTCGTAATATTCATTCAGAGACACAAAATGGACTGCAGAAGAGAAAAAATATATCTACAATGGGAAATAGTTAAGGCAGAAAGAAATGATCAAATGCACAACTTTTTGAGATGAAGTTGGAAGTATCAATTAACAGATATTTTATAGCATCAAAGTTGAAAAATAAAATTATTATTTCTCGTCAAAAGTACAAATAAAAGTGCAGAAATAAGCAAGGGAATGCTAACAAGAATTACTACGGCCGCTATAGAAAAGGATTAATGGCCCTGCTGGTTAAATGAATGTGGAGTATTCTATTCATTTTTCTCCCTAATCAATTATTTATGTACTATGTCGAAATATACCTAATTAGGCTTTCTTTAAAAAATAATATATGTTGATATGTTAAAAAAGGTTCTAACTATCTACTAAAAAAGGCAAAAGATCTTCTAGTTGAATAACCGTATGTTATAAACTTCATATATTTTTGTTTGTGTTGGCTCCAAATTAACATTCATGTATTTTAATGTATACAATCGATGCATACGGCGGACTTATTGTTACGACAGCAATCTCTTATAGCTAACCAGGATACCAGTCCAGCCCCGCTCGACGAGCGGCCGGGAATCGAACCTGGATCTTCGCGGTTCACTGTGACGTCAAAGGCTGTATCCCGTGCTGTATGCTTGTGATCAATCCAACACACTACGGTGACGATTGTAGGAGATATAGTAATAGTAAAATTAATTATTAGGATTTCAAAAAATTAACACTTCTCTTCGTCGGCGTGGGCAGGTCGATTAAATTTAATATCGACATTAGATAAAATACTGTAAATTGATATTCTATTGGTCAGTATATCACTAATATGGCTCACATGCTACTAAGCATCCTCCTTTCGCATCCCGTTTTACACCTGGTTCGATGGATCGTACCATTTTTTTAGATTCGGCTTGTTATGTGTTCTCTATTAGGAAGGACTGCGGTCTTACCTCTAAGGAGTTAGAGCTGTAATAAAAATATAACAAAAGACGGGGACACTGCTTAAACTGTGCAAGGTAGAGAGTGATTGGCTTATTTATTTATTTATTACTGACCTTCCAGAATATTTCCATCGATACACTTGGACTTCAACGACTGATATCGTTTGCAATGGGTGGACGCCTGTGACTGATAATTTATAACGATCAGCTGAATTCAATTACGGCCCGCCTGTGACACGTGCAAAAAAGAAAGTGCCTTCAAAAACAGCAGATGGCTCTAAATGTCGCACGAGTATCGTTGAATACCGTTGATAGACCAACGTAGTATGTGGAGTCTATGGAATATACGCAGTATATGGAGTATAGTTTTTTGCTCTCCATGTGTGCAGACATGGTGGTTTTATGCAACCGTATAACATTTGTCGAAAAACTAAAAGTATACTCTGGAAAATTTGGTGATTTTATATATGTTTTCTGTGTCTTATATTTTTAATATAACTAGTTCGTATGGATTTTATCACCATTTACAAATGATATTGTAACGCTTGTGTTTGTGGATGTTCGAAAGTATTACTGAAAAAGGCGTGTATACGGCTGTAACTCAATCTCAGGTCACGCATTTGTACAAAATGACTGTTGTGTTTTTTTTGCTGCGTACATATTATATTATGACAGTTCATGCTGTGAATATCGTTATTAATAGTAATTATTTTCTTGTTTTGGAATTGTGCTTTAAATTATTTTGGATACCACACACTTATCGATATAGAGTATAAGCAAAACAATAAAGAAATTCGTCAATAATAATCCCCAAAAATGTAACGTAAGCATCGCGTATAATATGTACTATGTATTATTGTTTATGTAATTTATAAGTAAAATATGATTATGGTATACATTTTGTATATTTGCTTTAATTTTGCATGTTGGTATTTCTCACACAACTAAATAATCATCTTTTAAAAATTATCTTGAATTTAATAAATTGATTACAGTTGTGTCAGTTACTTTATATTTTGAGAATCTTATTATTATTATGTAACGAAGTTGACGCGCTACGTTTAAGGTTTACACTATATGATGTATCAAAACGTAATAAAAATGTTCTTAATCGGCGCGCGACCATTACGGTGCCAATTAAGAATTATACACATTACGCGCGCCGATTAAGAATTATACACCAAAGAATTACACTAATATATTTTTCGGTATTTTGACGTGCGTACATTAAAATAAAGTTTATTTAATTGTGGCACATCTTCTTTTGGCACGATATTCTATGTATAACCGTTAGGTGAGGGGTGAGTTTGTAAATTGGACATTTTTAAATTTTTTTCATCAGTGATGTGTAGCATTGAACAGAAAGCAAAAGTTTTTTTTATTTCTTTTAGTTTATCTGTTTATTAGAATATCGCACAAAAATTACCGAATCGATTTAAATAAGATTCTTATTAGGATAATGCTTGACGTTCGTATCAAAATTTAAGTTACTTATTAGTATAATAAGGGCATATTTGAAATATAAGCATAATTATTGAAGAAAAACTACCACTTTAATGAAAATTTACATAGGTAAGCTGTCGATTAAAGAAAGGAAAATAATACACGTGAAACTGTTAGGTAGCAAAATGAGCCAGGAATTATGTATATATGTTCCATTCGCAATTCGGAAAGTACTTCAATGTTATTTTTAAATACGTCAAGATTACGTGCAGTAACAAATTGAACGATGTGATTGGCAATCATATACAAAGATTTGTACGAGAAGTAGACAAGACAAGTTTTTATTAGATTGTGGTTTTAGGAGAACCGAAGACCAACAGCTCTAATTTCGTCTATTCGGACACAATGCTATAGGTCTGTCGGATACAATATCATAGACTCGTGTTTAGAGTTCCGTATTTCAACCTGAAAAAGGGAACCCTTATAAGATCAATTACGTGACCGCCTGTCAGCCCGTCACAGGCGATTTTTTCGGAAATTATGCGACACAGAAACTTGAAATTTGGCATAGTAATACATCTTGTTCACCCACATATTTTGTGTTGTATGTGTGCATACAAAAAATAAAGAAAGGATAAATAAAATACTATTTTTTTTCCTTTTTATATATCACGTGGGGTATTATTTGAAAGGATTTGATTTGAGGAATATACAAATATTTCTTTCATAATTTTAAATAGCATTTTTAAAAAGATATTCAAAAATTATAGGAAAATAGGGAATTCCCCCCTTTATACCCGAAATTACCTAAGCAAAAATTACGAAAAAGAAGGGTTGATAAAATCTGATTAGAAGATTATACATAATTTATTTTAAAATTTTAAGCTTTATTCTAGAATTTATAAGTTTTAAAATACGCTCATGTTTTTACGCCTACGCAAAATTTAATAGACAATATATACAGTTTGTGAAAAATTAATATATGTAAATAATTTAATAGAAATACATATACTCTTAATATACTATACACTTAAATGTTTATATGTGCCCATGTGTATACGCAACCCTCGTAGTGCGTGTTAATGAACCAGAAAAAAATATATTCTTCAGCGTAACCTCTCATAAAATGTTCAACTTTTCAAAGCACGGATGTCTCCGCGCGCACGTTCATTGGACAATAGATTTAACCGGCGCGGCACGACCTTTTCGATATGCTTTCGATACAACGTGTTCACGTTTCGCATCTCAAGCTCTCCGCTGAAGTTGTGCAATGCAGACGTCAGGAAAATTTGACGAAAGCACGGACGTGACGTGTCGAAAGCGTAGCGCGGGACCAAGCCTCCATACTAATGACATGCAGTGTGAATGTAAATCAACTCAAAATACGTAGAGCAGGTACTGCGTGTACCTAAATAACATATCCTAACAGAAGATCGATTGTATGCAAATGAAATCGAAGCGGAATAATATCGATGAAAGCGATCTGTCTTCGAGGAATGAGTGCGTGGGCTCAATATTAAAGTTATTATAAATGACTTCATATATTCACTGCTATATTGCATTAGCGAATTGAATTAGTTGTTGAAACATCAGTTTCTATTTAAGTATCTATGTTTTTACCAGTGGTCGCCCAGTGGTCGAAATTTGACGGTAATGTACTTGCCTACTTACTTTGTTGAAAACGCTAATAGGTAGGCGAGAGTAAGTCAATTCAGATTGTTGTTATAAAATTTTCTTTTTGCAACAGGTGTATATTAAGCAAGCTGACAGATTTTCTCGTTTTGCAATATTAAGCAAGCTGTGTTACACTAATATATAAAACACAGATATCTTTCAAGCAACATATAAAATAAACCCTTTTTTGCCTTGACATGCACTTCACAGACTATTGAAAATGGAATATTTGAAATCACACAACATTGACTCATTCAGTTAATCTGACATTTTAACATTTTTTGGCGTCAATCTCTACTCTGTGCGACTGTATAACCATAGACTATTAAGTTTTTGACATTGACGGTATGAACGGAAACAGTGAATCTTTTAATGTATTTATAATATATAATTTAATGTATTTGTAACATGCGTGCGTGCAATATGCTTAAAAAGGGGTACAACGTTTTCTCTTCACATATTAATATATAGATTATAATTGGTAAGATTTAATAAGTATTGTAAAATTCAGTCTGACGAATAAAACTCAAAATAACAAATATTATTAAAGACAAATTAAAAGAAAGATACGTACCCAGCGAATTTTCGATTGCCCCTGTCTGCGTTATATTTCGCTCTTTAGTGCAAAGATAAGTGAAACAGTTTTGCAAAAGAGTAATAAAAATGATAAAAATGCTGTTACTCAGTAATTATTTATAGATTTGATGAAGGTATTTACGTACATCTGTTAGTTCCTTTTATAAAATTGCTCCTTATTTTAAGTCGACTCGCTCCGAATATGTCTATGCGGAGAAAACTAAAAAAAGATATCATATGGAAATCTTGAATTTTTAATTAGTCTTTCACAATTACAACAAAAACAGTTCGCATATACAAACGGTATACCTTTATTAGATCGGTATAATGTAACAGTGTCTTATAAAAGCAATGAATACACGCGTAGAGCCTTATGTTTAATTAAAGTTTCAGCTTTAACTGTATCCGAATAAAGCGAATGAAAATATTCGAATTTATTTATGATATCGGTTTGACTCCGGGTTCTGATCGGTTTGACTCAGACTTCCGAACTAAATTTTAAGAAGAAAACAAATTGCCAGAAATATCAATATTTCGGTGTAAAATGCGGGTTCTATATTTTTTTTATTCGTCTACCGTCTCTATATATGTATTCCCTACAGGTATTTATAAAGAAAATATGGTCCACATTAAACATATTAGAGGTACAATAGGAGTCATATAATAAAATGTAATAGAAACTGTTGGAAAATGCCCTGATATATTTCTGGACAAACTACAGGGATTTATAAAGAAAATATGGCCCGCATTACACATATTAGAGGTACAATAGGAGTCATATAATAAAATGTAGTAGAAACTGTTAGGAAATGCCCTGATACATTTCTGGCCAAACTACAGGGATTTATAAAGAAAATATGGTCCGCATTACACATATTAGAGGTACAATAGGAGTCACATAATAAAATGTAATAGAAAATGTTAGGAAATGCCCTGTTACATCTCTTGATAAATATTGATATCCCATTGCTTATAAACCCTCAATGCCGTTTTTTTAAATGGGGAACCCCTTGATAAATATTATCAAGGGGTATAAAATTAATAATTCGTCACATCGGTCACACCGCGAACCCCATCAAACATACTTTTGTTAGGATCGTTTTCATTTTTATAAAACTAATCTTTTGAAAAAATTATATAACCTTATTTTTCTACTTTAAACTTAATGAATTTATATAAATTATATACTTATTTAACTTATATATCGAATTTAAATAATATTTCTCGTTTCATTTGAAAATAAAGTGTTGAAAAATAGTTACAGTTAGAACTTATTTCGGTGACTTTGTTGGTAGGTTAATAAAACAAACAAAGCAAGTTGTAGTTAGTTAGATCTTTATAAAAACTCTTCACTCTGTTAAATTTCTAGATATCATTAAAATACCATTAAAGAATTATCGTCAATACGAATTACTTTGGGTTTAACTATGTTTAGAATTATCTATGAAAGTATTTCAAAAAATGATAGAAAATGGGTTAATGAAGATAGATATAATTAGGAAGTACGACTAATTTATAAATATGATATATATTTTTAGTCGTAAACATGAAATAGACTAAAATTCTTAAAATAATTTCCATTGCTAATAAAGAGATGTTGGAAAATGAGCAGATTCTGCGGAAAAGTACCTAGTTAAATTTTATTTTCAAAAGGAAAAAATAATTCTCTTTTCGCTTTATTTCCTTCAACCAAGTATGCTAGAGAAACTCATTAGTGTAATATTCATAGCATTCATGGTTCTTGTGAATACCTGCCTATATAAAAGATATTATTTTAGTAAAAACGTTCCGCCTTGCCGAGATGAAATGTTTATTTTTTTCCAATTTATGTAGTATAATAAATGAAGTTGTTTAATATACACCTACTTGCCAAATATATTGTAAACCAAATATTAAAATTAAATTTATCTTTAATGTTTCCGTTATTATTTTTTAATTTTTTTCCAACTTAGCTTTCATCGCAGTAATTCTTGTGCACAATTTATCATGCTTTGTCAACTTTGATTTCTTAAAAACACATGCTGCGGTGTTTTGATTTCTTAAAAATACATGCTGCGATGATTTCTTAAAAACGCATGCTGCGTTGTTTTGATTTCTTAAAAACACATGCTGCGGTGATTTCTTAAAAACACATGCTGCAGTGATTTCTTAAAAACACATGCTGCGGTGTTTTGTAAAAAGATATATTTAACCAAGTATTAATTATTCTTATTGATTGAGCTACTTGAGCCAATTTTTAACATAGTGATGACTTAGATTGACAAAAAAGGAAATAAAATTATAATAATTTCGGCAATGGTGTTCATTTTTCTTTTTGAAGTTTGTAATGTCTTCTTAAAATGTTTATCCTAACCGACACAGCACTGATGATTGAACGCTTCTTGTTGATTTTTATCTCTGAGACAGTTATTAATCAATAGTTCTTTTCTCTGTATTTATTTGCTGTATTAAACGACGGAAAACTTTTTCCATTTTAAAGACCTCCACGATGTGATTGAGAAATTAAATAGGTAAGAGAATATATTGATCTATCCTCTTGAAGATTATCTAATCGTCATTTAATCCAACTTCGTAGGAGATGACATAGGTTGAAATAAAGAGAAGTAAAATTTTAGATAACTTATTGGTAAACAAATTTGCATCCAGATTTTAAATCTTTAAGGTGCTAATAGTTTCTTTTTCTTATTGACTCTAAACTACATTAAAAGTAAATAAAAAAACTCAGGAAATGTGATTTTGAATGTTATTCACTGTGCCCTACACAATTTAATCAAGCGTCTAGTTAATTTATTTATTTATGTACTTTAACCGATATATATATATATATATATATATATATATATATATATATATATATATCTAACTGATATATATGGCGGACTAATTGCTACGAGAACAATCCTTATAGCCAACCAGAACAACAGTCCGACTCCGCTCGACGGGCGGCCGGGAACTGAATCCGGGTTCTTGCGGTGCATCGCGCCACCAAAGGTCGTATGCCTTTTGATCAACTCAACACATCACGGCGACGACTTTAGATTTTATAAAATACTTTTACGAATATGTACGTTTCATATGGCAGAAAACACCTTTTCATAAAGTCACTTTTTTATCACGAATTCTGTCCGAAGTCCAAAATTAAAAATTGGTTACATCAATCAAGTGCCGCTATGCGCACAATTGTGCACGGACCTTCGTATCTATTGTCACGAGGTACTTTTATAAAATAACTAAAGGCCTTTGTTATGCAAGTTGGGAGAATATATAATTCACTTTCTCCATATATCACAACTTTTATATACAGTGTGATATCAACGTCTATTTATGTTTTTAAGCATATATTAAATCACTATATACGTCTTAGAATAAAATGGACTTCGGCTCAATTGAACTTTTGGATCATTAAACTACATAGAGTATTTTTTTGTAAATATTTTTTCTACAAGAATTTTATAGTAAATTTCTTTCAATTAATTGAAGCAGACTGCTTTTGTTTAAAACTTAATCGATAAATTTCAAAGAACGTCGATAAATATTTCCGAAATAGTTTATGTCCTTAACTAATATTTTTATTGACAATCATATGAATTGAATATACTTGTCACGTGTAAGGAAAGAGTGCAAGACAATCTTGTTGGGATTTTGGTTTTATTTCAATTCAGGTTTTATAAAATATCAATATGCAATAACTATTGAATTACGAGTAGAACTCGCACCACTAGGAATTAAGTATATTAAAACATTTATGAACTAGGAATTAAGTATATTAAAACATTTATGAACTAGGAATTAAGTATATTAAAACATTACGTATTATCTTTCCCTTTTGTCTAGTATACAACGTTTATAGACGTCATCAAAATGAAATATAAAATTTATTTATTGCTTTTAAGCCTAAAACGGACAAATTATATTAATGTCTTCAGATTTTTATTTCATGTACTTTGGAAAATAATGAGAGGGGACACAAAATTTTCCCAATTTGTAATTTATCTCAAAATAAAATGAAACTGGCCGACTCTCTACAAAGTGTTCTTTAGTTATCCCCTTTGTACCTACAAAAGTCCTCCCAAAAAGTACTTTTGCCTGGTTATTTAACATAATCTATGTATATTGTATGTATCCGATATACATTTATGGTTTAGAAAGAAAAGGGTGGTGACAGAAAGACGGATGGATAATCGAGCGAGCACAATAGTGTTCCGTTCATACCTTCGAGTGTGTAATCTTAAAAAATATAACCAAATTACTTTTTATGTAAAATAGAACATTTAAATTAAGAAAATAAAAATGATTAAATATAGACGTTAATAAAGACCGAAAACAAGAAATATAATACTATAATATCGGCTTATTTAACAACACTTATTGTTTTTGTTCAGTCATGTCGATTTTACACATAATCGTTTAATTGAAATTGACTGTGTATAATATTTACAAATCATTAAACCACAATATTCCTGGTCAAATTATTTCCACAATATTCTTAGACGCAATATTGTTTTAAGCTGCTCGCATATTGACCACAATATTCTTTAATTATTATTATAATTGTATGTAAAAGGTAAAAGATATTTTTTTTACATTAAGGAAAATTTCTTATGTTTTAGAATTTTCGTATGAAATAACCTGCAGAAAATGTTTTAGCGTAAAGCTGAGTATATCGCATAACATCAGCCTTTAAAAGTTACCTTTAGTAAGAGAGCAACAATAGCGGGTTTTAGGGAGGGCGTGCTCGGGTCAAGGATAGATTCGTGTGCAGCGGTGACATTATTATGAAACATCCTTTCATCCGCTCGTCCTTTCGTTTAATTTTATTATTCAATTAATAGTATAATGTTTAAAATCAGAATAAATAAATAACATTGACATTGAGTATAATATTTGAATGTAAAATCTATTAAAGTGTTAAGCATTTTCATTCTCTCAATATTAATTTCGGAAGCAATTTATTTTTGAAAAAAGCACCCCGTGCTTTTATACTTTAACAAACAGGGCTTAGACTAAAGGCCTTAGAGAGTAGACAGAGAAAACAGGTTCGATAATTATTTTTTGCTTTTTAGTGCAATATTTTGCAAAAGTGTGTTTTTTTAGTTTTTTAAACTATTTATTTATTTTTATATTTTAGTTATTTTAGTTTTAAGACTTTAATTTGATAAAATTATTGTATTGTCATCGATGCAAACATTCTCTATACGTGTGCACAATTTTAAATAATTCCGACATCTGGAAGTGGCTGAAAATTATTTTGTGGCTGTTTTTTATTTTTTTTGTTTTAACCTAAATTTTTTTTTATTTTATGAAATTCTCGTAAAAAAATTATTTTATGATCTTGATGTTTATGCAAAATTTTAAATAATTCAGACATCTGGGAGCGGATAAAAATTTAATTTAGAAATTTCGTTATTTTTGAAGTTTTACTCTTCAGGCGTGTTATGAAAAAATGGACAGAGTGAAATTTTATGATGCGTGCATGCGCACGCATGATGCGGTAAAAATCGACAGGATGAAGTTGGTCACGATGCGCACGCACGATGCAACAAAAATCGGCAGGATGAAGTCGGCTCACTAAATATATATATAAGGACGGAGTAGCATGATTCTGTACGTATTTATTGTAGGTAAAATAAGCTAAGCAAGGAAAAAGTGTTTGAAGCAATTGTCACGCTGCAGTTAAAAAATTATCAACTCACAATAAATTGGGGTCTATTAATTTTTTAGATCTTTCATGCATTCATAAAGTCTGAGTAGCAGTATACTGAAAAATTCGCGAGTTTGAAAAAAATCCTTTGGTTAAAAGCTATAAATTTTTTACATACATTATATTTCGATTCAAAAATATTATTATAATATTTTATTTGAAATTGAACCATTATTGCAAAATTTCATCCTTGCTGCTGGTGGTATGTTATTTTTGTATATAAGATAAACAAAGATAAAAAATGGATCACATATAACCACAGAGAAAGGGAAGGAATAGTTTCTAGTTTTAGTATAAGTTAGAATTTCCTATAAAATAATTCAATTTATTTGTCGAAATCCGTATGGAATTCAGACAGCTTGTTCAAAAATAAACATACAAACATAAAAACATTTATCCTCAATTTTTCTATCAATATTCAAATATCTATCAATATACATTTTCCAAATGTAATATCTATTTCATGCAAAAGGAATAGATATTATATATAGCCGTAATTTTAAGAATCATTGAACAAATTTTAAATTAAAGTAAAGTTGAAATATAATATATACGTATGTTATATTGCTGTTATATTGAGATTTTTTTTAAAATTTATAAATATTATTAATGTTTGTCGGGAAAAAGTGCGAATATTTATGAAGAAATGTATGCTGTAAATAAACGTATTTATTTTTAATATGACAATGCTTTTTACACTATGTATTTATTTTATGTATTTATACATTTATTAAATAATTTAAAGCAAAACTAGATCCTTAAAACATATGCTTAATGTATATGTAGTGGGCTTTGTCCCACGAGGCATTCATTTATACCCAATTAAAATATAACAATTATAAAATATAGTGAAAAACTGTTGTAAGTAATGAACGACAAAGTAATGTCGAAAGTACATTTATAGGTTAAGCAACTCGGTGTTTAGCTCAAATTTTGATCAAAGCTCAAATTTTGATAGTGTGCTTTGTATAAGAAACGTTTTCCTTCTCTATTTTTTTATTCGTGTGTTCGAAATTGATTTTGTAATTAATAATACCGAGGCATCGAATATAGTTAGGTGTTGTATGTAGCCTAAGTGGTTTGCATTCGCCATGTAATTATCACGTGGTAGGTATGGTTCTATTAGAGCTCATGTCTCGAATCTTCCTTAAAGGATCTAGGAAACTTTCGTTATCAGCACTTGGAAAGTCTTAGTACGATGCCCGAGTCAATTTAATATTGAAGCTCATTTCGTGGATCAAACTACGATTATCAAAGTAAGAATAAACTATTAGGATATCCGGCGAGCTGTGGATCGAATTGGAGTTAAGACATGATGCGGAATACTTTGTCAGTTTAAAGAATGTTCGAACGTATTTGAGTCAAATATGAGATACGATAAAAATAAATATTTTACACTAGCGTGACCCGTGCGAAGTCTTCGCATTATAAATTATTCAACTCAATTTAATAAATCAAAATTGATTGCAGGTATTCAATTCATTTCTAATTTTACACACTGCTTATTACGTTTTTATTCCATTATGAAGCTCAGATGACAGATCAAACAAATATTTTACTAAAATTGACATATAGAGGCGCAAGTATCAAAAGCATTGAGCTAAAGCTCCACTTTATTTATACGTGAGTGGATTTGAAATTAAACAAAAATTTTACCGACCGTCAATCATATTGACGTTGAGCCGTTAGATGGCAGTATTGCTGTTTTGTGTATATAATTTTAATAATTAATTAATTTGCAAAAACAATAGCAATAATACATTTTTTAGTTGTGGATGCCGGTAGAGCAAGCAATTATCTATAAAATGATATATAATTTATGTGGATTAGTTGTGAGGTTTTTTCTAAAAAGGGAGAGTAACATCTTAACCTTAGCGTATTAATATATAAGATGATGATGATATTGGATCATGAAAATTTAATGTTTTTAAAACTTATATTTCTTACTTATCACCTACGACGGAGCGAAGGTTGGTGATTTCCAATCGGTGATCACTATTATTGTTATAAACTTTCAGATTGAGTTCAAATGCTCACTTACATCGGATTGTTTTCGCACTTACAAACACGTGGATCTGATAATGACCAGGATGGTACCCCATGGATCTAAATAATTATAGCAGTTAGTGATTTTACATTTATTTTGAAATTTTTAGTTTACATTATACACTTTAATATTGAAATGGGCAGTTATCACACCTGTAAAAGTGAGGATTTGATGGTGACTAGACGTGACTAACGCTCTCCTGGGACTAAGGAATTAAATCAGTTAGAGTCTTCAAATTTACCTTCAAATATTCAGTCTTACCGGCCAGTTCACCCATATGCAAACCTGAAAATTTAATGGTACTTCTCTTAGCTCCACAGTCTTTCAGTGTCCATAAATATTTTGTTGTCTGTATTTAATTTCAATGTCATGTTAAGATTTAATTCATACTATCTGAAATATAAAAAATGAACAATAACACCTCGTTTTACTTCGCAGGATAAAATTTTGTTTCCACTTAGCTTATTTATTTTATTACAAGGATAAAATATATTACAATTCAGCCATATCACTTGTGTCACAAATTATAAGTTAGTGATGATAAACCCACAGGTGTCAAATAGAGTATAAATAAATATATTTATCGAAAATAGATAAGAAAATTTGATCCATGTAAATACAAGATGATTGACAGAATCTAGATTCTTGAAATATACGTATTTGTTTCATTAAACTCTGTGATCTATATGATATGTTTGTTTATTTGTTTTGATATGTTTGCTTTTGAAATAAAATATGCATTATATAGGTTGCACTTGTTATCAAGGTTATAAAGTAACTAACCTAATGCTAATAATACACATAGGTTATAGTAAGTAACTAAAGATATTTTCAGTTTGCTTACTCGATGCATAAGGAATTTCAACAAAGTCGTTGTTTATATATTGGGGTTGTAACTTACATATTTGATCAAAATTTCATATCGCTTATACCTACAGTTAAGGTAAACGTTTTGCTGCGATAAGCAAACATAGGCGGGCGACTTAGCGATTCCATCCGACCCTTTTGTTTACGGAACACCAAAAAGGGGAACAAGTCTAGTCTCGAAATCGGATTATCTCGGCCACCTCAATTACCAAGCGGCCTAAACTGAGGCGGAATAAAACAATTTTCCTCTTTCGCTTTTCTTATCCAAAAGTTTACGATCAAAAGAGAAAGGCGTGAAATGTTATGGTTTATTGGCGCGACGGAGCGACGGTGCGATGCGGACGTACACTTGACCGCTAGCCATGATCCGCTTGACTTGACGAGTGGGACGGGACGTGTTTGTATGTAAACTGCTTCTTCGAGACTAGAGTTCACTAAGCCGCACGACTTGCATGTCTCTGATACGCTAAATAGTTAATAAGTTTCGTCGATAATCGTTTATTTTAAGTAATGAATTAATTAAAATTGCCGAATTTTACGATATCTCGGACTATATGTCTGTAATAAAAATATATCGTATTTAATTTGCATTTAGCGCATTAGGAAACTTAATTCTTTCCTTGTCCCCTATACACCTTCCGATCGCCACGGTTGTTGTATTTCTCAATTTAATATTGAGTGGTGCTTCCTCGGATTTTAGTTTGTCTTCTTTTATCACTTGTTGTCATGAAAGACACGATGGTTTGGGTTTTATTTGCGGTATGAGCATTTTAATTTGATAATACCTGTCTTGTTTTTGGTATTGTATGCATCGCGTTATCGTTCTATGTTAAATGTAATTAACTTGTTTAAACATTGACGTGCAAATATCTTTCAAAGTAAATAAAAAAATGCCTAAAAAGAATTATGACTATGAGGGTGTAATTAATCAAAAGGTCTATTTCGAATTCCATTCAAGGAAAGAAAAAAATATTATTTATATTAATAGTATACTAAAATTCCTACTTCCAGATATAAAATTGTAAGTGCCTCAAATTATTCTCGATAAAATTGCTAGTATTTATAAAAGTGTACCATTTAGATTGTAAATGTGGGTATGATTCTAGAACAGGGTAAATGCAATATTAATTATTTTATAAGTGTTGGCTTGAAATTTACTACATACAATTAAAAACTTTATTAAAAAAGTCCAACTTAATTTTAATAAAATTGTAAATAAATAAAAATTGCTAATAATTTTAAAAGCGTCAGTAATTTAGATTGCGATCGCAGCGTATGTATTGCGTTTAAATTGTTGTAGATTACACAGTAAAGGGCATATAAATTATTCAACTGTTGATTTAAAATTCTCACCTTTTGCTTATAACCATAGAATAGAGTCAATTTTACCAAGAGCGGAAACGCATGTCGACAAATTAATTTTCACACATATTCGTAGTGATAAACAGCATTTTAATCATTAGTTGTCTGTTTATCGTGAGAAAGTGAAAAGTTCCGGTTCAAATAAATTCTAGATGGGGATTAGCGATAAACATCGGGTTTTTATGACACTTTATAACATTTTTCGACTTGGCAATCGTCGCATAAGTATTACCATACCTTATCGACAAATTTAACTTAACGAAACCGGTTGTCAGAAGAAAAGTTTACATGTATACGTAAATACATGACTTTATGTTAAATATCACAGGAAAGTATAATCGTTTGGAAACATTGGACATAAGTAGTTGGAGATAGTACTTAATCAAGTATAAAGTAGAAATTATATCATTGGTGTTATTGTATTTTTCCCTAAACTTAACAAACATTGAACATATTGAGTGATTTCTAGATACAAATTGCGTTGAAATAAACACAAATATGTTGATAATAACTCGTCAAGTGCCTTAGCAGTAACTTTTATAATTTCTATAACAATGACGACAAAAGAATAAATGTAATTATATTGAATATTATAGGTATACTTCTAGGTAATATAATAGGTATAACCATTAAGGAAAGGGTAGATCGTATCCATAACACGATACCAACATATAATGGAATATTCGTGAGATAATGGGAGTGAGTGACAACCTAGTAGTGTAATGTATTGCATCATAATTTCTAGTTGTTCCACCTTTGGAAGAGATAAACTCTAACGAAGACTTTTCATCTCTTAGCGACCAGCGCTACAGAGGAAGTATCGTGTTATCAAACATAAGAGAAAATGGTGATCAAACATAAGAGAAATACTTGCCTATTCGAGTTAACTTATTGAATTTGAATAAATTAAAGTATATCATTAATCTACAGTTTCTTTAAGCACGGCATTTTAAACATTAACTTTCACTATTACATTAGTTAAATATCTATTTTCTATAAAAACAACCTTAATTTTTTGCTGAGAATTTGAAACGAATATTTTTTTTATTTCAACGGAAGAATGTAAAACCTAATATATAATTGGTATGGAGCGCGATTATTATGCGTAAACCAAATATTATCTGGCATTTATACTATGATAGAATAGAACAACTGAAGCAAAGTTTTAAAAATATGTGTAATTAACGTTTAAATTTAGAAGTCTCAGTTCATATATACGATCATTGCAAGACATATGTCATCGATAAATTCATACTGCGTTTTGACGTTCATTCTCTGTGTACGAATATGTACTCTATGCGTAGCCGTGCACAACTAATATATATATATATATATATATATATATATATATATATATATATACATATATATATATATATACATATACATATATATATATACATATATATATATATATATATATATATATATATATATATATATATATATACTTATGTAAATATAAATATAGACCTAGAGGCTCGTAATTCAGAAATAAATGTATAATTATATCTTATATTAAACTCATTAAATTTACTTTAACTTGGTGCACACATTATACAAAATTAGATCAATTATAATTTAATCTTTATATTAAAATAACATTTTCCTTGTAACTGCTAATCTCTATCAAATGAATTGTTCACTTAATTAATAATACGTTGCGAAGAAACTGCAACTGTTTCTGGCACTTAGTTGTATATGGTTTCATTACTTATATTTAAAACGATCGCAAGTAAGCCAGAATTCGTTAAGAAAACTAATTTGAAGCAGGTTTGACTCGAAAGTCCTCTAGAGTACGACTCCCATATTTAGTTAAATTAATGAACGAGCCCGCCCATGCCCCTCCATTGTGGATTGTCAATTAAAGTTAAATAATTCATTAGCGCGAATAATCCACTTTTGATAACTTTGGAGTTGTTAAAATTTTACGGACATGGCGAAACTGACCTTTATTTAATCATAAATAATTTGTATATATATTCATTCTTTCCATCGCCAATACTTTAGTTCGTTCCGAAACATATAGTATGTGCCTATATATATATATATATATATATATATATATATATATATATATATATATATATATATATATATATTCAGCTATTCAAATTATAAATAAGATTAATTAACGTATTACTATTACCTGTTTTATTTATTTATTATGTACCATTTGGTTAATAATTCATAAAGCGATATTTTTTCTAGCGATTTCTGGAATGTTATATAACACTTCTGGCAGGGTATGTAACGAGCGCAGTACAATTTAGAGTACAGTACAATTTAGACTATCATGCTGAGTCCATATATTATTTTACAATTCCAAATGCATAATATAATTAGCTCGTAAAACTCTTAATACTATTACCAATTTTGCTTGAAACGCACTTTAATGTAGTGGCTTTGATTAAGCTTTCGGTGACCGTAATAAATAACATATAAACCGACCTGTAGCGTGCCTAAAGGACATAGTGCGTCCTGGCGCGTCCTGTTGAAAGGACACGAAAGATAAGACAAAGGACACAACGACTACATATGGCAGTGTGCCCTTTGTACGAGCATGGTCATAATTCAGCTGCGTAGGCCAGTTACGAGAGAATGTACTCTGATTGTTAGCTTATTGTTTTGTATGTGTAGGTTAGGAGATCAGTAAAGATAAGAGTTGGTTTGCGATCGAGTTTATTAAATAATTGGCAGCGAAAGACGCATGCGTATTCCAGATGTTCAGTAAATAAAATATTTACATAAAATAATGGAATATAAAGATGTGGAATGTTGCAGGTTTATTGAGAGAGATATGTTACCGTGTTTTTGTAATCGAAACACGGTAAGTGGAATTTTGGAAATATATTTTTCATTGTGAATTATCACAGATATTGGTAAGGCCGCGGTTTCCATTGATATTTCCAAATTATTAATGGTATATAAGTTAAGTAGCTTAACATATTAGCTAGAATATAAAGAAGGAAAAGACAATGTCAAGTGAATAGGTAAAAGATAGGCATTCACGGTAAGTACTTATAAACTTACTCAATCTCTTGAATCGACGTGTCTAAATAAGGGTATTTGAAAATTGCCCAATGTTATTTTGTCTTCACTGATGTTATGTTGTATAAGATCAGGCAAATATTACCGCGAGGAAGAACTGAGTATTTTATATTTTGAGAACGTTTTTCCTATCGTGAAGTCAAAATATTTTCAGTTGTGGAAATGTCTGTTTTCTAAACGGTATTTTATTATAAAATTCAATGGATCAAAGTGTGATTTATTGACATTAACAAATTTATTGAATATTCTATGGTCGTTAATTACGATAAATTTGATTTAATTGACATCTTTACGCTTATTGTAAATAAATAAATGCAATTCGTGATAAAGTGAATATGTAACATATTTAATGGAAAAAGGCGGACAGGGTGACATAACCAATTATGGGAAGTGGTCAAAATAGATATCTTTAAAGATATGTGAGACAATACCGGTGTTTCTCTCAATTTGCATTATTTGAACTAGCAAGTTTGTGTTATAAGGTGATACGTGAAAGGCGTCATTTGGTTAAAAATGGAAGATATCTCGTTATTTGTAACTTGTTTGATCGCAAGTGGGTGTTGACAGGTGGCTTCGACATGTCTTTTTTAAAATATAATTCTTTTAGTATTTGTTACTTTTACAAGTTGGAATTAAATGAAATGTTGAGTGACGATGTGGTTTTTTTTAATTTAAATTGTTATAATTAAAATTATCCTATTATTGAAATTATAATAATTTAATACCTATATATTAAGCGAAGTATTTTTCTATACGTAATCAATCGTAAAATATCTAAACAAAAAATCTGCCTTGTTAATGATAACTAATGAAATTTGCTTTTTTCACTGATAGTTTTAACATTTTAAAATATGCAATATAATATAAAAGTTGTCCAAGGTACTTGCATAAGTAGAACATTTAGAATTTCTCACTGAACATTTAATGATACATTTTTGCTTACGTTATTTATTACCATCGGCTTCAGTAACAGTATACCTTCATAAAGTAAATTTTTAAAGTTTAACTCAAGATATAGTTTTTACTGTAATTTATTTCATTTGCTTAAAAAATATATCTCGTGGAAGAATATACAAGGTGATCTTTGACAATTTAATTATTTATTTCAATTTAATAATTAGATTAATTAAATCTTTATGCCGTATTCCAGGCTTCTACGCATGCTAAGTAATTTTTTTCATTCAAACTTAGATACCCGTTTACATTCCATTTGAAACCGAATTTTGACAGTCGGTGAAACAGGTATTTAATTATTTGATCAGTAGATTCTTTATGGCGTGTTTCAATTTAATACGCGTATAACATTTATTCTCTTTACAAATTTTCACACACCCTTTCACTTCCTTAAATTTTGGATAAAATTTCGGTAATCGGTGAAATATATGTTTCACTATTCGCTTAGAGATCCTTTATGTCGTATTACAGGTTAATGGGCATGTTATATTATTTATAGCCTTCGGGATTAAATTTCAATAGAGTCCAAATTATATGTTTTAAACTTCAATATTTTTAGCTTTTCGTTAAATATATATATATATATATATATATATATATATATATATATATATATATATATATATATATATATATGAGTATAGACCGCTGTTATGTATTTGGCAATAATGTCATTACACTGGACCTAGGGATATTTTTTGAAAAATACATAGTTCATACAGTCATTGATTTTGACAGTATTCTATAATAGCTTTTGTCTAATATCAAAAAGTTTATTCCTAACATTAATTCGAATCACGAACTGATTCTGTACCAAGTTTCATGAAAATGTACCTAAAGATAAAATATTACAACTATGGCAATATATTACTCCATCACATAAGCTAAAATTATAACAAATTTGCAAAGTACAAATAGACTTTCTATATTGTCGTTTTTTTGAAAGACAACTATATTTCCATGTTTCCATTGTGGCTTGTTTGTGTCTGTTGGAAGCTACATTTACATAATTTTGCGGCCCTATAAAGTGTAAATAGTCCAAATATTCTTTGCTTCATTTGTTTACCTGATTTGGGTCTCAGTTTTGTTTGAAGGTCATTTTCAGGATCCTGATTCCCAAATATACTTCTTTTTATGAGTATTCAAATTCTGCTTGCTCTGCCAAGTTATGAAATAATTTTTGATATCAAGAGGGCTTTCAAGCGCAAGCTTCCAAAAGTCATCTCAATGTATTGCACTTCTATTTATTTTAATTTTCTATTACATCTATTTGTATATACTTTTCTATCTTTCATAATTTTCCTTTTTTCAGTATGTCAACTGTTTTTTAATAAAAAAATAATAATCATTTTTCATTGTGAAAAAAATAAAAACAATATTTTAGTTATTTGTATCAGAACCATGAACGTATATTTTCACTTTTTAGTTTTATTAACCAGTCGGACTTCTCTTTAATGGTATACATTGTGCCTGAACTTGATAAAAATCTTGGTAAAAAATAAAGTGGCTTAAATATGAGATAAGAAATAGCACGCAAACGCATTACATTGCATATTCATGTTATGCGTAAAGGAGATGATATGGTTTTCGCAGTTAGTTCACTCCTTAACTGTTTAATTAAGTTACTTTCTAATTTTGATTTGAAGATTATTCTCTCAGTGCGGTATTTTTGGGCTATATATGAGTGCTACAAAGTTTTATTAATTAAACAAATAAAACTTATTTATTTATTTATTTATCTACTTTAATGTATCTAATTGATACATATGGCGGACTTATTGCTACAAGAGCAATCTCTTACAACCAACCACAACACCGATCCAGCCCCGTTCGACGAACGGCCGGGAATCGAACCCGGGTCGCCGCGGTGCGTCGCATCGTCAAAGGCAGTATGCCTTGTGATCAACCCAACACACCACGGCGACGACTTGAGAGGTGTCAAAGGACACCCGGATGGAACGAAGTTCCTTTCGATTAATTAGTGAAGGAATTGTAATAAAATTTTATTTCTTTTAAGTTGTAATAATAATTATTGTTATTATATTTTATTACTTATTATGTACAAAAAACCTGTATACACTCAACAAAAATAATCGTCGCGACACCACACTGTCCAATGCGAAATAGAAAGACGAAACGAAAATAACTGGCTCGCTTTCTATGAGAGAGAGAGAGACAGACACAGAAACACGCGCACGCCGCACGGCTTGCAGCGCGCCCGCTAGCAACTATAGCAAAAAGTGTCGTTACAACTTTTGGTCTTAATTTTTTCCGTCTAGCCCCCTTTCGCAACGCGCGATAAGGAACTTCGTTCCAATATCAAAGCAGCTAAAATATACATGTATTAAACAAAGGTTATCCGACTTGTTTTTTCGCCATATTTGTATTGTTACGTATCGTAGATCTTTTTTCAAAAATTTAAAATTTACACTCGCCAATTCAGTAATGTACAATGTTATTTTCTTTATTTATTTGTAGACTTTTTGCATAAACGTATTTGTTTAGTGAATTTATAGCCAGAGAGCAATAATTTTCATTAAATGTTGAATATTTTAATGTGGTAAACGAAGCACACAAGTGATACAAATATTCGGATCGTGACCTTCTTTAAGTCGGATGAAATTTTTTATTTAAAATAGTTTGTAATTTCAGTATAAAATTAAAATGACGAATTTGAATCTATTATTGTCCGACCGACCGGCGTCTTGTCGGATCGATACCACCGATAAAAGTATATGACAGAGATAATGGTATGCCCATTTCTTTCTAGTTATTATAAGGCAATTGAGTTTCCATTTGAATATTTGACTGTTATAGCCTATTGACACAATACTTACCATTCGTGTTATATGTTAAAGGCCAAAGTAAAAAAAAATAAATTTAATAAAATGCAATGTTTAGAAATTTTAAGAAAAAAAATAAAAGAGACTTAATATGACTGACAAAATCGGCCAAGTCCGAGTCTTACTCATAATGACGATGGAGAGTTCTGTACCGTATATAATTAATTATCTTAATTTTGCGGTCACTAACAATAATTTAAAGTTTGTCGAGGTCAAGATTTTTAAACAGTTTAAGTTACATTGTTAATATTTTTTTTCAAATCTTTTTATTTTCTTGGTAATATTTAACCGATAATTTATTTACATAAATAATTTAAAATTGTTTGGTTCTCCTATTTCAACAATTTGCTGACATAAACCAGCCCAAACTAAAGTTATAATAAAATTAATAATAGAATTTGCCAATAATGATATTTTTCCACACATTCGACTTGGTTAAAAAAATAACATTTTTCGATTCTTTCTTTTGAACCAAAAGAAAGAAGAAAAATTTTTTTTTTGCGATTTTGATACCGGGCCTAGATGGGCACCGGCAACTTATATGACTGTGCCTCTTTCAAGTCGCCGTTGGCAGTGGCACACAGATAAATAGCCAGATGGACGACGAAGTTTTACCTTTTTAAACATTTAAGTGCGGAACTCTGAAAAGAAAGTAAGGAACTAAAAATAGAAAGGGTATTTCTAGTTTTCTTTTTTGCCATTATATATATTGGCGATGTAGGTTTACTAAGTGTTAAAGAAGACGGCGCTATATTCTGGAATTGAGAGTGTATAGATTTTCAATATACAAGGAATTTTCTTCCAAATGTTTCTGGGAATATTCAAAAAGAGAAGTTGCATATTTGTCAATTGCACAACTTTACTAAACTACATTCGATTAAAAATAATGATATTAACAAACTTAAATAAGACAACCGTCAAAGGATCATATTTTTTCGGAAAAAATTAATTTCTCTAACTCAAATGGAGAGGCGTTGGACAATTACGCTCAAACAGGGACTTAATAAATGAACTCACGGTCCGGGTGAACGTTCGCATCGAGTGAGACGTGCGACGTTGATGAATTCATAGTCTACTGCTTAATTGCGGCCGTAGGCCTTGTGGCGAGACAAATCAATTATAGCATAAGCCGCCTTCGTGTCAGGGCGGGTGAGCTGGGAGCCAGTTACTTCTAACAACCTGGAATTTCTACGCATGTTTTTGGGTTATTTCAATATGGTTACTTCTGTGTTAACTACGGTAAGGCGTTGCAATGTGAATCTTAAGTTAATTAAGTTAAAAAAGACATTTTTCCATCACAGTTTGCACAGATGAAATAAAATATTTTTCATGTTTAGAGTTCTGTACCTCAAAAGGAAAAGAGACACCTTGTAAAATCACTCCACGTGTTTTTCCTTCTATCTTTGACAGTCGTTTTTCTCAGAAACCGCTTGACGTAGAAACTTGAAATTTGGCATAGTAATAAAACATATTAATTCGCACATACCTCAACAGCTAATACTGAAAAATAAGCATATGAAAATTCTAAGGGTAGCAAATTAAGTACACGGAAAATTATGAAAAAATAGGGTTTTTAGAATCTTATGCTAAAATACTAGGAAAATTATAGCGATTATCCTAGATCTTATAATTTTGTATAGTAATGTAGCGAGCAATATATTCATATTGTGGAAAATTTATATTTATAAATAGTTTAATAGAATTACTATGTAATCTTAAATTTTTATAAGTGCTTAAATATGTACGGAAACCTCGTGATGCGATTTTTACTCGATACTACAGATTTTAACATACGTTTATTACTTTATTTATTTTGAAATGAAAACAGACTAGAGAGAGAATTAGCTTTGTGAAATAATAACTCTAAGCGTGCGACCAATCAAGTACCCAATCTATTTTAAATCCATAAAGGCTAAGCAACATTTTTCAGTCTACAGTCTAATTGGAAATTAATATTAAAAGAAAAAATTGAATTTCATGTCAAAAGTCTATTGTTTATCTCTGAAATTTGTCTTTGCAAAATGTTATCATAAATGGTGTTAGGTTTGATTTTACAAAGTCAAATCTATATATATGATAAAATTGTAACTGAGTGAATTTTGTTCATTGAGAATAGTTAAAAAACGTGATTGACTTAGCGTATAGAATGATAATAGAAGCCAGAAAAACTTTTTTTAGAATTTTTGTCTGTCTATATGTTAATTTGAGTGGGTATCACGCAAAATCTTCTGGATCATTATGATGAAAGCTGTTATGGTAGTAGTTACCCAGGAGAAACATCTAAGAGAAAAAACATTTTTTTCCTAATTACATGCGAACGAAGTGATAGGCACAGTTAGCAGTACCTATATGGTGTTACCTGATGAACATTTTTATTATTGTAACCCATCGGTTATGAAGTGTCGAGTATAATTTTAGTCCTTAAAGAAATATATGAAAAGTAGCTACTTCTATTTATCACATATTCCGAATAAAACAACTCGTTAGTTAATTGCCTTCATACTACACATTGAGATGTGGTAACGGAATGATAGCAATCACAGTTATAACGTTTTAATGTCTTCGGTTGAAACTTTCCCCATATTCACATATTATAAGTGCTTAATTCGATGTACAAAAGAAACAATAGCCATTTCAAATAAAAATTAGTTATATTTCGTAACTATTAGAAAGCGAAATATGCGAATCGGTAAAGGTGAAGTGTTATTGTCACGCGATGCACCGCAAAATTGTTTACAGATATGCCGACAAATTATATAACCGGCCGATCAAAGAGGAGTCAGTTGGCCTGATTTTTTGTATTCGTTATAAATCCAAAGATGGAGAAAAGATTTACGGCGAACTTGAACAATAGTCACAGCAACCGGTTTAGGTAGAAAATAACGGTAACTAACTTAATCGCGAGCTGTCAAAATTTGAATTATCGTGCTTGGAGCGCAAGTTCACTGCTCTTGTAGTCCCGTTACTTTGATGCAAAGCTTCTGGATTGAAAGACTTATTTGATTTTGAGGTATTAAGTCTGAGGGAATTAGGTATAGTGAATTCAAAAGTTCACCTTTTAGACAATCTCACCTTGAGACTACCAGGAGGTTAAAGACAGCTATGCTTACTATACCTCCTTAATTCATTGAATTTTTCTTTCTTTGTTAAAATAGTTCGTATCTAAGATCGACTACAATTAAGCTTTCTTTTTTCATTAATTTTTTCATTATAGACATTAGGTATAAATTAGATATAGACAATACTTTAATATAGTTCAACTTTGAACTTAATATAAACAATGTAGTTTACGTCCTTTTAACAATATCAGTATGTAGTAGGGTTAAGATATCTGTAGTGCTAGACTGACTAAAAATAATGTAAATTGCACTTAAATAATGGTAAAACATTTTTTTGGCATGAACTGAATGCACACCAATGCACTTGTACTTTATTTAGAATATTTTTAATGTTATGTTGAAATTATTACAACGTTATAAGCAAAAATGATAAATATGAATATAAACAGGAAACAGACTTGATATGAACAAGGGAACATGATTTGTCAGTTTTATATACGGATGCATATTTCGCTGTATGTATGAATTTAGTTTTGTAGGGATTTGTATTAAAGTAATTACATTGTTATAAATATTGAATTAAAGTCAAGATAGAGAGATTAAATTACCTGTCATTTCATGGACCTTTAAATTTATACCACACTTACTAAAAAATTGGCTTTCACATTTTATTGTGAGTCATTCACAACGTGTTATAAAGAATACGGGAAACATTTGAGATGAACAAAATACTCCGACCGTGAAAGCTTTGGAAAATCATCTCTGTCTTAAAATTTCCTATTATTTTTTAGTATAACGATTCTCGGAAGCTACCTTAATCAGATCATTCCTGAGTTTGTCTGTCTGTTCACGCATTAATGGCAGCATGTGCGTTCGTCCTAGTACATTTGCGCTCATGAGTGTGTAAAAAAGCTGGTTTAAGCAGATCCTTGTGCTGTTAGTTAGGAAATTGTATATTATTTAATTTGATTTTCAATATATTATTGAGTTTCAAGTACATCGTACATTTTGGAAGATCTGCGAGTAATTTTAGATATATTACAAGAGTTGATCCAGGATTGAAGTAGCTCACTAATTACTGATACTAGGTTTCACTAGAGAAATTAAACTAATTTTTCATTTTATTAGTTTATTAGGTGATCGGCAAGACAAATTTTCGTCGGATGGCAGATAATCATGTTAAATGGATACTTAATTTTTATTCACAACTAAATGAAACTACGTGATGTAGTATTATTCCTATTTTTTAAAATTATTAACCACGGTTTCGTTGTAGGATAACATCTTCAGGTGGGCAATTTGTACAGGTCAACATGTAGATCTCATGAGATCAACATGAATTTTCACAAATTGCCCACCTGAAGATGCTGTCATGTAACGAAACCTCGGTCGTGGTTAAGAATTTAAATAAAGTAGAAATAATACTATATTACGTAGTTTCAATTACTTGTGAAAAAAATGAAGTGACAACGAATTTCTATAAAATTAGCGCCAAATATATTCAATATTTAATTGGATACCTTTTTTATTAAATCAATGAAAGAAAGCAAACTTGCCTTTTAGACTAATGCATTTTTCTTACTTGCCACTTTCGATCTCGTAAGTAGTGTCCAGTGTAGGAACGTCCAGTCAGCTTCGTTTCTTGTCAACTATGATGTTAGTACTGGTAGTATGTTAGCAGTGCTCTTGTTTCTTTTACTGGTAAAAGGGGTCCGGGAACTACCTTTGCTATTAATATGTTTTTAAGGAAATAGGTACTATGAACTGCTTTAAAATTGTGTCTTCAAATAGTTTGAGTAACGAGCTAAAGTAAGTAAATATGATAGATGACTTTTTTTCATCTACATATTCTTGTTGATATAAAAGGTACCTGACATTAAAACTATATACTTTTCTTTGGTACGGGTTCCTGATGTAGTTTTCGTGGTATTTGTAATATAGAAAATTTTGATTTTCTTCATAATGTTTGCATTACAATTTTGTTGAAGTCATTCTTTCGTGCAAAGTTTTTTCTTATTATCATTATATTCTTTTATTTAAGAATTTTATAAGACCTGTTTGCTATTCGTTAAACATTTTGATCCAAGGGCTATAATATTGATAATGATTTACGTAAATAAATATCGCTTGATCTGTCCAATAATTTCATGAAAATGTATAAAAGAGACTCTAGAAGTGTGCAAGTAAAATTTTTTAAAGAATTGTGTATTCTAAAAAGAATTATGTAAAGAGCTTCAGCATTAAACTATGTCCATTGTGGTGTACAATTTCCTTTTGCATAAGAAAGACCCACGAATGAATGTTACTCATCCAAGATCCCGAAGTTACGGGCTTTCAAATGCCGTGGGTCTATTTACATGAAGCAAATTATGGCTTATTGTCACCAATATAGCTTCGCTTTCCATTAATTAGTAATTAGATATGTTCTTTCATTCTCTCTCTGTAAATATTTATATTTTTATCTAAGTTTCTATGAAATGAAGACCCCAAAAATTTTTAAATTTTGGTACCGCATGACTAATGCATCAGAATCTATAAATTAATTCTTGTAAATAAAGTAGTTTTAATTTCTATACAAGTACAGATTAACATAAACGGCAATAAAGCTAAAAATGATCTTAGTGTCTTTAATAATAAATCTATTAGCATATATAAGCATGAGAGGAACAACTCACGGATTATTTATTTCATGTACATAAGTGTCTCACCACTTACAAATGTGAGAAATGGGGCAAGTTAATTACATTAAATGAAGACGAGTTGAAAAAAAATAGCGGTTAAATTCCAAGTAGTGTTTTTATGTGGAATTGGAATAAATTTTAAACGTAAACGATATGTTTAAATATTTTTAAGTAATTTACATAACTTTTATATTTGAACTTGGCAAGTGTTTAATATAAAGTGAAACTTATAGCGGGAAAATACCTATGGCAAAGAATTGAACTTTACTTGTAGATTTGAATAATTATTTTTAAATAATTATATATATATATATATATATATATATATTGCATGATATTTCCATGTCTACTTGCAGTATATCATGTACATAGGTCTAAAACTGTAGAAGCTGTGACAGATAAATGGAAGAGCGCATATACGGACGGATGGAGGGGCGACCAAACCGACAGACAAAATTAAAATTTCCACGTTTCACAATGGAACTCTTATATATAGTCGGGTGTTATCTGCTAGTTTAATATAATTTAATTGTACCACGTAGTAACTTTTTATTCCGCTACGTTACCTAATAATACGGTACGAGTATACTTACCCTATTATATTGTTTGAGAAATATATATGATATAGTCTACCAAGCGAATTGAAAAATATAACATGGCGAAAGGTAAAAATAAGCCGCCTTCAGTGATAGTAGAGCGAAAAAATTACAGTAAAATTAGAAGCTCGAATGGTCCTCATAACTGTTCAATAGGTCTAATACGATCAATGCAGTAGGATACTAGCGAGAAGATAACAGTTAAGAGTATTAAAGTAATTTTCGACTATGACTATGTGGAGCGAATAAGGACATTTCTAATATGTAATAAAGCGAGCCACCATATGCGATTACAATTGAAAAGAACCGAGTTCTTATTTTTGATAATGCTCTTCTTAATATTGATTGTACTTTTTTTTAATACTTTTTTGACTTTGAAGATACTAAACAAACTTTTGGCTGTGACTACATAGATACATTCTTCAGAGCTAAAACGATAGTTAGATTCTGGTTGTTAATAGAAGCTTTTATACATACACAGCTGATTTGTAAAAATACAACTAAAATTATTTATTGTAATGAGTTGGCCAACGAAGAGATGCAGAAAAAGAAAACGTAACCAAAAAAAAGCACTGGCAACAATCAAATATCACATTAAATCGAACTAAAGTTTAAAAAAAAAAAATATTAAGTAGGACATAAATATTTAGTGTAACCATTATTCTAAAAGATATTGAAAACAGCACTGTCAAAAACTGGGCGAGTTATCTTTTGCTAGTTTGTTCGTGAACGAAAGCAATGAAACTAAAACAGGGATTTCGTTGCCATTTTAAATTCAATAAGTCAGATATAAGACCAATTTTGGTTTCTAAACTCACATGAGAACTTTTAGAAATTTATTTTTAATTAGTCTAAGATATTTTATTTCTACATTCTTTTAAAGTTAATTTTAATTTTGAGTTACAATTGCATAATAATCATATTCATTAGGCCAGGAATCGGTTCGATTTGCATATAATTATTTTAAAATGAAAGCCATGTATTTTATACCCTGAATGTATTACGTATATACAAATCATAAAGGTTTGTTTTCTACAACTCGAGTATATATAAAGAATAATACCGCATAACAAAATAACATTCAAATAAATTGTCAACAAACATTCCGATTCGGTTGATCTCTGTAATCAAATTACACACAGAAATTATCTAGAATAGAATAAACAATTTTTGCTTGCATGACCGAAACGAATGATTATTTTTTTAATTGTCCTTAAATTCTCCATTGTTTATTAAGCAACGCAGTTATTGTAATATTTAAATAACCATCGCAACGAGATAGAGACGTTACAGAGTAATGTCGTTGTCACGCAAAATTAGCTTGAAAATTTCACCGGATGTCCCATTTTTTCCCCCTTTTTTTAAATGTATTCCAACGTTATCATTAATACAAGTTTTTTAAATTTACCTTAAAATGTAAGTTTATTATTAATAACGCAGCGTTGGATTGAATTTATGTTTTAATTTGACATTTTAGCATTCAATTAACTTTTGGCGAGTAAATTTTATTTTACATTTCTCTTTTGGCTTATAGTTCTTATATAGACTTTTCTGATTTCTTATATTTCTTATCTTAGTGTATTACTCAGTAATTTATTAACGGTATTTTAGTCGAACAAATTCTTCATTTTTGTCTGAGGTAAGATATTTATTTCGTAGAAATTTCGTACCATCTCTACTTTTGGCAGCGTACACATGTTTTATATTTTATTGATTATATTCATGCTTTATTATGTTCACAATTTACCTTTATATCAGATCAATTTTATTCTAGTCTGCTTCTACGATTATTCGTATCTTTACCGCTATAATTTGACGATTTGATTGATAGACGTAAGATGAATCGGTAAATTTAACATAAACGTATGTACCATGTTTATTGTTACTATTTTTATCTATTCTTCAATAATTTTATCTTAGGCATAATCGAATCTAAGTTTATGTTTGTTAGACGAGAGATGGCTCTTCATAATTTTTACATGTTACAGTTCTTTCCATTTTATACCTTTGATTTATATTCGGGTCAAGAGTCATTTACTGTTTCATGTTCTTAAAGTTCGAATCAAAATTATATCATTCTCTTCTGTTCTGTACATCTCACATTCTGACAAATTGGTCTTGAAGTTTGTTTCGGATTTTCACATTTTTAATAATAGTTCACAAAGTATTACAATGTTTGAATTGATTACTTGTCATTTTTGTTTTGCGAACATTTTGATACATTATTTCATGATATATTTATGAGGTATTAATGATAAACATTGAAATAAACTAAGTGGTAATTATAAAATTATGTGTGCCTAAAATTAAATACGATAGTTGACTCATTCTAATTTTTTATATTTTTCGTACAATATTGTGAAATATAAGTTAATTAAAAACCAATCTTGAAGAAAATTCAAAAATTGATTGAAAAATAAGCCAGTTGTAGGCTCCTAAATTTGAAGATACTGATAGAGTTGGGTATATCCCTGTCTCTTTTTCTCTCGTAGAATATAATGTGCAATATTAAAAATGACCTCACAACATAGTATTGCCGTCCTTCTCTAAAGGTTAAATTTAAACTTTTATAACTCGGTCAATTTTTAAGATTATTAAAAAAAAATTTCACTCTTCATCAGCTTGTACCTTGAAATTATGATTAATGAAATAAAAAAAATTTAGTCAAATACCCAATTATGGAAATATAAAAAAAAAATAAACTATAACACTAAGTTGGAAAAATAAGAGATCTAAATAGAGAAATATTTAAGATATGAGATCAAAAAATAAAGAAAAACCGTGTATTAAAGCATTAGGATAAACAAGGCGGCGTTACATGAAGAGGGGCATTTAATAAATCATAATTTTCACTTCGATTTTCATTTAAAAAAAGCATAGATAGATTGAAACAAAATAAGAAACTAAACATTGTTATTGGCGATATATGAACCTGTTCCCGTGCCACAACGTAACTTATTTGAAAAAAAAATCCGAAGAATCAAAAACTATAAAAGATAAAAGTTATAATCGTGTAAAAGCATGTAATATATGAAAGCAGAAACTTTTCTAATTTACACACTACCTCACAACTATCAGATACGATTTGATTGTTCCCACATACCTACAATACTACCTCACAACTATCAGATACGATTTGATTGTTCCCACATACCTACAATACTACCTCACAACTATCAGATACGATTTGATTGTTCCCACATACCTACAATACTACCTCACAACTATCAGATACGATTTGATTATTCCCACATACCTACAATACTACCTCACAACTATCAGATACGATTTGATTGTTCCCACATACCTACAATTCAGTGTACATTGCTCCGACAGCCACTCAAGGATTAAGTAATGTTTAAGTTTTCGCAACTTTCCCTAGAGTGAACATTGCGTCGTTGGCAGAACTCGGCGAAATTAAACGTACATTTACATTCACACTGCGAATATATCGGTAGAGGAAAAGTTTTCTCTTCACAAAGCGCGTTTCGCTTATCTGAACTTGTGGAATACGGAAATTGTTAATGTGTACGTAGGCTGGAGTCTTAGTTGGGCGGGCATTTGAACGTCTGAGTTTTTACTGTATTCGATCAGTAAATACAATGTTTGTGCTATATCTATTTCTTCCACCAAAATCTTTACTTTATAAAGCCGTCAAATGTTAGCAGGGCGGTGCGTAGTAAGATTTGAAATCAAAGTTTCAACAATTTTCCGAAACAAAAACAGGTGTCGTAAGAGCATCTTATAAAAAAGACGGGTGATATTCGTGATGACGTTTTCATTGTGTCGAGATTACTAATACTAAAAAATACTAATAACTAATAGATATAGCCCTATTTAGTAATTTCGAGACTCGATTCATTCACTTAATTTTGTCTTTTATAAAATTTTTATTTTTTATAAAAATCTATATAATTTGATCTAAGATTTGTGTTTGTTTTGTTTGAAGATAAAAGTTTTCGACTAAGGTACTATGCAATAATATAGCCCTCTCGATGAGATGACCTGCTTTTAATATTTCCCGTACTGGCAGTTCAAATCGTTTAAAATTTCGTTAAAAATCGTTGAAAAATCTAATCATTTTTCTTATTCCGGACTTCACGCAAACGAAGTTGTAGGCACTAGCTGTGCCTAATGTCCAATAAACATCACACAACACATAACACTAATGTCTAATAAACATCACACAACACATAACACTAATGTCTAATAAACATCACACAACACATAACACTAATGTCTAATAAACATCACACAACACATAACACTAATGTCTAATAGACATCAAACAACATGTGATAAATCGATATAAATTCTTCTTTAAAGTGTGTTAAAGCAATGTTAGATTTAAGCTATCAGCGCGCCATGCACTACTAGCAGTAAATATAGGTCATCAGGACTAGTCCAGTCGTGAAAAGAAAATAAAATCTACTGATTATTCAGCTACTGACGGAACGATTATCTCAAATTAATTTTTCTGCTACAAACAGCTCTGATACGGGAGGAATAAGAAAATAATAGTTTTAAAGTAATTAATTATTTTAAAGTGCTTTATAAAGTAAAATTTATATTAAAGATATATAAATATTGAAGGATATTTGGAATTTCTATTAAACTATTTACAAATAATAATGTGATTGTTGCCTTACTTTGTGACCTAATTTCTTTAAAACTATGTGACAGTGTGATTATAGTTTTCTGTTAAACTTTAGCTAAGCTTTTAGTTACGCATAATGGTTTTGGAGATAAGAGGAAGAATATGTTTTGCATGGACATTTTCAAACAATGTCAATTCATGTCTTTAAATGATTAGTGTTCTTTATCACTATGTCGAATTTCATGTCTTTAAGTGATTAGTGTTCTTTATCACTATATTAAATTTCATGTGTTTAAATGATCAGAGTTCTTTATCACCATATCAAACTTCATGTCTTTAAATGATTAGTGTTCTTTATCACTATGTCGAATTTCATGTCTTTAAATGATTAGTATTCTTTATCACTATATCAAATTTCATGTCTTTAAATAATTAGTGTTCTTTATCACTTTGTCAAATGTCATATCTTTAAATGATTAGTGTCCTTTATCACTATATCAAATTCCATGTCTTCAAATGATTAGTGTTCTTTATCACTATGTCAAATTTCATGTCCTCAAATTATTAGTGTGCTTTGTCACTATGTCAAATTTCATGTCTTCAAAAAGTAAGGAAAACGGTTGTGCAGACCGTCACACAAACGGGTATGTCAGTTATCTTGCAAGGGTTGCGTTCTTTTCCTTTTAAGTGCGGAATAAGTTTGTCAATATATGCACTTATTGTCTCTAACTCGTATATAGTAAGTATTAAGACGATTTATTGCCAAGACGTAAATTCTTTTCTTTTCACGGTCTTGACAATATTAATATTATATATACATACATATATATATATATATATATATACATATATTTATATATATATACATATATATATATATATATATATATATATATATATATATATATATATATATATACACATTTTAACCGCTTTCCTTTACATTAACTTTCATTAATCTTCACTTTCTTTAATCAAGACTCTATAATCTAAAAAAATATTGAAAAATAAGAAGTTTTGATTTATTTATTCAATTGCGGACCTAAAAGTTCAACAAGTTAGTTACAGTCGTGTTAAATAACGAATATACAACATTTTTTAAACATACTACCTTTTGCCCGCTGCTTAGTCCAACTGAATTTTCGATACAGAGTACGTAAATAATACATTTATTTAAAATTGTTACTTAAAAAAAACACTTACTTCATCTTGCAGGAACTATATGGTATTTTAGGTTGCATAATAACTATGTCAAGTGGCATGAAAATATATTCAGCCGTTTAGGCGCGATTGAGTAACAAGCATCCGAAAATATTCTTCGTTATTTTAGTACTTATTTTAGGCTAGAAAAGTATAGTCTATGAAATACTATTATACAAAGTATATGTACCCTTTGCTGTACGGTTACGGAGTTATTTAGTAACAAACATACACAAAACTTTCACATTTGTAATATTATTGTAGTTAGGATTAGCAGTGCAAGAAAATATGAACTATACAAGAACATAATATATATATATATATATATATATATATATATATATATATAATTTTTTTTTAACATACGAAATAGGTACGGGAGATGCATTAAAAGCCATAAGCGTTCTCTTATAAATTGGCAGGCGACTACCAATCCCGTGAATATTATTAATTAAAGATTTTTTTAGATTACTATTTTGGCTTAATTACATTAACGATGAACCTTTACTAGTAAAACAAGTGGTTTGTTTTTTTAATATTTCATTCTAGTATCCTTTAATAAGGTTGATACTGCAATCAGATTATTCACGTCCGTTAAACTACTAGTTTGTTAGAGCTAAAATGAATTTAAAGACTCTTTACAACATTATTCGCTTTATCCTTAATAAATCTAAACATAGCGATGCGAGATAGGCAACTAAACAAACGAGGCAATTGCGGTTGGACACGACTACAGAGACCTGGTCGGATCGCGGTCAGCGCGGACGACCTATTCGGATCAAGCCAGGCGTGATTGCACAGATGACTGATCGTAACTCTGTTAGACCCAATTGTACACCACGTGAATGTGGCTTAATCCAATTTTCATTTGGCTGTATTAATAATAGCAATAATAATACACATTTTATCTTTTTTATTTAGACCCGAGCTTTGTGGAGCTATGACGCACCCTTCCCACAATTTCGTGTTTATTTTTTTCTTTTGGTTTGGCGTAGAACGTAGGCATAATGGAATTATTTGACCGAATTAGTGTTTGATAACAAACTGAAATATGTTTTAGGGGATTAACCGGTTAATTTCGGCACTTGAAATAGATTTGAAAGCGATTGTTTTTTTTTCTATAAATGCAATTTTAATAACAAACTATCCAAATTATATACAAGCAACATCATCTTTTGTAAAACACAGTCGTTTTGTAAAATTTTGAATCTTCTAATTAAACAATAACAAAAGATATGTTGCTACATTTTAACAGACGGTTATTGCATATTAGTACATGAATACAGTTTTGATCGTTTGGAGATTGATTTTTGAAGGTTTGGAATTTGAGAAAATATTCAGCAATATATTTCAAGATTTTTAAATAATACATGTTATATTAATATAAAAGTGAAATAAATAGTTTAATAGAATGATAGTAGGTATATTAAACTATTATTTCACTTTTATGTTAATATAATATGTTTTATTTAAATGATAGTATATATATATATATATATATATATATATATATATATATATATATATATATATATATATATTATGACAATCGACTCTGTATATTTCATTTTATTCGGGGGAATTCTAGAATATATGCTTTTGCCAAAATTTCTTGTATGGGATTTAATTCTGATAAAATATTTTTCACATATATTAGCGACGAAAGAGTTATAAACACAGTATTAAGTTAAATACTTGCTTTTCGCTCGCACTGTACAAGTTACTGATCTTCTGCCTAATGTTATAGAATATATCTAAATATTCTTTAATGTTAATAAAAAGTGAAACGATACAGGTCTATAGTGGATTGGCTTTCCATGAATCTGTTTTGTTGTGAACTTAAGATAATAAGAGTAATATTTAGTTCAAGAATGAACTTCTTTACTTTAGCTAAAAACAAGTAAAAAGTTCATAATAAAACGCTTGCTCAAATTATACTTTATCGCCACTGTGTGTAGCAATAATGGTAAACAAAGAAAAATTAAGAAGAAAAAAGGAAAAAAGGGTGTCATAGACACGGCCGTGTATTGTACGTGAATACGTCTATTAACCCGTTACGGGTTTTATTTTTTAAATAAAATATTTTTTTTATTCTAACACCTTATTATATTCACTATCACCACTTTAAGTTAATGTTTTATATACAATCGATAGATTTTGACGACAGCTGACGATTAAAACTTAAACGAACATCGTAGCTTTTCCGAATCAAAAGTTATACTAATTGCAAATCTCGATACGCAGCAAAATAACCTCGAAATGGCGGCGCTTCCCCCTCTACTGCGCGCGATGCGTCACTGTTCTCGCTTATCGTAATGAATTCTTTGATCCTTTGGCTATCCAGTGGTATAATTTAATTTTTGATGTAGAGGATAGATTCGAAACTGCAACGCCAAACTGTATCCCCCGATTTTGTTATCATTAGGTTTTTTGGATTGCCCCCGTATGGTAGCAAATTTAAAAACGTATTCACGTCAAAACGTTTATTCATTATTAGTACAATAAAATGGATATTTTTTGTATGCACTGAGTCAAAGCCGTAGACCATTTTAGAATTTTTGTAATGAAAAATCTTCCAGTGTTTCCTAACTATATGATTGATGTAGAATAAGGGAGATTCAAGGAAAAATTAAATAGTGACTACGATCCTCAAGAAAAAAGTATATATATATATATATATATATATATATATATATATATATATATATATATATATATATTTATCATCCACTAACTACGATATACATCCACTAACTGTCTTATAACTATAAAAGTCGTGATACAGAAATACTCAAATTTCAACAAGAGTAATTAACAGCAGTTAACTAGAAATAGACGTACAATTTGCTCTGACATTTATGTTTGCATGTAGTACGATCCAGGTGTCTTTATATGTACCTATCACTCTAAAAGGTCAAGGAAAAGGATTAATTTGAGGAACCTTGGAATAGCCAATAGGAACAATCTAAGGAACAATCTAAAGAAGTATATATAAATCTTTTTTTCCCTATATTGCTGGATTTTAATAAAAAAAGATTTGTTCGACAATATGGCTTTTAGCGTAGGTCATGTCATTTGTGATGACATGTGTGTGATGGCTTTGTATATATCTACACACACACACACACACACACATATATATATATATATATATATATATATATATATATATATATATATATATATATATATATATATATATATTTACACACACACTATAAATAAACATCGGTTTGATAAATAAAGTATTCACATAATTAGTTCTGTAACAATATACAACGAAGACGTATATTAAGAAAAATGATGGCGATAAATGATAAAAAGGGACACGAGGGATATTCAATATTGAAAGTTAAAAAGAGGAGCAGCGAGATAACTGATGACAACATTTTAATGGCGAATTCAAGTAGAGATAAAATCGCGCCAACATTGCCGATGCATCTTCATTGGATTTTCTTTTTTGTTCTGTTCGCGTAAAATATATGGAGTAACTGATACTGAATTAAATTGTAACATGATATTTATTTATATTATCGACCTTGAATATAATTTAAAATTAAAAATAATATATGAAGAAGTATAAACTAACGGCAGCAATCGATTTAGCAAAGTTACTTAAAAACTCGAAGCATCTTGCAAGAGAACGGGCTTCTAACTCTAATCTGACTGGAAAATATTTGAAATATAGAAATCACTAATTTAAATTTAAAATTAAAAATAAATATATGGTTAGATTACGATTACTCTTACCATAAAATAAGCTATTTATTAAAAGATTACCATAAGCCAAACTTATTTATCACGGGAGTTAGCTTCAATGGCTCGTAGATATCGTTTGAGCGTGAAGCAATACTTGTATGTAAAAAAACGATCAAGTGCCTGTCCGAACAAGTGAAAATAGGACCGTGTCAACTATAAGTTCTATATCTATTGAAGTTGTCGGTGCGAAAATTAACCGAAATGCTTTTCAAAGTTCCGATTAAATTTTAATAATTAACATATTTTCAGACTTCGAATTCATGGTTAAAAAATAAGAGGAATGCAAGTGACCACAAATCTGTACTGAACATTGAAAATTATTTGTAGGTTCGCAATAATGGCTAAAAATGAACAATCAATTTCAATTTGAAAAGCTGTCTAAATTCACCCTATCCGATGCGCATACAAAATGTTTCTTACTAAATATATTGTTTAAAGCTTTGATTTAATTTCTTAATATTTTGTCAAAGCTTTTACTTGCATATTCATAGGATTAACAATTTCAACTGTGGTAGACGGACGTATAGCCGAATGGACCGGCGGTCATTATGAAATTATGAGAATTCCGTATTACAAGGGAACCCCAAAAATATATAGATTAGACCATTTATATTCTCGAGAATCAGAATTTCTACCACAATAATACTTGCTTTATACATTTTTTAATTTCTTACTCCGTAAAAGTGTTTGCATGTTAAATTTCAATAGGTCTCTATTGCAATAATCGCTTCTCTGTAATGCGCACGTTGAAGGTCATTATTCCATTATATAGCAGTATCTATATAAATGTTACGTAGTAGTATAATTGCACGTAATTTATTATTCTTCCTTAAACCTACTTCTCATGAACTCGTTTATTAATTTCTTAGTATTTTCCCTTTAGTGTGCCAATTTCTGAATATACTTTCACACAATCGCCCTTTATGACGTAGCAGACAACGACGAAAGACCTCCGCTATCGCATTAGGATTCAACTCTCATAAAAGAAGGTATGAAAAATAGCCAGCCTCATTGCTATCATATATAAATGCTACCATACATAACTTATCTGATTTAAGTTTTGCATTTTCATAATTTTTTTATAACATAGAAATTAAGCAGCATTTAAAAAATCAAGAATGGGTTTGCCTCAATACTGTTGAATGTACCTTTAAAAGCATTAATAAGTTAACCAGTATCGTAATCCTATAGTCATTTGAAGGAAAAACCCTTCATGGGCAACTTTCCTGATAAACAATAGTAATTGCAGCTGCAGACTTGCAAACAAAGCCACCACAAAAATACAAGAAGTACTTGACAAAATCAACGGATGGACCGTTCATTGGAAAATCAAACTCGACGAGTCTAAATCCATCTATGTCACATTCCCATTGCGACAAACAAATAGCAATCTATTCATTTGTCTCAATGGAATTCGATTCCCGCAAGCAGATTCAGCGAAATATCTTGGACTACATTTGGATAATATGTTTAATTGGAAATACCACAACAGAGTAAAACTGAGCAAATCAGGCTGAAACAACGACAAATGTTTTGGTTGGTTGGACATCATTCCCAATTGAAGTTCTGATGTAAGTGATTTATTTACCGTCAAACCGATTTGGATGTATGGTATTCAGCTTAGGGAATGCTCTAAGCAATCAAATCATAATGTAATCCAGCGAAGCTAAAACAAGTTCAAAGGATTCAAATGCATATCGTTCTATAAGCAACCAGGAAATTTACAACGACATAGATACGACATTAACGAAGCTATCCAAGAATATGCTATTAAATATGAAAACGACTACTTAACCACACCATTATAGAAGCTATTCAACTCCTGGATAAAGAAAACTAAAACCTATTAAATCTTATGAATTAGCATAGTGAATAAACTTAATTTATCTGAGTGCTGAACATCGGTACAGTAAACCCGCATACGACTTATTTGCAAATAAAATCAAGTACATTTCATCGCGATAATTAATTATTTGTGTATTAAGATTGTAGCATGCATTTTTTTTAAAATCAGCCTTTATTGATAAATGACGTTTAAAAAAAATTGCAGAAGAATAAAATATAAGTAATATAATTGTATTTTTATATTTCCTGAAAGTAAGTGTGCAAATATAATTTCTTACGATTTGAAATAGCTTCATGTATGCTGTAATTTTTTATAGAATAGGTATAACCCATCCATTAATTGGGTAATTAAAAAAATTCTGTACATTAATCATAAGCAGTTTATAGGATTCTCAGTTTTCAACAATTTTTTCACGTTGCCACTTTTTGATGAACACTAAAAATATAATTTTTTTTTAAGTTATTTCGGAACAAACATTCACGCAGGATAACATTTTTAAATTAAACATTGAATAAATTTGGGGGTGTGGGGGTGGAAGGATATCGACACACACATATATACATCGTGATATAGATATAAATATATACATGTATATTTTTTCATATATATATATATATATATATATATATATATATATGTTTATATATATATATATAAATATATATATATTCAAATATATATATATATATATTTATATTGTATATATAATTAAAGAAATATAGCTATCGAATTTCGTGATGGATTTCCGATAGAGTTTATTTCATTGCGACAGTCGATTGCTGAGTGCACGTGAAAGAGTAATAGTTGATGATTGGATTTTTAAATAACAAAAAGTATGAAAAATTTCCCTTTATCAAGCAAAAAACAAATTTTAACATATTTTTAATTTGCAAAACAGAAGTCCAGGGGATAACCAGATTCGAAAATCTTTATTTAGTCAGTTTTTACTTTAAACTTTAGAACGCAATATCTTTAGCATACAAAGATACTACTTCTCTGTATCAGTAATCGATACACTTGTCTTAATTGTATCATAAGCGATAGAGCTCAAATACGAGTAGCTTAATGTTCGATATCGAGTGTCGACAGTAATAGAATTTCCGCTCGCGCATTTACATCCATGAAGGCCGTCTTGCATATCGATAACTATGTAAATTGATGCTAGTATTATCGACTGCTTCTCTGATGATTATATACACAGATGGTCAATATATAATCTGAGATTATCGCTATATTATCGTAATATTAGTTAAGAAACCGTTTTGAAATATAAGAATACGAATAAAATTACTTAGAAGGAAAAAAAACTGTGTTCTAATGAAAGAAAATCGGTAATAAATAAAATTTAACCTAGTTGATAACTCAAGAAAGCTTCAGCCATTAATTAGGCAATATTACTTTCTCCCGTCGCTTATTACCTTTTAATTATAATTTATAGCTCATTTATACTAAATTACATTTTTACCAAGTAATTTGATTACAAAATACCTTGTAACGTTGTTTCGTGAAAGTTCTATTTGTTGAGGGTGCTAAATTTGATGATAGGTTATTTATTTTAGGATATTAATTTTTTACTTTCAAATAGGCAAAACATACCAGATTTGTTTATACTTGGAATAATTGACATACATTTATGTACACTGTATTCCATCGAAAACGGGCTACTATAAAAAGTATAAGGCTTCCGCAGCTGTTTGTCAGGGAATGTAATACTTTTTGATGGTAACGTGAAAAATTATTTAATTTAAATGCGTTGTTGTTCGTTAATGCGTTGTTGTTCGTTAATGCGTTGTTGTTCGTTAATGCGTTGTTGTTCGTACGTTGTCAAAAACATGTATGCTAGAGACAGCTAAGTTTAAACAAAATATTTTATTTGTTTTTGTAATAACGTTTCTAAATAACTGTTATTATCATTGTAATTCATACAATTAACTTTAGGGATATGTATAAGCGAGACAGACCGAAAGTATTTTCTTCACTCATCGAATGTATTCACAGATAATATATTTTATTTACGTAAAGCCATGGAGCCGCGAAACGCAGGAAGTTGACAAATATTCCTTTTCCAATTTTAGATTATAAATGAAAGAACAATTTTGATAAGAAGTAGTTCAATATATAAAAATAGACTATTTATTACAAAAATATGCCAGTAACTACATTATAGACATAAAAATAATAATCATAAGCATAAAATAATCACAAATGAAATAATCAAAAATCACAAATGTTTTAACAGCGTGGGCGACTATGTTCGTCATAAACGTATATATATATATATATATATATACACATGTATATGTATATACATAATAATAAACATTAATCTCTTGACAAATCCAATCGTTCACTAGTTGGTGTATATCTCAGGAATAATTCCTTTGCACATTGTATTGAAACCTGACGGTCAATTCACACATAGATTACGTTCAGGCATCGTAGCTTACATTTTCGTCAGACAACAACAGTCACTAGATTCAGTTACAAGCAGAAAACACAAGACAAAGTTCATGAAATCAAGTAGAAAAATTTTCGACGACGTAGAATTCACTGAATTGTTTACAGGTCTTGTTTATATATTGAAACCTTTTTAAGGTAAATGTAATTTATATCGCTCGCTCGCTGCTCGCTTTTAGGTGGGCCCAAAAAAATTAAAGCATTTCTTTCTTTTTTTTGTACACACACACACACACACACACACACACACATATATATATATATATATATATATATATATATATATACATTTGGCTGCAAGCCAAGCATAAATTACGAATATTGACTTCTGTCTTGTGTGTTAACTCCAAATTGATAATTTTCTAAATCTAAATACAATTCGAATCTTACGATCATGTTATTAAACGATTTTAGAAAGTGGTAGCCGAATAAAAACTAATTCCAGTCAAGGTATTTTTGGCATTTTTATTTATGTTCAAAAAATTAAAATTAATAAATAAAAGTGGTAATCTAAGCATGAATCCCAGTATTAAATTTAATCTGACTCATCAAATAACCATCGGATTTGGCATAGCGCGTTGACCTTTATTCGCGTGTGTTTTTTCTGTAATATATCTAATGTACCTCATTTATTAGTACAAGTTTCAAGACAATGTTGAGTTAAACACCTGCATTAAACTTTAATTAACTCTTAGAGCTCAACGCTGCTATTTCTTTGCAAAGGATAATAATTTTCTAAAATTATTTATATGGCCAATTGTATTATCGCGGCAAGTAAATATCGCACCAGCTAAGTTTCATACTTCGAAAAGGATTTTGCAATAATGAGTACTGTTATATCTTCTCTTAGTATCTTCTATCTTATGGTTTTTCTGTTGAATTAATTATTTAATTGGCAGTACTTGTTTTTTATACGTGGATACGTTGCATTATAATTTACAAAAATTTTTTTTACCTTATATTTGGTTACGTGTCCTAAATATGACTCATAACTATATATTAATACGTGAAGAGCCCTTTTAAGCATATTGCGCGCATGGAGGAGTGTGAAATTTGGCATAGTTAAATTTTATATGGAGAACGAGTACAACAAGTTAAAATTTATATATAATTTCATAGATATTGCAGAGAATTAAGGCAAACAACATACGCTAATGACGTATTTGTACACGGCGTTAGCTGACGCAATAGAACAGAATTTAATGAATTTAAAAAAAATCATACGCAATGATTATAGAAGTATAATCTTTAACAAAAGAACCTCAATAACACTCAAACTTAAAAATTTAATGTATTATGATCGAATTTCGACCATTGAGCGACCACTAGTAAAATATAAATATTTGTTCGTTTGTGTTCATTCAAAAATCAATCGAGTCATATTATCAGATCCGGTCTGATCCTCTGCTGGTTAATAAAAATAAATAAACCTATTTGGTGATTCGGTACAGCTACTCTAAACTGAATGTAAGCGTATTAATATTATGTTGCTAGAAATCACTGTGGTTTAATAGGATGTGTGGGCTTTAAAGTGTCTTAACTGTGAGCTCACAAGCCACTTTTGAATCAAAATCGGATTATGTTGTAGATAATTACTTAGGTTTAACTGCTCAAAATCATTTAAAATTTTTTATTCGTTCAAATTTCAGCTCTCATTTTTAGGACCTAAAATTTAGTTTTTCGACTAACTTTTTTGACAGGTATACTCTGTAAATCTATTTTGTAACATTTTTAGCGTGTAACGAAGTCTTTATAATATTACATATATAAACTTAACGCTACCACAGGGTCCTAGAACTATACGAGTTAAATCAGTATATCTATATAATGCCATCACCAGTTTTACAATACTCAAAACTTAAAAGCATTTACATGGAACGACCAGAAATGTTTATTGCAGTCCTAAATTAATATTGAGGAAAAGGGCATTAATTCCTCTATTCTAGTATTTAATGTTATGTTAAGTAAGTATATTATTGAGCACTACATTTAATATATGAATAGGTATAAAAACCAGTTAATCAGATAAGACTAAGTTAGTTTATTCACCATTTGCTATAGAACATATTTTCTCAAAAATATGGGCATTCCAAAATATATAAAAAAACGTAACAGCATTTACACGGAAAGACAAGAAATATTTATTGCAGTCCTAAATTAATATTGAGGAAGAGGACATTAATTCCTCTATTCTAGTATTTAATATTATGTTAGTAGTTCCTTTTTTAGTATTTAATATTATGTTAAGTAAGTATATTATTAAGCACTATATTTAATATATGATTAGGCATAAAAAATCAGTTAATTAAATAAGTCTAAGTTAGTTGTTATCCACCATTTGCTATAGAAAATATTTCCTCAAAAATATGTGGATTCAAAAATATATAAATTCTTATTATTTAAAGATGTTCTACCAAGTTATATTCAACAGGTAGGTTACAACCATATAAATTGAACAAATAAAATGGCCCCAACTATTTCCACGTCCATTCCATGATGAAAGAGATAAAAATCAAGAAAGAATGTACACGTATGTAAAAGTAGACGTCGTATTGCTGATACGACAATGATGAGTATAAAAAAATATTATTATTATTACGTACTATATAATTATTATTATTATTACGTACTTAGTAATTTTATTCTCCGTCTTTTCATCTTTTTCTGTCGTTAATTTTATGATATTTTGGGAGGCACAATTGCGTATATAATAAGTTTAACCAGTTTTATTCTTCCAAAAAAAAACTACACAGATTCAACTTACGTGAAACGTTTCCTGCTTTGTACAAAATTTATTATTATGGTACTCTCCATAATTGCAGGCCATTGCTTCACTTTGCAAGTTGATGTTCGCAAACAGTAGGTGTTTATATTAATAATGCTTATAGCGGGTACTAATGGGTAATTTTATATCATGGGATAATGAGTACTCTTATTAATGGGCCACTGCGACGACTGGAGATATAAAACTGTCCTTAGATAGATACTAGCGTCGATTAATTAATGGAAACGAATTAATTCAACAGATTAACAGTGAAACCAATTTGTTAACAAGAAACGCCATATCCGCTCAATAATAGCCTGATAGGGATCATTGGACAGATGTCGAATGGCGAACGACTGGTGCCGTTTAGCGGTTGCTAATTTACTTTAACAGACGTGAATTATGGAACTTAATTTAATATGTTGATAAGATACTTTACTTAAGCATATGGCGATTTAACGTTAAGCAAACGTGAAATTAATTTTGAATTAATAGCGCCGTTAACAAGGTTTATGCGGAGTTGTTTTGTCAAAATTTTAATAACACAATAATAACATCAGATATTTATTTTACTTGGTCATGTAGTGACTTAGGAGGAATTTAAACAGGTGTTTAATAAAATATGCGTAAGTAGACATGTTTGCCTGTATCTTATATGACAGATTTATTTGTCAGCTACATATGAAATACAACATAAATGTTGTTATATATTCGACCTTAGGAAGTATTACCGACGTTTCTGTGTATAAGTCACGTTTTATCAGGGTGGATATACGTGATCGGCCCATTTTAGTTATTCTATGTATTCTTCGCAATATTTTGATATAGTCTGTTTTATTTTAATATTAGATTTTGATAATCCTTCATTTTCACTTTAAACTCCTTAAAAACTTGACACATCATCGATTTATGTTTTGAAGAATAGTCTGAAGAAATATTTCTGTTTTGATTTACTATTACTACCCTGTCTCTTTTTTTCTATCCTACCTCTTTTGCCCATTCATGTTTATATTTAAATTACTTAAATTATTTTTAAAAGTTAATTAGTTTTAATAATAAGTGGCTTTTAAAATTTCGCACAGATAGTTTATTTCAATATTCCATAGCACTACGTTCTCAGCGTGTACTGATTCTACTAAGATTGAAAGAGATTTTTTATATTCGCCTCATCAATTATAATTTAATTTAAATAAAATCAATAGTATGTAAATGAATAATTAGTCTATTGAATTTAAATCATGTGTCTTGTTTTCTTTAAAAACTTACTAGTTTGTTATCAAAAGACCTAATTTGTTCTAAGTGAATTATTATTTGCAATTAATTAATTAATTGCAATTGGCGTTTTGATTACATCATTATCTTTCAAATTTACAGTCAAAACTTTATCAAACCCTAATTAGTTGAGATATACGCAATAAACACGATATTTCTCAATAAACCCGTTTATTTCGCATGTTCTACATTCACTAATCTTCTATACTAGTTTTATTTTAGCACAGTATGAAATATTTGCCTTATGCTCGTTAGACTGGTTTTACTGTAAAGAATGAAGTAAAAAAGTTTACTAGTATATTACAATTTTTTTTTTTAAAATATCAACGGTATTATGAATGCTAATTTAACTTTTTCTTTCTTTTGTTCAAAGTTTGCTTTTGACCACCAGATCTTTAAAAGTTCCTCTATACCTTTACACTACCGAATTTACCATTTTTGAGAACTTTTTAGTCCATATTATTCTAATATTTGGTAAATACAACTCTCGTTCATTAATTTCAGTGGTTCTTAGGGTGATTCGTAGCTTTGAATTTTTAGTGTAGTCCATTAGAAACGAAAAATTACATTGCACCCCTCCCCTCCCACGTCAAATGTGATTGAAAAAGTTGCTAAATCAAATGTGTGGTAGACATCTGGAATCATCGCTACAGTTTTCCTACAACCTTCGCGTAGTCTACTTTGTTTTTTCATAATTTTAGATTCAGTTGTTTCGCAAATTGGGTACATATTTTTTTCTTATTTTTCAGTAAATCTACGAAAATATAATGCCTAAAATTATGTAAAAAATGTTTCTAAGACTATTACAACTAGTGCTTTCAAATGATACCCCTTATAATTAACCCTTTCAAATGATATATTGGAAATTTGACATTTTTCCCGTACTTAATTTCTCTTTTAAAATTTATATATAAATACTCCTGCACGTTATCTATTGAAATATATGCGGGTTAATATATTTTATTATTGTGCTAAATTTCTACGTCAAGCATTTTCTGAAAAAATACTGCTGTGGCAGACGGGCAGACAGGTAAGGGATCTTATCAGGCTTCTCTTTTTTATTTTGAGGTACGTAACTCAAAATATCAAATATATTTTTAAAATGTCAATCCTCTATCTCTCTAATATATTTTTAAAATTTCCTTCCTTCTTTTCCTTGCTCTCATATTAGAATATGTCGTAACCTAACTCATTTACTTAGGTTTTTCTTAAATTTATTTTTTTAAACACTTACTGTACACCGATTTCGTCCGCTGCAACATGCACCGTTTGGCGTATTGCATGGATTAGCGTTTCTCGTCGTGTGTAGCATTTTATGAAATCACTCGTACATTCGTCAAACAAGACGAGGTCAATGGCGGAACACGATACGTAGAACAATAACGAGCTGTCTGCGTAGAGGGCCAGTAACTGGCTCTTCGCGCCGTCGGTGTAGCCGACTGACGCTGATGGGACTTTATGTGAAGTGGTGAAAAGTCGAGTGGCACATTTTTGTTACACATACTCTTAATTACACCGAAATTGATTTTTTAAATGTGATTTTTTAATTCATTCAATTGAAGGAACCGTCCGTTTGAAGGATAGGTACACATTGTAAACATTTAAGTGTACATAATATTTTCATTTAACTGTTTACAAATATTAATTTTTTACAAATATATTGTCTACAATATCTTTTAAAAAAATTATAAATAGAGAATAATAGCTAAAGTTTTCCTGTAATCTTCTAGTCAAATTTTATCAATCGTCTTTTTTATGATTTTTGTTTCAGTTATTTTTGAAATAATTTTTAGAACATATTTTTTAAATATTCGATTTAAAATTGAGAATATGAAATATACATAGGTGAATTGCGCAACGAACTCGCACGTTTTTTGTATGCGCGCGCGCATTCCTGTACAGTTCTTACGCGCGCGCATTTCTGTATAGTTCTTGCGCGCGTGCAGATTTTGCTCTGCATATGCGCCGCGCGCTTCGTGACTGCGCACTGCGCGTGAGCTACGCCCGCGCCGCTCGCGTATTTTTCCTCCATCAATTTTCTAATGTTGCTAGTGAAGGAATGGTCATTTTCAGTATTAATGGAATCGAACAAGGAGATGAGTCTATGTTAAAGTGAAACTATGAAAGGATTTTCAATTTTGTCTTTGGGTGTCCCTAAAGATAAAGTCAACAGAAAGAAATGAGCAAATGAACAAGCGTGAACTGCATGTGTGCAGTTCGCGAGTCTGTTTCACGAGCTGCACAAGCAGAGCGTGAAATGAACGCGCAGTTCACGAACCTGGACAACGTCTAGGGGCAAAAATGTGTTGCGCAATGTGCACGAACTTTAAGGTTTTTGCATACGATATTAACGAGATTTATCACTTTTCAAAATTACCACATATCGCTATGAAATAAGCATAATCATTATATTAAATTAGGACTGGAACAAAATACAATTATAAATAAAATATACTTTTCTCTTAATAACGCAGGTTATCGTCTAAAATTTAAATGAAATATTTAGATAATGTAATGTTTTCTGAAACTACCTGTTAGAGAATAGAGTTCTATAAAGAAAAATGAAATGCAACACAAAAACATTTTAATAAACACTTGTCAACGAATTTCTCAACAAATCATAAAGACACGCACTGTTACTCAACACTTTACCTTTATCTTTCATCGCCTAATGCTCCTTTATTGATTGCGACCTTAACGACAACTGAATACTTGATTTAAATAAAATACTAAGTACCTGCAATTAAAAACAGTGTAAATCGTGGTATAATCAAAATATATACGCAATTATCATTTTCATACTTTTTCTTTTATTAAGAGATAAAATAAGGATGATGGTAAATCACTGAGTGATATTATATGGTATATATTTAATAATAATATTACAATTCCTTCTAAAACCAATTTATTTATAATAATTGTTCTATATATGTTTTCTCATGAAAAGAACTTAGTCCATGTTTGCAACTATTGGAAAGTACAAAGGTGTAATTCAAATAATATAAACTTATACATAATAATGACGGGACATAAGAAAACAAATAACAAAGTATACATTTTTTTAAATTATCTAGCTGAACTGTCACTATCACTATCAAAATACTTTCATATACTATCACTTTTTAAAGATTCTCAGACTTTATTCGCTTTAGATTGATATAAAGACAGTTTAGATTTAAGTAAATCTTTATCCGGCACATTAACATTAATTTGAACAGATAGTAGATTACATGAAACACGCGTGTCAGTTTTCTTTATTTCAAACTTTAACTCTGAAAAAAGTGCGCTATAGAATTTGTAAATATGTTTTGGTGTTTATATTAAGTTTCTTAACAAAAAAAAGTTGCCTAAAGAAAAGGTTTATATTTCAATATAGGCGTAAAAGTTATTTTTAGGAACAAGTTTTCCGTAATGTGATTCCCCTCTGGGAAATATTTGAATTTTAACGAATGTGGTGTAATTGTTCTATTTGTTGTTTTGCTGTCTCTTTTTTCAGTGTATAGTAAAATCCCCATTTTCATTCAGTTTACAGACACAACTTTTTTTTATTTTAAATAAAATACTTTTGCAAATACTTTACGACAAACTGTATAATCTTTTGCCATCAGGTAGAGAATAATTAACTGATGCTTGATATCCTTTATCATATACCATATTTATAATGCCTTCGCCTCTTAATTGTTGAAATATTAATGAGTCTCATTAAATATGAGCCTTGTTATTAATTTGAATCTAATTTATTATAATCGTAATATTTATATTGGTTCTTTGAGCTAATGAAATTTCATTGCATTGTTTTAACTGAAATAAGTATATTTTAAATAAGTAACACAATTTTGAAAATTATATGTTTATTTGAAAATTACCTAAATCACACGTTGATATCCCATCTGGATACATAATAATATCAATTTAAAAAATCAACTAATAAACAAGTATGCCATTTTATATTTGCTATGAAAAACAAACAAATAAAACCACAAAACATTATACATTAACATCGATTTACAAAATAATGCGTAACATCACTAGCTCAAATACTTTAAAACTTAATCGGACTTGAAAATTCTTTATTCTTTTGACCTCAGAATTTGCTGGTACTTTAGCAGGAATGATATTCCCAGTTGTTGAAATACACTCCAGACTATTTATTTGGCATTTTTTACTTACAAGATGAAATTTTACCATATTTTTCGGATTATTGGTGTCAGTGCAAATTAACACAAGTTCTCCATCGTCGGCTATTATAATACAAATGTAACGCAATTGAAGTTAGTTTGGATGGCACATACTGCTTTCTCACAAAACGTGAATTTGGTATATAGTATTCCGGCAAATTCTCAGTTTAGTTTAGATCGCATTGAAGATTCGTTGGCGCTTAGGGCTTATTTGGGGTACACCAAATTGTATATTTAGTTTGGAAACCATATTTATAGCATTTAGTGTTTTTTTTAAATCAAGTATTCAACTATTATCAGGATAAACATTTTTAATGGCGTGGTGCAACGTAAGAAAGTTCCATTGTTTCTTTGGTCAAGTTTACACATAGAAGTGACGCATCACTAAAAGAATATATTTATTAGTACTAATTGTTAAGAATAAGGTATGAATAAGTTTGTTACTTTCGCTTGCTCTAAAGCCGCGGGTTAAATATAGTATAAAATAAAATTTAAGCTACTGTAGTAAAGTGCAGTGTAACTACTCAATAATAGCAAAATAAAATTAAAGAAAGGAAGTAACGTCACAGGTTTATATTATAATTATACAATTTTTAAAATGCCATAAAGTCTTTTTAATGATAGAGACATGAAAGAGAATTTCAGCTTTTTGATATTTTAATTGGTCGATTTAGACAAACTTGGGATTTTTATGTGGTTTTTGTCAGTTACAAAAAATATAAAAACAGATAATGTAACTACAGTTGAGAAAAAAATCAAATGTTACATTTTGATACAACTACAAAACGTGAGCCTAAAATTATTATTCGAGTTCATGTTATTAACGTTATATATAAACTAAGCCAAATTCCGAAAGTAAACGTTTTGAAACTGTGTGGCGATCCTTGATTTGCTTCGCTTACGGTAAATTATTTCTAGTTAATTTCTGAACAAACCTGACGTTGAACCCGTATTTGCTCTCATCTGTTGTTATGATTCCCAATCTCCCACACATTTTAAATTCACCTTTCTTTATTAGCGCAGTCATACATCTGTTTAAAATAAACGTAAACACGACGGAGCTGAGTGTCGCAAATAGTAAATATATAAACAGTCTTAGGATATAGAATTTATTAGAAAAAAAACCTACTAATTTCTTATGTTTTTATCACTCAGCGTATATCATTAAAAATATATATATTTTATAGGTTTGAATATTCATGATGGGTAATCATTAAATGGCTTATAATCGACGAAGGTCCATTTCACCTGGTAAAGTATAAATTCTTGATGAGAGTCATAAACGACGGCTGGCGACAATAACGCCTACCATCCTTTACCAACGGATGCGGGAGATTTTCAATTAGAGCCTATTGAGAATATACTTACTGCAACTGGTATTTAACACAGGTTTCGCCACTCACGCGGTCACTCTGCTTTACAGCAGTCGCATAGAGATAAGATAGAGAATTATAATGAAGTGTTGATGTAATATTATAATTAGCAATTTAAATCCATTATTCAAAATTCGTAGGTCTTAATCGGCTTATACTAAACGGAGAATGCCTTTAAAAGCTGTCGTTCTACCTACACGAATCTATGATAGATTCGGCGCTACGCCCGTTCATTAATCAAATTTTATTTGGTAGTCATGATCTTCTAATTATAAATCATGCCGTATTTTATTTGGTTGTCATGATCTTCTAATCATGTCATACTCATGATTTAGACTCATTCCTGTTCGCCCACCGAAAATTTTAAACTTAGATTAGGTTGAGTTAATTGGCTAAAGTTTAATTAATATCAACAACAATAATAACAATTAAATGAAACTACGTGATGTAGTATTATTTCTACTTTCTTTAATTTCTTTACCACGACCTAGGTTTCGTTGTATTACAACATCTTCAGGTGGGATCTTTGATTTTTGCTAATATCCCACCTGAAGATGTTGTAATACAACGAAACCTAGGTCGTGGTAAAGAAATTAAAGAGAGTAGAAATAATACTACATCACGTAGTTTCATTTAATTGTGAATAATGAATTTCTACAAAATTAACGCCAAATATATTCAACAATAATAACAACTAATCTAGAAAAATAAAAACTAATTATAATATGTGCATATTGAAATTATGCCTTTTTCAATTTCTCAATCGTAATTTTTATATTATTAAATTATACGGCCTACAACCGAATCTAGGTTGTAAGCAATGTGTGGTTACTGTTTATGATAAAATATGACATTTCCGAAGTTACCAAAACTTCAACATCTGTTTAAATGAAACCATGGAAAAGAGACAAAAATTTAGAATCTCTTTTTCACAGATTTTCACCAATTTTGAAATCATAATATGTTATTGTTCAATTATACGTATCTTTCAAATAAACATCACAAGACGTGTCGTTTAAGACTGACGTTGAATTATTGGAAATGTAAATTTATTTTTTTTTTGAAGAATTTAAGATAAATTTTTCCTTAATGCATTAACTAATATACATAATATATGTATATAGTTATATTACTGACTTCATTTTTGAGCAATTTTATAAGTTTGAAGTTATATTACAGACAGGTGGACAAAATTGCTGCTCAATAGAGATCTCATTTAAGACGTAAATTGGCAATGTAAATTTATTTTTTTTTAAGAATTTAAGATAAATTTTTCCTTAATGCATTAACTAATATACATAATATTTATAGTTATATTACTAACTTCATTTTTGAGCAATTTTATTAGTTTGAAATTACATTACAGACAGGTGGACAAAATTGCTGCTCAATAGAGATCTCATTTAAGACGAAAGTTTTTAAAAATTTATAAAGTGACATCCTTTTTAATAATGAGGTAAATAATGAGATTTCTGTATATTTAGTACATCATGGTTTATATAAACGTATTATTAAAGCAACGGCATAACTATTGACGATGTCCGTGTTGTAGAGTCACAATCACGGATCACGGATATTCACGTGGACATAGTCAAACGTTAGTAGAAAATCAACACGCAATCAGCCGAACTTCGTATATGGATATAATAAACAAAAATAGTTCAAATATTATATTTACAAAGGTATTATTAAAGTAACAGAATCATTATTGACGACGACCGAGTTATAAAGTTGGATAAATCACAGATATTCATGTGGACACGGTAAAGCGCTATTAGAAAATCACCTGTAAAGTATTCAGTCCGACTCCCGGATACGGATATCTTTTACTAGAAACATCCGAAAATGGACGTCCATATTCGGTAGTGTATCCGAGGTGTGCCAGCTATAACTTATATTTATTTACAGTCAGTTAAGCAGGGGTGGCTCATAAATAAACAATGTTATCTTTTTTGCGAGCTCTCCCTCTGGCGTTCTCCCTTTTGTCGACGGCGAGAATAATGGGGATGGTAAGTATGTTTTTTTTGTCTTTCGCACCTATAATGGAGAGAGACACGACAAAGGACTCGCGGAACTAATGCTGGGTAGCACGTGCCAGGAAGAAATGAGAGAGGAAGGATAAAGATGGTTGGGTGAATTATGTTGCAGGGTTATAAAGGGAAAAATGTATTGTTAATCTAGACTGGCGAAGGTTTCGATTAAAATAAAATTGATTAAATTAAACTTGTATAATTTTAAAATATGTTTCATAAGTGCCTATCAGTTTTATAGAGGAAAGAGGTATTCCTAATTTACTCATAATAGAGCCGCAAAATTATTAAAATTACTAGCGATGTGTTTGCAACTGCTTATAATAATGTTCAAACAATGTAAATCAATCGCTGGGGTAGCTGTTAAAAAAAATAACCAATGTTTGTAGGGTTTCTTCGGAAAACGGTCTTTGAGTATAATACGAAGATAGCACTGAAAGTCCTTAGAACTGGCTATTTATAATAAAGGTAATAAAAATACATTCAAATTTCGAAAATCAAACTTTTTGCTGATCCATTTAATCCAATGTATTTTGTTTAAATTTATCATTTGTTTTTACACATTGGCGGCAGTTGGAAAATTATTTGTATCACGTCAAGGTGAATTTGGCATGAGAAAATTTTTGTTGGATGATTTTAATGACTTTCGTTTGTGACTTTCATTCTATCCTAAGTCCTATCCCGTGTTCTTATTTCTGACTAGTTTTAATGAGTTCAATCGTGGTCTTAACAATCTTAGTCCTGATAAGGTTAAGGGACGTCCCTCAACAGCGACTACTGAAGATAACAGCAATGTCGTGCGGGTCATAATAAAAACAGACAAGACAGTAACCTATCAGTAGATTTAAATAAGTTTAGGCATTAGTATGAATCAAGTACAGAAAATTCTTCACGAATATTTACGCATCAGGAAGCTTTGTACTAGGTGTATACTCCATGATTTGACAGATGCTCAAAAAGACCGTCGTGTCAATTGGTGTCGTGAAGTGTTAAAACAAATCGACGGGCGTGACTTAAGTGATGTATTCAACGCTATCACAAGTGACGAAAGCTGGATATATTTTAACGAACTAGAAATTAAGAAGTAATCTTCCCAGTGGGAGTTTCCTTCTGAAGAGTTGCCCACAAAGGTGAATGAAGGACAGAATGCTGGAAAAAAGTAGTAGTCTCGTTTTTCAGATAATATCGACTTAAAAATAAAAGAACAGCTAACATAGTATACCGATAACATGTCTGTCGTTTCGGAAAACGTTTGAGAGTCACGTCCTCGCAGTAGAGACGTCCTTCGTTACGACGATGCCTCTCCATATTCAGCCAGATGAACGACCGAATATTTTACTAGGTCTGATATAGAAATTATGGACCATTGGCCAAGCAAACCCCGTCTTGCACCATGCGAATTCAACTTATTTCCAAGAATAAAAGATAAATTGAGGAACAGAACTTCCTGGTGCCAAAATAGAGGTGACTGCCTTCGATAATGCCATGGAATAGACGTCCAAGGAAGCGTGCGCCGATATTTCTCTTAGCGATTCCATTTACCAAGTTACAAATTTGCTAACTAGTTCCATTTTTAATATTCCAGAAACGTTCAGTTTTACCTTTCGTATAAATGTATATAAAAAAAATAACCTTTAAAAATTAGTAGTGTGCGAGAGCATTAAGTATTTTGAAGACATATTTTATTACCAGATGATAGATCTTAACAATTCTAATAACTAGGCATTTGGAACTCAATATTAAAATATCCTATATATAAATATTTAGTGCTAAGATTATAATCAATAATAGAGATAAATTATTGAAACTAAAGTTTTTTACTTATCGAGATACTTTATGATAACACTTTAAGATATAGATATCCACATAGCACTTTTTGAATTATAAAATACATTTCAATTGTACCAAAATATATACGACTTTTAATTATATAGTTACGAAACGGCCCCAGGGCAAAACTTCTTGCATTTACTATTTATTTAATACCGTCAACCGCACACCTTTATATCTCCGACCCAGATTCCAAGACTTACTCATTTGTAGCCTTAAATTACTTTTTGATTATATTACTCGTAACACTATCTTGACGCATTAATATAAAATAAAATTATTTCGTGAATCTTTGAGTGTCCGATTCAATATTATATAGGACGCCCTCAACACTTGTCCTAAAATTCATCTAAAATCGTGCTACATTTCATAATCTGATGGTTATTTGATGTGTCCCGTCCTGTTTAATGTGTCCCTTTCGTATGTGCATAGTTCCTTTCCTCGTATTTATAATTTTTCTTTCACTGTGCGGCATATTTTTTGCTTTGTTTTGTTAATTTGTCTCCATTATAATAAATTAATGTTTTGTGCTTACCGCGTTGTTATTGACGGTATAAGATTTAATAATAACTTTGCAATTTACGTAATTTAATTCTTTGATTTTCAAGTTTACAATGAAGTTTTACACATAAAATAAACATACATCCATACGTGAATGCGTGTATATATATATATATATATATATATATATATATATATATATATATACACACACACACACACACACACATACACACACACACACATATACACAAAATCATGTAAATGCCCATTTTGATAAATTAAAATGCTTTTGGTATCGCATGCAATCGCATTATCGAAAACGTAATAATTATCTTACAGTTTTTCCGCTTTTCGACAGCTTTCATTTAACAACAGTGTCATTACCATACGATAAATGCCTACACCAAAAAGTGTTAAACATCTTCAATGAGTCTTATTTTTGTAATATCCGGGCAAAGAGATCTGTAACATCTTCATTACCGGAAAATTATTGCTGTAAGCGATATTTATAATTTACATTTAAATAATCTGCTTCAAAGGAAAAGGAAATAATTAAGGAAAAACGGAACCGGAACAAAAAATGTAAATATCCTTCAAATAGAGATTTTCTTTTCGACAATTATCGAAATTAAAGGGAAACTCTTTATGCCCTCAAACGTTTTTCCATTGGCTATCAAACTGGAAAACGGGGAATACCGAACTGCGATCATTTTAATTACATGTTGCCTTTTATCATCCCTTTCATATTACCGAAACAGATTTCTGTAACTTCGTAGAAGTATATTCAATTTATATGATAAAATTTTTTTCATTATCAAAAAGACCTAATATGTATATTCTTGGAAGAAAACCTAAATCATTTTTAAATCGTAATTTTTAAAATTGACCAAATTGAGTAATGTCCAGTCTCTGGACAACCTAAGTTGTTCAGAGAATGAGAATGAATTTTACAGAAAGTTTTAGTTAAAATAGTGAATACTAACAAAAACCTGTGCCTATGTTAAATTATTTTGAAGTTATGAATTGGCATACGGAAGAGTAGTGAAATATAAAATTGAACCCAATCTTAGATAAGATTAAATACGAAATTGTTCAAAGAAAAAACCAGGCACGCGGAAGCAAAATGAGAGCATTTTCAATAGTATTTCACTCATCTTATTAATAAACATTTATAACTATATAAATTATGATAAATGAAGTAATTGACCGTAATAATTAATGTTTCAAATTAATTTTAATTTAATGATAACAAAAAAAATTCAAAAGGAAACATCGCCAAAAAATTTACTCACAAATTTATTTTAATTTTTTTATGGTGGTGTCGAAAATGTGTTTCATTCACTCTTACGAGTTTTTCTCGAAATTCAATAAAAAATAAAAATATAATTATGTTCTGATAGAATCGTCACGTTAATATTGTTTTTTATACATAGTTTTTATAAAAAAGTTCTACTAACATTTTAAAACCAATTTTTATTTCCATATGAGTGCAAATAAATTTCTAATAATTTTTTTACACTGAAATAGCATCATGAAAGCCAGGAATAAAACTGTTTCGTAACTCGGTGGTACATCACACTGATCATTCTTCCTTTAACAGAAAAAAATATTAATAATCTATTTAACTTCTTTATTTCTAAAGATTGTACTTAATTAGTAAATTCCTTTCACCTCTACTCGAGAAAGAATACAAACAAAAGAAAACATAGAAATCTCATTAATAACGATATTAATAACTACATCCAATCATTTCTCTTATGAACTGAGTGAAACGCGGCTTAAAATAATCTTAATATGTTCCCGCTTGACTGGTTGTTTCACTTCGACCTTTAACTTCGTTTGTTTATCGTAAAGAAATCAGTACTTTTCCCATGCTATATAAAACGCACAAACATTAACACAATTTTTGTTTATTGGTAATAAAAATCACTGCAAAAGAAGAATATTTCACTAAATATGATAACTTAATGTATAGTATTCCCTAAAACAAACGTGAACTTATATTTTGAATATATTGGGCGTTAATTTTGTAGAAATTCATTATTCACAATTAAATGAAACTACGTGATGTAGTATTATTTCTACTTTCTTTAATTTCTTTACCACGACCTAGGTTTCGTTGTATTACAACATCTTCAGGTGGGATATTAGCAGAGATCTCTGCTAATATCCCACCTGAAGATGTTGTAATACAACGAAACCTAGGTCGTGGTAAAGAAATTAAAGAAAGTAGAAATAATACTACATCACGTAGTTTCATTTAATTGTAGATAAACTTATATAATAAGGTTTTGCAGGGCGTAAGTTTGCAATAAGTACTAAAATTTGTTTTTAATTAAAAAAAATGAGTGTTGTGCATATGTTAACACAATGTGTACGGAATTGTTAATGACATAAGCTTTTCATCTATACCTAATTTGCAACAAATATTTTTAAGTTATCACTTTTAGTTATCAAAAGATATAAATTTTTTAAACAATTGTAAATAATATAAATTAATAAATTTGGAAATAAATTACTTGTATACTAACATAAAACACTGTCTACGACGAAATGTTTCATAATAAATTTGGCTAAACTTCTAAAGCAATATCAAACGCATTTGGAGCAGGTCATTAGTTAAATACATAAAGAAAAGTTTACTTTGTATACTGAAGTAATAAAAATCAGCATGTTATTTAAACAGACACGACACGATAAAACATATATAAAAAACTGCTACGCCAACTTTGCGCTCCCCAGTAAAAGCAACAAAACTACACGGTATAACAATCGAATAAAATACTCGCATTGAAAGGCACACAAACCCACTTCCGACACCCGCGGAAGCAACAGATGCTCTATATCAAATGAGTCACGTGCACTTTTTTTCCCAATATTATTTTATCAATAACATTTTTATCGCCGTAAAAAGTGGAGTACCCTTGCCCTTATAAAGAGGGCGCGGTAAGGTACAAGATATCCCTTTTACGAGTTCGGGACAGCGGGGACTTGCGAAATAAATTGTGGATGAAATTGTAATCCATAAATTACGCGCTCCTACCCAACGGGGAACATTCGGCCTCGGTTTGTTTTGCACCTTCCAGTTACATTTCACGATCTGAAGCCAGAAGTCAATATATATATGGCCATTTTATTTACGACGTCGTGAAAATATTCTTTTAGAAAAAATGTATACTCAGTAGTAATAACACAACACCAAATTTTGGTAAAAATGTATGTAGTCAGAGGTATTGTAATCCAAGAGCGCTTTAGCACTGATAATAAAATATCAAAATATTTTTTTTGTCTTTTATTACCTCACATTGATCGATTAGTATTAGTTGTACCTAGTGACTAATACCAATCAACCAATATTGTTATTCGAATATATTTTTGAAATTGACTTATATAGTTTTTAATTGAATTTCTCTATTAGTTTTGGATATAAGTATTAACAAATGAATATAGTTTTATTCGTACAAGATATATAAGAGAAAAACATAATCTTCTTTCTGGCTTTACTCAGCTTAAACAATCTTTTGGGCTGCTGAAAAAGGAGAAAAAACGTGCATTTTTTTACTTTTTCACATTTTTAATGCGTGACATATATTTATGCGCCCCACAATATATTTATGTGAGCACTGTTTCGTAAAAGTAAATTGTTCATGTTTTATTCGTACAAACAAAAATATATTTTTGTAAATATAACTATATTTACAAAAATATTTTCGATATAATTTGTATTTTTTATCAGGAAACATTTAATGTATAAACAAGAACAAAAATGTAAACATTTAATATTGGACTGGGTTTTTACTAATAAAATCACTTTTTGAAATAATTTATTCACTAAATTAAACGTTGATGATTTTTATAACCGTTAAATAGGTAAGATTTACGGGAAAACTGAGAGGAAATCACTTGTACTAAACGGAGCTTATATTTCACGGAACAAGTGAATATAAAAGCTTCTCGCAATGAGAGTATTAATTAACACAGGTTAATAAAATTAAACTTAACTACAAATCGTCTCTCGTCTCGTCAAAATTACTATAATTTATTGCCTTTGCCCAAAATAGGAAAATTCGTTTACGAACTAACGTTTGCATTTGAAATAAGTAACTAGTCTTTGTAATTTCGTATTAATTAAGAAAGACGCTCTTATTGGAGTGCCATTAAAGCTTAGAAGGATTTTTATAGCAAATTATAAAACATTGTTTATTTCACCAAAAACAAATATATATATATATATATATATATATATATATATATATATATATATATATGTATATATATGTATATGTATATGTATATGTGTATATATATATATATATATATATATATATATATATATATATATATATTCAAAAACTAATACAAAAGCACCGTGAAGGATTTTGGATAAATTAATTTTAACCTTTATGCTCGAGGTTTAATGTAATTGAATGGATAGACTTTCGCTTAAATTCTGCCTCGAATTTGACGAGTCGAAGTACCAATACATGCGATCAGAAATAATACAAGAAACGACGAAAATGGGTTTGCTACTTAATGGATTGAAATTTAACAAATTCTAGATTCCTCCTCGAAATCTTCATTATAAACCTGTTTTCATTATCCGAATTTCTCGTTTTTATGCTAATATATTCTATACTAGCTGACCCGTGCGAAGTTTTCGCACTATATCGCCATCTAGCGTTTTCCAAGTATACAATTTGGCTAAGATATTTGATGTGTCGCCCACAGATGGCGCTCATGAAAATTGTTATAAAAATGAATTTTTTTATTAACATAAAGATTTTTTTCGAATTTTTTTATATTTTTCGCCCAAAGTAGAAAATATAAGCTTTAAGTGGGTATTTTTTTTATTTTTGCAGTAGGTGTGGTGCAGTAGTTAAAGAGATCGAGCCGCTCGACCAAAAAACACCTTTTAGAAATAATATATTTAGATAAGTAATAAATAACATAAAACATGGACGTTGCACCATAAACATATGCATTTGTCCTTTTACAATAATTCCAAATTAAAAGATTTATACAAATCAATGTCTGCAAATCTGTTTTTGTATTATAGATTAAACCAGACCGAAATTTCGGTTTCTCATCAAAACCTTTGACATCGGTTTCGATGAAAAATAGTTCAACTAGTAACCATAAAATAATTCAACTTTTCTATAAGCCTCGCGGTAAGTTAGAAAAAGATTCGAGTGAAAATGTAAAATTTTACTTTTCCATCTAATTGAATTTACATCTAATAATAAAAAATATTCTTTAAAAAGACAGTTTATATTATTAGAAATCGTTAAACTCCTTTAAAAAATTATCACATTTTAATTTCGCATTTGCCTCTTTCTACCCTTTAAGCGTGCCCACACGAGTATTATTTGGTATATTGGACGAAATTTATGTCCTCGTAGTAAAACGAGTGAAAAGCATGGTTATGTGATGTCGCCATGAATGCAGTTGACAAATTCAAATTCGATTGAAATTGATATTGGTCAAAATACGATTCATCTGTATTGATTTATACCCCGGTCGTAATTGGCGCTCTGAAAGTAACACTCTGCCTCCTCACGGGTAAATGTATATGAGAAATGACAGTTGAGACTGTAGTAAAGATTTAACGATTATTGTTATTTTATTTACTGCAAAGTAATTTCCGTGTAAGGAGCAACCGTGGAGGGCGAACAATTTTTGGACTCCTTCAATTTTATACATTGATTTAAGTATATATTATGCGGTCTTTGGTATTTTATTTTTAACATTAAAGTATAATGCAGATATCAACTTTCGTAGGTGACGAGTCGGTGGCCGGTAACTGCCGACTTTACGCGCACATCAAGAGGGCGCACGGCGCCAACTAAATGTCTGCCGTCTCCGTTAACGCGGGTTCACTCTTATGTTCTATCCTTTTCTCAGTTAGCATTTGGCGACTGGTACATTTTATCTGTTTTCAGACAACAGGTGGTTTCAGGCAACTAGTATCTTTGGATTGGTTTTTGTGGGACGTGTGCTTAAAAGTATTAAGTATCGTATGTCCTATTTTTACCGATAGTCAGGCCTGAATTGTATTGTTCTTTTTATTTCGTCTTTCATGCATTCCACCCAGAGTTCTAAACATGAAACGTAAAAGAATAATTGAACATAAAAGCGCAATTCCTTCTCATATTTTTTAAATATCATTTTAAATGTTTATAAGCGTAAACAATATATTTTTATTTACCTTTAATTTTACGACGATATTTAAATGCAAAAGTTAAAATTAAGTGCTCGTATTTTCATTATTTTATACTTTTCCGGGCGCTTTTTATTCTGTGGTATTTGAAGTCGGTGCGATTTTTTTTAAAGTTTTATTTTGTAACAAATTGTTTAATATAAATTGTTTAGTTTTAGAGTTACGATCCAAATATTTTATATAAACAAAGATGACTAACATTTTTCGTAGATCGGTAACACCAACATTAAAATTACATTTCCTTGTCTTTTTAGTTATTTAGCAAACAGCAAATGAAATTTCTATTATTACCGTTTCTGAAAATATTGTCAATTGTCGTAAAAGCTAAGTCGGTTACTTGTTTTAAACTCATTTGTAATGAAGGCCGCGTTAAGCTTAGTTAATATTAAACCAGACAAAGCAATATTAATCCCAGTAGGAAATTAGGTCGGTACTCTACGCTTATTAGATTAAGCACAGCGGAACAGGAAATAGTCTCATGTCCGCTGTGTAAGTGAAACCCAAGGACGGTTACGCTTAGAATCATGTAGAAAAAAAATTATATGTATTTGTCATTCCATCACGTGTTTATGTGAATAAAATAATTAGTAATATATTTTATTTTCGTTACAATACTTTTTACTTTAATATGATAATTGCCCCATCTTTAAACGTTATTTCTTTCAGTTAGATTTCGTCATTAAACCATTTTTACAGCATTAGTAAACGAAATATCGTTTCAATTTAAGTATACTGTAAGAAGTATAAAAACATATGTTAGTCTTAATAGTATTTGACAGAGATATATTATTATATGGAAGACATTTCAATGCGAGTTCTTAAGGATAATTACTGGAAGTTTAACACTTTCCAGGTGTAGGTTTCCGAGGTGAAAACACGTAGCGTCTTTATATCGAGTTTGTATCCAACCAAATCGGACATGATTGTATTTGATTGGCTAATAAATTTCATACTGGTTCAAAATCGATCGGAATATCAGAATAGTTCATTATAAGGTATAATTATACCTCAGTGCACTTGGTTAATGACAGCCAAAGGCTTTCAAATTCATGACACCAAAGAAAATGGATTTAATTAATTTTAAGTACTTCTATTTCAGGAGTTCAAAGGAGACAAATTAGTGTTTTTTTGTGATATTTAATTGTAAAATATTTTTTTACAAAAAATAACCGGAGTTAAAAGTGTTTACCATCCCCTATCGGGGTAGTATTCCTTTGTACTTTGTATTATCAAGAGAATTCTATACGATTCAAAAAATGTTAATACAAAAGTACTTCTGTAAAATTATTCTAAATTTAAAAAAAAATTGACTTTTAACATTTTTGACATTTATTTTTGGGTATGTTTTGTATTTAATTGTATTTGAAATAAAATAAAGCTTTCAAAGCGTATAGGCTGTTTCTATTTCTGTATTAATCTAAAATAAACTGAATTTTGTATTTTCTTAATTAAGTTTATTACTAGAGTCAAAATAGGGTAATCTGGAAAAATAGAAATTGTTCCAGTATTTCATTCAATTACAATTAAAATACTGTTATCTTTATCTGGCATACTTATTATTACTTAATTATTTGTTGTATTTTTGCAACTTTCATATTTTAATTTCACTTAGCTATAATATTGTTAAATGTTCTCAAGTCATAGTTCTAATATTTAGGATTACTTATTTATGAAACAACATATAGCAGTATTATATTTGAATGAATGTGAAAATTTCTTCTTTTTAATTAATTTTTTTAATTCAATAGTAACCGTCATTATTTCCTTTGTATATGCACTATATATACATATAATAAAATTGTAACAGAGTAAATTCTGTAAATGGAAAATATTTTTTTAGAATTTTTTTCTGTCTGTTGTTATGTTATTTTGTGCATCAATCACACAAAATCTACTGGACGAATTTTGATGAAATTTGGTGGTAATACTTTATAACCAAGAGCAACATATGAAAAAAATTTCTTATTCCGAATTTCAGGAGTGAAACCGTGGGGTACAGCTAGTAATAAATATATTTGCAATTTATATACAATTTGAAACAAGTGTTTTTCACAAGAAAACTGGATTTCTTAATATACTGCTACACTATAAATCAGTACAGCTAGTAATAAATACATTTGCAGTTTATATACAATTTGAAACAAGTGTTTTTTCACAAGAAAACTGGATTTCTTAATAAACTGCCTATAAAGCAGTACTTCTTGCTTTTATCAGTGTTCTTACTTATTACACGAGGCGCTAAATTCGCATAACATGAAGTGGAACTGAAATTTCAGCTAAAATTTGCCATTTGAAGTATTCTTTTACGAGAGAGTGGAAGTAGAGTGGTTGGATTACTTCAGTCGGCTCCTTTTAAAGGAAATACTCCTTTCATTCGACATAAAGTCTTTCGAGAACCACTTATTGCCTGTCTATTTCATTTACCGAGAAAGGAATATGCCGTTAATACAAGGTTTTATTGTACGTCGACACTTTCTACGGCCGTTGCGATTTTTAGAATTTCGGCATTCGTGACGTCTGAGACAAAATTTGATCAGTAGAATCTTCGTCATATTTGACTGCAATATGCTTAGCGCAGAGTTTCTTATTTGCTTTGCGCTGTATATCTTAAAGCTCTACATGAAAGTTGTAAGTTCTATAACCACTACTCCAAAATTTATTTCTTAAAAAATATTCAAAACTACAATATTACGAAATCGACGTACGAAAAAAATAATGCCGATAGATAAATAATTTGTGCTGTAAATACAGAAGGAAGTAATATATACATATATATATATATATATATATATATATATATATATATATATATATATGTATATATATATGACACAATATAGCTGGAAACTTCCATTTAACCACTCGATCGAATTAAGAAAATGTAACTTATTAATTTATTATGTTGAAAAATAGGAAATATTCAAATTTATATATTAAACATGAATGAACAATTCATTACTTTAACCGGAGAAAGATATCAAGAGTTTCGTATTTCCTAGAAAAAAAGGCCACAACGCGCAATATAAAGTAAATATTAAGGAGAAACAAATAAACGCCTTGAGACCATCTCAGAGACACAGTCGTCTGACCGGCGTGCGGTGGGCATACTGGAGATGCCGTCGATAATCATTTATATGGACACAACTACGGCAGCTCACAGGGAGATGATGTTAGTGGTGAGCGGAAAAGATAATCGTCTCTTTTGCTCTCCATCGTTCTATTTGCACACGCGTGAATAAGTGAAGAGGAAAACTGATATATTTGAATATCGAATTATTTGTATTTCATATAGCGAAGTGATAAAAATATCACTTTCAATAGTCACACCGTGTAAGTCGCTACGGTTTCTCCCTTAGAAGGGGATTTATAGGATCGACGGAAAAGATAAAAGAGTGGCCGCAACTTGAAGTAATGGGGATACAAGTATTAAGAGATGTTTTAGAGGTAAGCTATAGCGATGAATAATGAGGTATAACCTTAGGTGGTTTTAAAACGTACAGGTTAGATTATGATCGAACTAATGTGTTAAAATTTTCAGCGTGTTTATTAGAACTTTGGTGAATTTCACAGGCTCTAACGGATATTTTTAAGTGTAAAAATTACTGGCGAAATCGTTTGTATGAAGGACCATCTCTTTAATGCCTAAACTATGATGAAAATAATTTGGAAATGTGGTTGAAATTTGTCCTTCAGGCATCACTAATTGAAAGGTAAATAGACGAAAACCACAAAATGATCCACGCGCATAACAGGAGTGGGCGCCACACGCGTGGCGAGAGCTAGATCATGCATCTTTAGTTTTATACTGACACCTCGTCACATGGGTACATACGCGCAGATAGTAATATACGTTAGTCCTATTTATTTCATATTATATATAGCTATTTGATTCATATGATGCAGTGATTTAAAAATATTTTTTTATCTCATTTACTTTCTATTATCTCGTCAACCCGCATGTATCACTCATTATATATCGATATCACATAAGGTTTAACGAATACTAAAATTAACATCATATTTACAGTCTAAATATTTTGCAACGGTTTTTCTTTCGCCATACGCCGGGCGCGTTTCTTAAACAGTCATTTCAATATTAATAATATAAAAAGAACGCAAAACCGTTTTTACCACACGCATGAGTTCCTTTAAACAGTGCGGCGTCCTGCGAACTAAATCTAACAAGTTTACACTGCCGCAAAGACGGTAAGGTCCGTCACGGTTTCCGACCAGGACCCTAATTGAGGCGTATCCTGCCATTCCTAATAACACCGTACTCGCCTCTAATTTATTACGTTAGGCGAGACACCCCACCGGATGCCCCACCATAATAACACCAGACCCAGTGCAAAGACGTTTGGTCACGTAGTGAAAGAGTTGATCGTGTAGATGAATTTGGAGGTCGTAACTCTAGTTTAAGATGTCAATAGAACGTGGCAGGAAACGGAACACGTTTTCTAAGTTTCGCTTTCGTTGAAACTAGTTATTGCGGTAAATCTTAACGGCCGTGTCACGAATTTAGCGTGTGCTTGACTGGTAATCGACTGCTTGAATTGAATTTGTTAAAAACATGTTTATCAGTTTGATATCTGGGTAATAAAGTTTGAGTTACTATTTTTGAAGTATTGATTTCAAAATTATAATATTGTGAGTTATATAACGTTAACAATGGATAATATAAAAGATTTAGATTAATAAAAAAATCGAGTTCGTAATTGACGAAACCTGAAGAGAATAGAGTAAAAACGTGGCTCTATAATATTGCATTACATTACAACTGTTATTGTTTTAACAGTTTTCGTAATGGTATTTAAAATGTTGAAATTAACAGAATAAAATTAATGATTGCTTACACCGTATGGTTAATTGTTAATACTATGCCGTCCGGTGAAACTATCAGAAAAATTCCGATGACACCACGTAGGTGTCACGTGTATCGTACTGAATGAGGGTGAAACCACATAAGAAGAAAAAGACTTATTTTTATTTATAAATATAATCGACGTTTCACGAAATTGTGGGACAGGATTAAAAACCACTGACATTTTCATGTTTTACTAAGGTTTTTCGATAGGTCATAGAATCTTCGCGACACCTACAGGCGCCAGAAGAAAGAATCCTAGTCATAAGTAGAATGTCGAAATGTTAATTATTTGTTTTGCTATCACTATGCAAGGGACTAAAAGGAAAAAAAAGTAAATTAGGTAAGAGAAACAACAAAGAAAAAACATGAGAAAAAAAATAAAAAAGGATACGGGAATGGAACGAAAATTCTCTTCAGTATATGAAGTTGATTAAAAATGAGAATTTATTCAGTAGATTTACATATATCAATATTTACAAAAAATGTCTATTCAATCACTAATAACAGATAAAACTGTAATAGATATGGTATGGAAACAATGAACCGATACATCTATGTATAAAATTTGAGATCAAATCATTATAAACACAACTCAAGAAACGATTTCAAATAAACTAAATGTGATATGCTCATAAGAAAATAGGGTGATCGAAAATTAATTTTCGTTAAATATTCATTAATTTTCGTTAATTTTCGTTCAATTAAAAAAGGATACAATTTATAAAACACAGGCGATTTGCATGTAAAATAAACTTGAATTTCGACGGTGCAAAATGGACAGGTATGCTTAGGCCATGGCCTAACGCGTTCCCCGTTTATTTTCGACCTTTCGCTTTCACAACGTAAATATAATTATGGTTAATTGGTTATTAGAGCACGTGCTGATATTAAACGTGTTGTGCAGTAATTTTTGCTTGTTTCCTTGTTAATATATTCGCCTTAACTTTCACGAAGGGGAAATACCGAGTCTGCGTAGGAGGGTAGGATCTCGATTTTAGCCGAAATAGTATGAAGTGTAGTCAACTTTACCCCTTAATCACTTTTTATTCATTCTCGAGGCTCAGTTCAAGGTCTTTTATTATAATGCAACGTAAAGATGTCTTGACCATCACTGTTTTGATGTCTTGAGCACACCTGCAATATTTAGGGTCAAGAATATTAGTGAGTAAATAAAAGTATTAGGTATGAAGAAGGAAATCAAAACTGATCAATATTCATCCAGGTTAGTAAATATACAATAAGTTGGAATGTTGGTAATTGTTACATTTATCAGTATCGTCTTGTACATTTAATAAAACGTACATTTTACATTTTACAGCATTGAACAAAAACGTAGCTATAAAACACTAAAACCCGACAGAAAAGTAGAAAAACAAGTTTGACAATCATAATTTTATTGAAAGATTCATCATTGAATTGTCAAGCCGTAGGCGGCGTTCAGCTTTGACACATGTTCCACTGGAAAAATTATTGACATCTCAAAACTAAACGCCGCCTACGGCTTAACAATTTAGTGACGATTATCTTTTAGTTAAATTATCCTTTTCGGTAAGACATGCGATTTTTTTTCAATTTTGTATTTTATTGCAAGTCAGCTGAAAGGTGTTTTGTCTCTAAAAACCTAGCCTATGACACTCTTATATTAAGTACAAATCGATTGATACCTCATTTGCTAAAATCAGTTCAGTAGTTTTTGAGCTACGATCGAACGTCCAAATATAAATACATACATAGACCGTTTAATTAATTTCCCTTCCTTTGCTGAGTCGCAGACTCGTAAAACGAGCCATTTCTACACCAGCATTCATGCGCATAATGATGAATGCTGTTTATTTACTTTCATAATTTTCGTGATTGTAATTGATTTACCCTGATATCAATATTTATTGCAGCAGAAGTGCGATGTTTCGTAAGAACTCAACACTTCGAGACTTATTTCAGTACTTGATTTGTGAAACAATAAGCTTATTTTCTAATTATTGTCTTATTAACAAAAAAATATTAGTTAAATAGTTTGGTAGTTTCATAAATTTAAAATTAACAAAGCCGTTAATAATTTTGTATTCCTTAATGCAACTAGTAGCGGAAAAACAGACGTTGGAAGATGTAAAGGAGGGATATTAATAAACACTATTTAATTTGGTCAGAACACTTGCGACATACAGCTTACGAAAATTTTAAGTTTCTATCTTCCACTGTTAAAAAGATGCGACAGACTATTAGCACAGAAGACTTTTTGAGGACAAATCTTCAAACATGATAAATGTTTCAACTATGGTGTTTTTATTAAATTTCCTAAAACCAACTCTAAGTGTAACGAACAAAGATCGGTGTTGTCATTAATTAGGAGTTACTCATGTAATGCGTGCAAAACTGATAACAATATCGCGACTCTCAAACAAAGCGGTCTAATTACGATACGCTAAACAATAAGACACTAGCACAATACGTACCGTACTGTGCGGAACAACCGTGCTTTCGGAAGTCGATGCGAAACGAAAAAGCTTTCGGCCGTGAAGTTCCATTTCGTGAGCCCTTTGTTCGTGCTAGGGTTCGAGTTATTAATATCGTCCCTAATATCGTTAAGATTGCACAGAGTAAGACGTTCACGGATCATTAATGTCCGTAAAGTACGCGCAGATGTTAGTTATGTACGAGTCAAAGTTTATTTGGAAACAAAATATCGTTCTTAAGGTGGGCGAATTGTTGTTACTTTGTTAAAGTTTAATTTGACGATTATTTATGGCGATGGGCTTTATTCGATATGCAATGAGTGGGAATGGTTTGTTCATTAAAGTGTAAATTTATTATGTCGTTGGTTGCATATGTCGATACAAAAACAAAAGTTTAAAATAAAGAAAGTCATATTGACTATATACGTGAATTAGTCATGCGAATAATTACGTACAACATTTTATGGTAAATAATTAAACATAAGTATGGTGGTTTATGTATTTTTTTAATTAAAATCAGCAAGAGGTAATGCACTTGGAAAATCTATCTCTTAGCAGAGTAATACCAATTACTCCGAATGAAAACGAAATGTGATAAATGTTTTATACACTTTGTAATAACCTGGAAGTATTTCAGTTAGAGTAATAAGAGGAATATATTAATATTTCATTCCAATATTCTGTTCCATGATACAAGCAGCGAGAAGTTGTTTGTACCATAATATCTGCGAAACTATGCCTCTCTTAACAAATGAACATTTTATTTATTCTTTAACATGCTGCAGAGGATCTATAACATTTACTAAAGATAAAGTGTCTTTTTAATATTCTGCAAAAGTGAAAATCCTTTTTATTTTTAGATAAAGTGAAATTAGATTACGATTATGGGAGAAATGAAGTTAGGAAGATAAATATGTATAGGCAAAAGATGGCGTTTTTAATGGTTTGAGGAAAAACGACCAACGAATCGGTTTCAGAGATTTGACTGATCATCAAATATTGCCATCAAAATTGATCCCGAAAAAAATAAGCACACTACACTCAATTATTTGTTTACTTTGTATACATTTAGTGGATTTACTACTACAGGAACAATACCGTCCAGTTAGTCATATTGGATAAATAGAGAAAAATTATATAAGTAAGTAGGTGGAAATATTTAGTGTGACTAAACTTATGTATTTTAGAGTTTATAAAATAATAATATCCAATTACAACAAACAATTATTATGTTATCACCTATAACAAAAATAAAAGGAGAAAACTTTTCATATATATTAACTTGATAAAAGTTTTAGATACATTACATAATTATATTAAATATATGGAACAAGATGAATTAGGGAATTTTGAAAATATTTTCAGGGCACGAGTTACTGGTTCCAGGATGCAGTTGATTTCTGTATTAAATAGTAAAATAAAAAATATATAGTCATATTATTTCTTGCCATACGTCTTCCTAATGAACTGATTTTAAAAAAATAATTATATCGTTTTTTCAAATTCAACTCAAAAGATATTGTTATCGAGAAATATATTATCATTAAACAATTATGTTTTTTTTAACTTTCACATTAATATACCCTGCGGACCGTGTATTTTTTATTTTTTTATTAATTGCTAGTAAACGTTAACATCAAATTTAAATTTAAGACATTCTTGAAATATAACTACATTATGTTACTAAAATACAAATAAAGTTACTAATTTTACCTATTTTCAAACTTATGCGTACTCAAAATAATATCCTTTTATGTGACATTATATATATATATATATATATATGTATATGTATATGTATATATATATATATATATATATATGTATATGTATATATATATATATATATATATATATATATATATACATACATATATTATTAAAATTAAGAAACCTATTTTAAACCTATTCCGAATTGAAACTAAACTATAAGTACTTCCAAACATTAATAGTTTTCCTTCAAAATTTTTACAACCACTAGTTAAAATCGACGAGAAAACTAACTATTAACCTTAGGAATAAAATCACGCTGGAAGCCAAAATCAGGCAACAAAGACCGAGAGGCGCATTTCGCATGGTTTCGTATCATCTCAAAATTGTAATAATTTGACAAATAATTGAATGGTAAATAACGTAATTTAAACTCTTTACATGCTCATTTATATTTTTATTTCAAATCAAGTATATTTTTTTATAACAAGTAAGCTTTAAAGGTTAAAAGCCAACAATAAGTCAATTTATATTTTAAAATTATTATTATTGCAGATAAAAGTACAGGACAAGTATTATTTTACAGTGTTTTATCTTTTGTGTCGACCGAAGTTCATTAAATCAATACATTATTCATATGTTTGAAATGTGAAAATTATCAGTGTTTATTAGACAGACCATTTGAAGAAATAAAAAAACAATTTTTGCCAGCCTTACAAATATAGTATCGATCGATTTCAAACCACAATAGGCAGTCGAGAAGCTGTCTACTGTATTGGAAGTGATCCACGTCAACTTAGATATGAAACGCCGTTTACAAATCCGTAAGACACTATTTTCAACAGAGTACTTTGCAGAGCCGTAACCCTTGTCAACACAAGATAACACCCCTGTATTTACTCAATCCCGAATACATTTAGATGGCAAACACGGGATATGATATTTTCAGCAGAGCGAGCCTAACACCGACAGAGAAGCAATCATGAAGGCGGCACTAACTAGATTAAAAGAGTAAAAAAACATGGAAGAGATAAAAACGTCGGAGTCGTGATGAATAGCTAGGTTTATAGGGCGCTCTGGCTTGACTTATATTTGGAGTTATAACTTCGTTTGAATTGTTTTCTGACTCGTCTTTATGTACCACACTAAAACAGAATAGAGACTGGAGTAAACAACCGAGGTCCTCCAAGATTTTAATAATAATAATAACAAATAAAATTCACGACTTTTTACTTGTATTTTTGTACATCTACTATTTTAAAACTTAAATGTTGAAACTGTGAGTAATATGAAAAGAACGTGGTAAATTTATTAAAAAAACACATGTCAAACGGTACTAGAAATCTCTCATAACGGTACTAGAAATTAAAAATCTTGCTTATATTTAACAAAATATTTATGATTTCTAATTAAGTTTAGCCCAATTTCTGAATTAAAATACTAATTTGGACGAATGGAAAAGTTTATATTTACTAAATCTGTTAATTACGAGTAGACCTCGTACTACGGGGGTTCCGTAAACTTAGATATATACAAAAGTTTATTACTAATTAAAATGTTCTTTAATATTTATATTCATTTTCCCTGCGTAAATTTATTGCCTAATATATATTTCATAGGCCTAAGACAAATAAGTTGGTCACCTTAAATCTTTAATTTATTAATTAATGTCGATCTAATTAATGTTCCATTAATCTTTTGAAATACAGTGGTATAACTCTATTGCCCAGGAGCAGCGGTATTATTGTTTAACTATTACACCCTTCAGGAAGGTTTCTTAACATGGAATTATAAAGTAGATTCATCTGCTGACAATGATCTACTGAATGATGAAGTGAAAATGTTACTATGCATTATTTTTTCTGTCTAGTATTTTTAATTCGTGCTTCAAAAGTTTAAAGTATTTACTAAATGCATTTATCTCGATTTTTTACGATGTTTAACAAGTCGTCACCTTAACAAACGTTAAGGGAGTGTGGGAGGTGTTTGAACACTGAAAAATGCATTAGGGACTTGTATTTGACGATGGAGACTTCGTATCAAAACATATATATATGTATATATATATATATATATATATATATATATATATATACATATGTATATATATATATATATTTATATATATATAGATATATATATATATATATATATATATATACGGATAATATATCTTATCACTAAGCCAAATTTCAAGTTTTTGCATCAAGCAGTCATTGAGAAAAACGGCTGTGATAGAAAGACAAACAGGTGAGTAATCTTATAAGGATTTTCCTTTTCCTTTCTAAATACAAAACCCAAAAAAAAAACGTACGGATTACTCCTCTGTAAGCTGTAATCTAAGTTAACCGATCCGTGAAAATTATACAAGTTGGGAAAGTTATGAGTAAATATGGCGTCTAAAAGCTCATAAAGCTTACCAAAAACATTTTTAATTTCTTATTACCTTGCTGCAACTTTATGAGCTTAATCAGTGACTAGATATAATTTCATAACTGGCATAAAATGGATTTCTTTTTCTTTGCAAATACTACTGAATAACCAAATTCTACGAAGTTTCCAATCATATATTTTTCATATTGTAACATATTTTTTAAGAGGAAAAAAACAAGGATTGTTGTTATATAAACGTCGTTACTGTGGTATCTTTGTAGTATACTAAAAATCTTTGTAGTTTCTTTCAATAAAAACTAGACCAAAGCTATAAATAATATTTATTCCTCAAATACTTTAGCTCTCGTATTTTATTTTACGTAAAAAACCGACTATAAAAATAAAGTTCTCTTCGTGTAAAATAATTTATGAATAATAAACCTGAAAGCTTCATTTGCTTAATTAATCTCTCCACGTTTCTCAATTATAACCTTATTAACTAGAAGTTGGGCTCATGTTTCTTAAATGTATTTTAGTCTATACAAAATGGACATTGATGTAAATTAAGTTTTATAAGTAAGTTTTATATATTTAAACTAATGAAAAGAAGGCAGTGTGATGAATAATAAATATATTTTATAATACCTAATTAAAAATTTGATTTATTTAAAAAAAATGCCATTCCAAATTTTCTTAAATTATTTTTAATTATGTCGGTAAATGGAATTATGAATTCTTAAAGTGGACAGTTTCCAAAATGAAAAACTAGCCAAAATATAATACGGAAAACAACCGAATTTCTAGTTAAAAAAACAATAATTGGGTGGCGTTATTTAAATAATCTCTTTGATTCATTAACACGTTCAATAAAACGTGTTAACGAATCAAATGGAGTTGTTTGCGTGCTATAAACAGAGCAGATTTACTTCACTGACTACATTTGTTTTTATTCGATAGATCCAACAAATACTCGTTGATGTTTAATAAATCAGTCCGTTAATTTCTGAAAAATGAATTCAATTATACTTCATTTCATTCCAAAAGAGAATGTTTGTCAAAAAAGCAAAATGACAGTTCAGGTATTATAAACCTTTTTCTTGTGTTCACGTTAATTCACATTATTATTGGTATACATTTGAATTGTATAAATAATGTTTAATTTATTTTAATGAAAATTATAGGTAGATAGATAATGGACATTAGTTTTTCCTAATGTTGTTTTTTTTAAATAAGTATATACATCAAAAATAATCATCGAAAATATAAAGTCAAATAAGAGCAAGAGCTTAACAGTTAAAAAAAAGACTGCCGTGTACTACATACAAACATGTACTCTACATTGCAAAATAATACTAACTTATTTGAAAATAAAGGGTCACAATGTTTTTTTCATTATCCTGTGCCAAGTACCCTGTATACGTATATGTTATATATCATTAATGTTCTGTCTCGTTTACTTCGTCGTCCTTGCTTAAGCGTCACGCTAGGAAGACAGAATATTGTAGACGTCAAACTGAAACGTTTTATTGCAGATATTTCATTTCAACACATTACAAAGTAAATTATATGTAATGAATAGCATATATAGATATAGACTTAGTATAAGTCGGAATATTGAATATTTTTCTACAATGTTTTACACCTCTGAGTTTTGTATAATTAACAGCTACGGTTGTTCATTTTTCTCCACAAAATTTTACAATTTATATTTGCAAAATATCCATGTGATTTTGACATTTATAACATTATTTAGCATGACATCTTATAAGTTAAAATAGTGATTTTTATACATGATTTTAATAGTCCACTGATTAAATATATTATTTGCGCCAATCATATTTTAACTGACAAATTGGTTTGTTTACAAACATTCTCTTTTAGAATGGAATGGAGTATAGATTATTAATTTCTGATGCAAGATAACGATTTTTAGAGTTCCGTATTTGTGGCACGTCTGTCTGTTTATCCATATGTTACAACATTGTTACTGTTCTAGTTTGAAACGACGAAATTTTAACGAATGCCAAAACGTCAGGATTTTTTTTGATGCGGAATTTGTCTCCATAGTGCTTTTGCGAGATATGTCTCCACAGTGCTTTGCAATGTGTGTGCCACCATCTAACTTTTAACCGCATATGTTAAAAGTCTAATAAAATGATAACGACTTTTAGCAAGTATTTAAAAAAAAATTATGTCAATCAAGTTGTCTTAATATAGAGTCTTAATATAAGTAACCAAGTTATTTGTCTTACACCTGTGAAAATATTAATAGGCAATTTATTTACATAGTAAATTATATTGATATTTGTAATAATTATTTATTAGAAATGTGATGTACACTTAACAATTTAAATCTTATTTAAAGTATACAGTAAATACAGTGTTTATTCTGATATATTATTTTTATGCAAAAAGTTAAATAATTAGTAAATAAAATTTCCATGCCGGAAAATTGGTCATTTAGTACAGCTAAGTTTACTTACTTTTAAGAATTTACGGGGGAGAAAATTACGGGTGATTAGCCTTCATTGATTAGAAAACTTCAGAAATAGCTTAAGTCTCACAGAGTCTTTTCACCATTTTGGGGAAAGTGTGATTTTAAAACACACTTACTCAGTTCATAATCGTCTATCGATCGGTATAGGTATTTAAAGTTTCGAAAAATGAGGTATATTTTTGGACATTAAAAACATTTTTTTTTCTAGATTTATGTAGTACCATTAATGCGGTTCTCAGATTTTCAAGATTTATGCGGTACCATTATGCGTCACCATCACCTTCAGTGTTTAGAATCCCTAGAGATTTTTGAAAAAAGATATGTGTTGACTCAAATAACTTGTAATATCAAATAAAACAAGGAATCATGAGGTTTTAATTTGGAACACCTACACAATAATCTATAATCCAATATATACAAACCCAAGGATGCTTTTTCTATTTAAATTTGGTAACACGAAACAGCATATATACTTGTGGACTGTTTAATTAAATCGTTTTTATTCGATATTATTTTTTGACAATACACCTTGTTTTAGTAAAGTACAAAAATGGACACCTAAAATAGATATCCGGCATATATTTTAAAGGGAAATTTCTATTTTTGTCGTTTCCAAAGGCTTCGATGGAAATATATTGTATCGAATTTTCTATAACATAATGATTTCAAACTGCATATTGCAAGGGCCTTGTCAGCAGTCCGGTTTATAAAGTGGTTCTCAGAAAAAATATGTTCTGTCGATGTCCTTTAACGTGAACATTACTTTGATCATTTAATGTTTTATTTACCTTTTTTCTCTAAGCCTCTAACCTTCTTTCTTTTGCTTTGCGACGCACGACAAACTGTAAATAAACTATTCACTTTATGTCATACGTAAACGCAAAATCTTATTAAGTAAAAAATTGCTACGTACAGTTTAATAGTTTTTATTTTGATTATTATAATAAAAATTTCTTCTCCATCAATTAGTCTGTTATTGCTATAAATTTCACAAATATTTAAACTTTCACATGACTACGTGGCCCAATTACAACTAAAGATAAGGTAAATACTCGTATGTATTTGTTTATTCTTTTAGATAAATTCAGTTCGTTCCTATTATTTCCCAAGTTATAACTGAATTTAGAAAATAAAGTTAACATGCAGTTATGCGTTCACATTTTATCATAAACTACTGAATCGATTTAATAGCTAAACCGAGAAGGTATTTTATTTACTCATCGAAAAGTCCAAAAAAACTAGATAGTTCCGATAACTAATAAAAGGAAATTTTCCACTGTTAATTTATGACTGTGTTTAAAACACAGTACTTTTTGGTAAATTTAATGTCATAAAAGTAACGGGAGAGAAGCTATGACTTGTTAAACATTATTTTGCCGTCTATGGGGGTGACTGCTCTTTCCGGTTTTTTGTCCATCAAAATTAATTACTTTTCATCACAACAACATATTAGGGTTGCCAGACATTCGGGACTTCTGGCATTGTCCCGGAATTTGTGATGTTGTCCCGTTACCAGTATTGTAATAAGTTTAATTCGGATATATACAAAAATGCGGTGATTCCTAAAAATGTTTTTATTGACATTTTTCGCGAACCTATACATACAATGGTCGCATTGCCGTTTTATTACCTCAATCAATGGAAAGACCGAAATCGGATGATCACTAGTTTGATCAAGGCGTAATTTCAAATTCAAATAAACTGCGGAGAGTTTTGCTCCAGAATTTAACAGCCTCTATTTAATAATCGTGATGACAATAAATTGATTAAAATAATTAAATCAAAACAAGAACACAATAAACTAAACCTATCATTGTCAAACTTTGAACGTTAAGTTTCTATGTGCAGTTAGAAAAGAATAATTATCCCCATAGAAGGAAATCTTTTCAAATTTATTTTGCCAAATATTAGGATTAGCTATTAACAATTTAGATATATATGATTAATGTAACGACTGTGTTTGTGTTAAATTATAATTATTAAATGAGTCAATCACTTTTGTTAAAAATGTTATATTTGGTAGCAGAAGACAATTTTTATTTATTTTTATTGATCTGAATATTTCATTAAGTTTAAACAAACCTTTTTTTTAGGTTATGTGTACTTAGTTAACTTTGCCATAAATTCCACGTCTGCACCCTGTAATAGAAATGTCCCGGGAAAAATGATTTTACATATGGCAACCCTATATACATTGGATGCTAATCAGCACGCGTCTAATGACCGAACTCATCAACGCAAAATGACAAAAACTTAATTAAATGGAAGGGTAAAATTCATATTTTGGCCTTACAATTAAGTTATATCCCTGAAATTTTCTGTTAATGTGTGGTAGCTCATTTAGACGTAAAATTAATTGCATAAAAGTTGCAGCCTTTTCTATGAAAAATGGAAATATATCCTTTTATAGCAAAATTATCAGGCACTGTAGATTATTGGAGTAATGTAACATGTAGTTCTATAAAAACAGTCAGTCATCGCGATAGGTCGCCGTAGTGTTATCAGAACGGACATGTCCCTCAAAATAATGTTAAATTATAATGCTGAATTAATTAATAATCATCACTCTTTCAATTTAGTATTATTAATTAATAATGCTAAATTTAAAGAGTGTTCTAAATAGAAATTAGTTAATTAACAGCGGCAGGCAGCGACTCGGCTGTCGAAAATAAAAGCATAAAAACAAGGGGTAATGTATTAATTAATTCAAGAAGTGTTTCACATCGACAAATACAAAGGGAATTGACGCAGTTGATACAAAGGGAATTGATGTTGTTTAATGACATTTCATAAGTTGACATTTACGCTCTAATCCTCTTGTACAGCAGCTATTTTTAGGGCTGTAAAAGACATTTTCGTTAACTTTTTTGCGCGTAAAGGAACTATCATCTTTGAATATTAGATTTTAATAAAATATTATTTGACTGTTTATGTAGCTCAGAAACCTAAGCACTTCTGTGTTATGTGGTATTAATATAGGTTCAAGAGCATGAAGGATACAACAAAAAACATTTAGTTATTTTAGTTTGCACGTACTGAAAAAGAAACATTTTTTGGCATTTACGCTCTTTGAGACTCAAGGCATCAAATGCTAGTATTACTTTAAATCTTTAATTTCTTACTTAGTCTGTAATAAAATTTAAAAAATTCATTGTTTTGTTTATTTTGTACGAGACTGACGACTGGCAATCAACGACGTTAACTAAAGAAAAAGAAAAAAAATTATAATTTTGAATCAAGTTTCTTATATTCATTAAATAGCTCCTAAAATTTTAGAATTACGTGAACGGAAAAAACGGACGTAGAGTATTATCGGATCACTTTGCTGTCGGTCTTTCTGACTATCTGCCAAAACCCTTTTTCTTAGTAACTGCTAGTTATTAATTTGAAATCAAATACTAAAAATTCAAGCTTATAATCCAATGTAATAAAAAGATAGGACTTATTTAATTACTAACTTTTACGAAAATATGATAAAATGGTACGAAACTCTAAGGGTACGAGTTCTAGTCGCACTCGTCGTCTTTTTTACTTTTGGTGAAGTGATTGCAATGAAACAATTCAAAACAAATCATGCATCACACGACCACTTCCCATTAAGAAATATTACTTTATATGTATACACTCTGTCAGTACAAAATGAAAAAAATAAGCTTTTTACTTTGTTACGGGCTAACTTGAAACTGTAACTAAACATTTAAAACAATACTTAACATTCGATATCTGGAGTCTCAGAGGGAACTGTAATTGTTTCATAATTGTTTTTTTTTCTCTTCTTTTATACACTTTCTTGTGAACCGACTTAATTCTGATCATTTATTTTTCATAAAAGCGTGTGTCAGAAAAAATGGAAGTATCCAAAATTCATACTAAAAAATTGCCAGCCGTTATGGAATGCCCGGCAGATGTGAAACATCTAAATTTTTTTATATTGAAATATTTTTATTTGAACGAACTGAAAACGAAAAAACAAATATTTATCACAGAAATATTTCTTAACAATCTATTGAAAATACAATTTAATGTTATAATACTGTCAGTCGACAAGACGCCAAACTGGCAGAATAGCAAGTCGGGACGTGCCATCAGAACGTTTTAACTCCCATCCGAACGTGCCATTAGATATTTTACATCCACAATACAAAATAAAATTACATTTTTGAAACGCATAAACGCTACTTAGTTACCTACAAACGTTACCACGTGGGTAAAGTTACTCAGTGCAGAAGTGCACATATCCTCTGTTAACATCATAACGGTTACGGTAACGCTTAGCTACAAGAATTACTTTTCATCGATTTTCATTTCGGTACACTTCTCTTTTATTATCATGTGACCAAAGAAAGCAACAAATAAACAATTTATCGGCCCGTGTCCCTTTAATATTCCGGTGCCCATAACTTTGAAACGGACATCCTGACCATTTCTACGTTACTACCGAGATATCAAACAAAAAGCATATACACTGTGGTTTAATTAAAATGATACATAAACCCATAGTACTGATAAGAGAACAGTAAAGCAATAAAGTTAATGTCCAAGCCGACACTTTTGTAGGTAAAACGTGTATGAGTGAAACTTACGGTGCGATCAGCGACCGGAACCGACCGAACGCGTTCTTCTAGTTGCACATCCTGTACGGGCACGGTGAGTTGTTGCCAGGCGTTTCATAAATCTGATATTGTTGAGAGATTTATTTTAAATACACCTGAATACTAGTTAAGGCCGACGTTATAAAGAATTTGTAACAAATAATAAAAAAAACTACAAAAGACATTAACATGAGCGCTTCAAGCGAGGTATATCTATACAAATAATAAAAAAGTGAAGAAAAAAACATCGTAGGTGTATAATTGAGCAAAAATATAAAGCGCAAAGTGTATTTAATTTCTTCATCTTTTTTAGTTTTATTTGAAAATACTAAAAACTGCAAAGTTTGTTGTGATTGGATTGGGCAGTGGAAGGGGGTTGGAGGGCTGAAATTTTACATTGTTGTTTTCCCAGAACCGGAGGAAAATGATGAGGTACGGAGTTCTTTTTTTGGAATTTTTACTTGTCTGTTAATTCGTTTTTCTGTTTGTTTTTACTTAAATCACTTTAAATTACTTCAAGGATTCTTGAAATAAATTAAGGTATCTTGATAAAATATCATAAATTTTAATATGAAAATTAAAAAAGGGTCGGCCTAATAACGTTAATGGCCTGATTTATTAATTGAATGATAACGATTTGTACTTGTAACGGGTTTTTACGAGTTTTCCCACCGAGTTATGACCCAAACGTGTATATAAATACCATTTTGTAATTCACTTTCAAATTATACTAAGTGCACTTCGAAATAAATCTAATATACTTTCAAGAAATATTTACTTGAAAATAAATAATTTGATAAGTATTTAATATTTTTTTAGTTATGTTCTTTGTACCTATTCTATTAAAAATAAACAAAATTTTAAAATTCAGTAAAAATTAAATTCGTTTTTCTTTTTTTATTCACTGATATTTTAAATGGGAATATCAGCATACTGAAAAAGTCTTGATAACGTTTTGGCATCATGCATTGTCCTTATATAGATGTGATATACAGTGTTGTAATAATTTTCCATTTGTATCGTAGAGAAATTTATCTAAGATCACTTAACTCAAAAAAGTCTCACGTCTAAATTTTAACGAATGTTACCTGTATTATTAAAAAAAATACATTTTTAAGTTAAAAAAGACCGAAGTTAAACAATTAAACGACTTTATTTATTTGCATTTAACACTGTCCGTTAAATTAGAGTATTTCGCGTATTTAACATTCAAATGCATCGGAGTATCTTTGGAGTTTACTCCTTAGGAATCGATTTTCATATATAGCTCCCGGTACGAAGTTTTATGAGGAGTAAAATCAGAAGTTCAGAGCGTTGAAAAAGTATAACAGTTTGTAAGTTTAGATGTAGGAGGTAATCTCCGAAACTACTCATCCCATTTCAAAAATTCTTTCACCACTATTTAGAAATGACCTTCAGAATGGACATTGGTTCTATTATCCCGTTCAAAAATGTTTGATGGTGACCAGTTTTGCACCGCAAGTCAACGAAAAAACAGTCTTATGAACACGTAAGATATATATTGATAAATAATATTGATATTTATATACAGTGTTACCTATTTTATATATTCCAAGACAATCGCAATTAAGGAGTAAACTCCAGGGACGCGTCGGAGGCGACACACATAATGTTTTTTCCACAAAAAGACATCAATTTTCATATCCAAGCGATAGGTAAAGCCAACAGCCATTTTTGTATTGTCCATATGTAGGACATAAAAGTACAACAATCGGGGACGATGGCAACGCTGCGTTGGGGGCATCTCTACTTGTCTGTCCGTCGTATCGTTATTATTGCCGTGATCAACACTCAGCCGATCTAATTAACGGCATGAAATATTTGCTGCTAGTCGTGAACAGGCATAATAATTATTTTAATTAGATTTGTTTTATTTTATCCTTCACCGTATGGCTTTGTGAAGCTATTTTTGTTAACTAAAGCGGTAATTTGTGTGTACAGATTTCTACTAAAATAAATTATTATTTTTTTGTGAAAAATTAAATTCTTTCAAGAAATAGCATTACTCTTGCTCATTAATTAAAAAAAAGACAAAAGTTCATGTTCCAACAATGCTTAATGATAAGTTGATATTGATATCAACAGAACTATGTAACCATCGTTTCATTAATTAGTTAGTTCTAAAAATGATGGCTGCTTTAAATAGCTAGAAAAGGCAAATTTATACAAGAATAATTCTCTTATTTAGCTTATTAAATTTCTTTGTTTTTAATTATATTATAAAATTCGAAGGTAAATTTAGTGATTTTTGAAGTTTTCAATAATTGTTGTTTACAAAAAGCACTAATATACAAATTAATATATTTACCATTATATTACAATTACTACAATCTTAGAATATTATATACATTTGACAAAAATTAAGCGCTTGTTAACGGTAGATAAGAAGGTAGCCACACTACTTACCATGTCCTATTAAAAAGGAATACCATATAGGTAATTTCAGCATGATAGGGATGTCGTTAGATTTGTTAAATTTTCCTTTGTAATAATAAATTCAGTGTATTTAAAATCAAAAGAAACCACTTACTGTGTCCAAAAGCACCATTACGAACGCTTATAGATGAAGTATTTCATATGTTGTGCCCTTACCTGTAACAAAATAAAAGAATGTTGTTAAAGAAATAAAAATTAAAACGTAATTTATTTTGTAAAAATCAATATACCACTCTGCCATCTGCCATTTTAATGAAGCAATACGTAGCATTCACTATCAGTAAAGTAATCTAAGTATCACTATACGACGAGAGATGGCGCTGCTATAAACGTTTCTTTAATGACTACATATTTATTTTCAAACACTGAAAATGATAATTATCATTTCAATTCCATTTAAAAAAACAATCCTAAATAAATTGCTTGAAAAATAACAAGTACTAAAGACGCTCCATCGAATGACTTCGTTCAAGTTCGTGACTATTCGTTCGTCATCGTTTTCACGAATGGCTCGTGCCGAATGCTACTCGCGTACCGTTCCCTTTCTACGCAGAGCGTGATATGATTACGCTTCCTTTCAATTTATTACCGTTTCCTATTAGGCAGTTTGTGCACACAGTTCGTTTTATACTACTTTTGCTTATTGATTTGATTTTTTTACGTTTATTTTATTTTCCACTTGTATATAAAAACGCGTAAAGCTCTTGAAATTTACCAGACTGAGTGCTGATTGTTAGTTGTAGTAGTAGGTATAAATATTTTGTTTGTGTGTATATATATATATATATATATATATATATATATATATATATATATATATATTGGTAGTGTTTGAGTTAGTACTTGCTGTCATATATTTATTATGTATAATAGTTTCATTTTTTGGAAAACTCATTAAGCACGTAAAAATAAACTAACGAATGTTTAAATAAAGGGAACACAGGCTGATCGAATATCTTATTCATGTCATCGGGTTAAATGACACTAATGAGAATGGTAAATTTCTTATATTACAAAACTAATTTTCATCCGCGACGTCTTTTGTGTTTAATTTAGTTTAATTGGTGTAAATTGGAATATTTTCTTCGTTTCCTTATTTATGATACCAAAAACGACTAAAACCGCCATCTAGAGAAGAATTATGGAACTACACATTTGTCATGTTTACTTACAGAAGAACAGGTATTGTCCTCAATTAATTAAATAGTAATTTGTTAATTAAATATATCTGATGTTTTTTAGGACTTTAAGCAATTATAGCATCGAAATGCGTTTAATTGTTTTTACGTGATGTCGGAACAAACATAGAATTAGACAAATATTAAAAAAATATTCAGTCTTCGGAATATTCGATTGTCAAATTTCTCCAAAGATATCTTCACTGTGCGATAAAGTTTTATAAAAGTGTAGACTTTTCGCAGCTATGTATGAATGTATAACGCAATGTAAGCCTGTCAGTCTGTTCCCTTATAGCTTGAGTTCTACTACCTATAGTTTGATGATGTTTTCACTGCCATACAGAATTTATCCAGGACGGTTATAGATGTTTGTTAATGTGTATAAGATGTAGCTTTGATTACGGATATGTATGAAGCGCTAAAGATGACACGATGACGCAAGCGACACTGGGCAGCGGAAGAAGCGATTTTGCCAGAAAGATGTTCAAGTCCAATCTTCAATCGTAGAATACTTTTAAACATAGTAATAACAAAGTTTAAACATAGCAACTTTTCTATGTGAGTGTAACCGCAGGAAAAAGCTGGTCTGTACCTGCAATAAAATGGTAACGAGGTCATGTTTATGTGCCGAGCAACCATAAACTACGGGATTCACTTTTAGGCTTGCTCAATATTTTCAATCAAAATCATCATTATTGTTATTCAACTTTACTACTGCTTAATTTATTATCAAACTGCTAGTTAATTAATTGACAGCCATACCTGTTTTTCTCTCAGTATCTATAGGAAATGTGTAGTTTTCTAATTCTCCACTGGATGGCGGTATTTATTAATTTCTACTTTTTAAATATAACTACAGTATCTATCAGAATCTGTTTCCCTCCTGTGTACTTCCTTGAGTGGAAAAGTTGAAGTTCTAGAAATATGTAATAAACATATCTAGTACAACTTCTTCCGTAAGAATCGAAATAAATTATTAATTAAAAATTATGAATTAAAAAGAAGAAGAAATGCATTCATTTATAAATTGCTTAAGTTCATGTATTTTTCACGTATTTTTTATTTTATATGCGAAATTACTTTTTGTTTATTTCATACAATTACCTTGCAAGTATTATTACAATCTTCTAATTAAACGATTATAAATAAAAAAAACTGTTATGCAACTATTCATTATGATAAATAATTGTTTATTAGTGCTTATTGGCTAGTCCAATGAGTTCTAATGAACAACTATCATTAAGCACGTTATTACTTGGTGTAACTTACTAGTGTCAATATTAGGTATATTATTAATGAAACTACCAAAATATTCATATCTAACAAATATTCCTTAATTAGAATTAACTTTTTAATAAAATCGGCTTTTTTACTGATTATATGTAGGACACCATAGAAATTAATTTCTGCAAAGTGAAATACAGCACTATGAAAATGTTGGTACTGACCTGAAGCCCGGAAAAGTGCGAAACTCCGGAGTATCGTAGGATCGCAAAAGACATTAGTGTATAAGTGAAAATATATAAATAAATTAGATTGTAATACTGCGAAATGTTTATTAGTGTCCATGAAAGCAATTATATTATTCTGAAGAATATAATAACATAAATATTTAAATTAACTTGTCAAAAGTGCCTTGTTTTAACATGCAAATTGCCGGCCAAGTATTCTGTTGAGAAGCATTATTAAAACACTTAATTTATGCAAAGGTTACATACAATACAGTTGGATATTATAAAGGCAGTAACTCACGGTACCGCTCTGCTGAAAGTTTCCTCTCCAACCAACTATTAACGAGAAACCTGCAACGAGGGTTTCAGAGAAAATTCATTCCTTGAAAAGGTCAACGTAAAATTGAAGAAATTAGATGCCGATTTAAATGTCAACACCGTACCGTACGGTGAAACTATAAGGAGTTACGTGAAAATTATCGAACAAATGTCGATGATATCACCTTTGTGTCACATTAAAGCTAAGAGTCAAATACCGGTGACATCAAATACGTAATAAAGATCTCATTAGTGTCAGGTCGTGTGGCAACTAAACAGAAGAATATTTCCACTTTTTCCCCAATATGTAATATATAATGGAAATATAAGAATATTTCCATTTTTTTTTAAAGTATGAGACCATGAGAGTAGCTGCTGGATAATGCAAACTTCACCGGAGATCAAGTTCAGACAAGGCTTTTCAATTTTTTTAACGTGGTCACGAAATTCATAAAGGAAGAACATTCAAGTTCTCACCGCGAAAACATATTTTTATCCCCCCGAAACGTTATTAAACGAAAACGGGATCGCATTCCGCATCCTACCAGAAATGCTTTAGAGAATTTCACATTTCAGAAATCGCTGGAAAACGTGATGGGTTTATTAGTTACTGACCTCATAATAAAAAAATATGGAAATTTCGACAAAGGCTATAATTAGCGATAGGCGGTAAGTTTTATGCGTAAATGTACCGGCGCCAAATAAAATAATTTTGGTCACACATTCACACGTCAAAGTGTTAAAAGGGATGCAGATAAACTTCTTGTAATATATTGAGCTAATAATGAATCAGTTTTGCTAGAGAGATAAAACTAAATTTTCTATTATATTCTGTCCTATATTTTCGGTTAAAGATGTCAAAAAGGAAATCACTAGTTTTCGAGAGAAATAATCGACTTCTTTGACATTGTGCGATGAGTAGTATGAAGTATATAAAAAAAACTAGAAATAAAATTAGGTACTCTAATTCCAAAAAGGTTTCGTAATATTTTAGATTTCCTTACTAACATCAAATCATTTTATTCAGAACATTAATGTTAGTATTTTTAATCTGTCGATCAACACTTATTTGTCTGTTTATTCTTGTATAAAACAGTTAGTTTTGTACATAATAAAATCTATATAATTCCGTCTAGTAAGTCAGAATTTGCATGACAAACCCGGAAATAGGTGTGTTGATCTACTAACAAAAAAAAATGCATTCAATTAACAATTATAAACTATCATTTGGTATTAAAGACGTTCTACTCCACTGTAAATAAAGGTTTTTAATTGACTTGTATTTCACAATATTGTATGAAAAATATCAACATTTACCCTATCACGAGTTCGTTTTAGTTGGAGTTAATATCGATTTATTATTTTTTCTTTTCATTAGCAGGATATTATCTAAATGAAATATACTTATAAAAACTAGAAGAAGATTGATCTTTTTGTATTATGTGTCTCAAACGTAAAAAAGAACTACTTCCTAGGCAGTTTGTCCGTTATTTTAATCAATAACTTTACAAGTTATTTAGTTAACAATTTTGATCGCTTGATAAAACGCCTGCATTATATATATCAAAGTATTTTTTAGTAATCTTAATCTTTTTCCCGTCTGATCCACTTTTACTTTAGCATTTTTTTCCATTTGACAATTAGTGACGAACTTTTTAGTATTGTCCGAGCTCTTTCATTGTACATTTTAGTTGAATCAATTTATGTGGATATTTAATCCCCGCTCCTCTTTAGTTGAATGCCTCCTCTAATTAAATGTTCGTCGATATGACCATCACAACCTTTTTAAAATGTAGTCAAAGCAGTCTACGTGGAACTAAATTGAAATTTAAAATGTTTTTTTATGAAGTCGCTTTTATCCATCGTTTCGGTAAGCTCATTGCAGGGACCTTATCCATTAAGCTATCTGTAATTTAAACGAACGCTTTAAGCCGACGTGAATTTAGTTTTTTATGCAGGAAAATTAATTCAGTTTGACACGTCTACGGATTTGTTTTAATCTCTTCGTAATTGTTGCCAGGCCGCACGTCCTAGATAAATAAAATGAATGTTGCTTTACAAACAAGAGGTATGTTCTGGAAAGAGGTAAATGTGATTTATATATAAATTCAATGTAAAAATATTACATTTTTATATAACTATACACTTTTATTTATTTATTATTTAATGTATACAATTTATTAATGTATACAATTGATACTTATGGTGGACTTATTACTACGAGAGCAATCTCTTACAGCAACCAGAACATTAGTCCGGCACCGCTCGACGAGCGGCCGGGTATCGACCCGGATCCCCGCGGTGAGCCACATCGCCAAAGGCTGTATGTAATCAATTTAGTACGCCACGGCGACGACTCTTAATATAATATTCGATATTACTTTGTATAAAGGTTTTAACAAGTATATTTAGGAAAAAAGTTAAAAAAATATATTTTTGAAATATACATAGAGCGTATGACCGAAATATTTTTTCATTAAACAATAAGAGTTTAAACGCACTCGATACACCTAGAGATTTATCTTAGCTGTAACTACATAAACTACACAACACAAGGAGTTATTAAATTGTGTGGTTATAGGGTGATGAACAATTTATCTTGAAAATGTTAATGATTGACGTTTGATCTAATTAGTCCTGTGAAATGTTAATTTTTCTGTGCATTTTGAGTACACAGTGACATTCTGTCCTGGGAGAGTTATTAGAGAGCTTAAAGCTGAATATTCAGGATACCAATCTCCCCCATTTGTCCGTATTTTTGTTGTAAGTAAAAATCGTGAAAAACGATTTGTAGAAAATTAAATTACCAACAAACTTTAGTAATAACTTTTTGACGATTAATTACCCTAATTTTACTAGTCAGAGGGAAAAAAACAATTTGGATAAATATAGGTAAAGACGCTAAAGGTATAACTATATTTTAAAATAAAATATATCAGAACTACTTTGTAAAGAAATTGTGGACAAAAATTGTTAGGTACTAATTTTTTGAATCAACATTACTTTTATGAAATATTAAAAGAAGAAAATCAAATGTAGTTAAAGCGCATTTGTAACTTTGTTAAAGTTATACTGAAAATTCTGTCTCGTAAAATTTTAAATGATTTGAATTTGAATTAAAATATTACAAGCCGGAGAAAGCAAAAAGTTGCTGTAAAAAAATTTCTAAAGTTTTAGCACGTCTTTATGTTCAATTTGTTGAAAAAAAATGCATTAATTATTTTTTGAAAATCTTTCAACACAAAAAATGTTAACGTAAGTATATTAATTTTGCTTTAAATTATCGCCAGAATTTGTATGCTTTTTCCCTGTTTGAAGCACAGAAAAATCTGTAAGAGTAGAGATAATTTCAAAAGTAGGTCATAATTATTGTCTCGAAATATTCTACAAAAGAGTATTTTTTTCATAAAATGGAAATAAAGACGCCTTGAATATTTTTTAACGAATTTGTTTCTGATTTTCGGCTCATAAAATTCTAATTAATAAACCTATGTGAAAGGTTGTGAGCAAAATTGTAAATAAATGTATTTTCAACAAAAAGTGTTGTTCAAATTTTTTATCAGATTTATGATTATTTAAATGTAACTAAAGATGTACATACTTTATTAAATAAAGACCAAATGACATTGTATTGAAAACTTGTTTAACACTTCTCCCTGTAATATCGAAATAAATAATCGCTGTATACCCATAATGCACACAACACTTTTTTCGACCATTTAACTGGATTAAACTATTTCAAAAATCTTCAACATATTTACATACGGTTTATGAATCGCAGGGTTATGTTTGGCTACAGTTTTAGCGCGTATGTTTTTTCGAAGTTCGTTCTTTACCTTCGTTTTTATATCATCTACATCATTTTCCCTTGCGATGTTTTATTAGTGCGTATTATTCCATATGCATATTATTGTATATCACACATATAGTTAAGTGATAAAATTAACTAGTATCTAATAACCTAAATGAACCTGTTAGGAGAGCAAAAGATTTTCGCGCTTTCTCGTGAAACAATCGTAGAACTTTATTGTCAACTATTGCCGTAGATACGTAAATAAGAGTTGTGTTAGTTTTTTCTTGAGGGATGCTATTTAAGTGGGTCTCAAAATATGAGTGCAGTGACATACCTCTTCTTCTCGTGCAATCCACACCATTAAAAGAATATGCGGCACTTTATCAATAGGCATCTGTAGCTAAACTCACTTATCAGCGGCCCGTAACATGGAAACGACTTTTGTAATTCTTCCAAGTAAAGGCAGCAAAAGCACTAATTGAGGAGGCATAGTGAAGACAACCTTGTGTCAATCCGGACGCGACTTCGTCAAAGCGTTAAGACACGATGTGGTGGAAAATTTATTCGGCATTGATTATTGAAGGATACGAGTATTGTTTGGCAGAAAGATAAATTGATTATACTAGGAATTCGATGTTTTCCTCAAGTTATTTTTATCTTAACCAGAAAACGTTAAACTAAAAAATGGTTTGTTATTGAAAAATAAATTATTTATTTTTCTATTCATAGTAATTTAGAAAATTCACATACATGTATTCCGATATTTATGCGTTATATTCTTGAAAATATGTTACTCACTAATTACCAATTAGAATAAAAATACTTATAAAGGTAGTCGATAGAAAAGATTAGCACGGGAGCGAAATAGCAATGATAGACTGGTAGCTAGTTCAGTATAATCACGTTTCAGATTTTACCGGATTAAATTAGGGATAAATAAGTATAATTCTAACAAGCCGATTTTCGGTGCGAAAATGTGGTGATGAGTAAGTTGTATCTTGTTTCTAGTAGCAAATACATCGTGTTTACATTTTTGCTTATCGCTTTCTTATAAATTCTATTAGGTATAACTGCAACGTTAGATGGCCTGTTATCAAGAGGTCACCCAAGTATTATAATCTCCAATAACAGCCAGCAATGAGCTTACTACTTACCCATTTTTCTTATTGGTACCATTATCCGGTTCGACCATAATTTTAAAGTATCATTTTAAACAATTTTGCAAAGATTTATCTGGGGACATCACTTTTATGCCGACTCGGAGAGGCGATACGAATTATAAATATAATAATTATATGTTAATCAAAATTAGTTATTATGTCTAAATCACATTTCGGTATAAAGTTGATTAGAAATGAAGACCATTTTCTGAAGAATTTTTCCCAGATTTTTCATTTTCGATTTCAGAAAAATAGGGTTCACACCCCTAATCATAACCTTGTATACTGCAACAATAAGTACTGTTTATAAATGTATAGGTCATTCAGTATTAAGCATCAAAGTTCTTAGTAAATCATTTTTTTGTTAATATCATTTAACTTTCACTTAAATGAGTCAAAATATAATTAAGAGCAAATTTTTTTAAAAAAAGGTAACTTTTTATAATTAGAAAAAGATGTATTTATTTACAAAGTGGAATACTCAATTTAATCAGTTTATATAAAAATATGGAAACATAACCCTATTCGAGAATAACGCATCGTGTTGTTTACCTTTTTTCTATTTTATGAGTACCTTTAAATATTTCTAGCGTTACCTTAAATCATTTTGTAATTAAATTTGGTATATTCGATAAATGTAAATTTTTTAATGGCCGCCGTCTATTTGGCCATTTTTTTTAAATAAAAGGTAACTTTTTATGATTAGATAAAGAGGTATTTATTTACAAAGTGGAATACTCAATTTAATCAGTTTATATAAAAATACGGAAATATAATCCTATTCGAGAATAACGCATCGTGTTGTTTACCTTTTTTCTATTTTATAAGTACGTTTAAATATTTCCAGCGTCACCTTAATCATTTCGTAATTGAATTTGGTATATTCGACAAAAGTAAATTTTTTAATGGCCGCCGTCTATTTGGCCGAAAGCTTCTTTAGTCAAAAGGTTCTTCGGTCTTGTTAAAATTAAGTCATAACGATCTACATAAAACTAAATTAATATTTAAAGTATTCAGACGTACCCACTTATCGTACTGGAAAGCTTATTGCAGACATTTTGTCCATTAAGCCATTAATAATTCAAACGAAGTAGTATTAAATTAATGTAAATTTAGATTTTTATTGGAAAATTAAGCCAGCTTGACATTCTGAGGATGAAAACTATATAATTTGTGTTACAAAAAGATACAATTTGGTCTAAAGTTATATGTAACTTATTAGAGGAGTCTCTCAGTCAAGTAGCTTCGAAGAAACTTTTGTTAATTGTTTTTAAATCGCATCCCATATTATTTGTCAATTATCAGAGTAAAACATAAGTCATTTCTAAGAAATATCTATACTGAAACAATTTCTAGGTGCTAACGGTATCTAGGCGAATTGTTCACAAGCCCGGTGACCTACTATTGAATTTCGGTCGCGAAAATTGGGTCGCAGATGAGGAGGCGCGCGGCGCAAACCTGTCACGTGTTTTGCACATTAATTAATTGTTTCATATCCATCATCGTTTGAGAATTTGATATTGGGAATGTATCACCGTTGTCGATACGTGTCTTTTATACTTTAATTTGTCAAGTAGATATCGTGAGTTTTAATATACTTTAAACAAGAACAGAGAGCTAGTAAGTACGTAGATCTTTATCCCAAGACCTTTCATTGATTTAGATTCTGATAAAAAATTTAGTATATTGCTTTATACAGGTTAAAAAGGCATTTAGTCATAAGGCAAGGAAATCTCGTTTCAGATTTACATGAAGTTATTGAGATATTATAAATGCATAAACAGAGATAAGTTAAATTTGTAACATAGCCATAAGATAGAGTTACTTTAAATCTTTAAATAAAACACATCAGGATTGACGACGATCGGATAATCACGTTAAGTTAGTATTGAGATCGAATGTAAATTCTTATTATTGATTAAAGACAACAAAAATAAATTTTATTCGAGAAGGCGTTTAAATACTATCCGGTCGGTCTATGATTACACTGAACTTTTCGCCAATATAATAAACTACCAAACGAGCTAATTCATTTATCTCTAGATTGGGCAGCTAACACTTTCCGGTTCACAGATTCGGTAAAGGATTTCAGAAATTTATTTTTTTCGCCGTAGCTTTGAATAGATGACCAGACCTTATAAAATAAATATTTCCACAATGGAAGATTTTTCAGAAATTAATAAAAGCTTTTAAATTATGCAGCATCGAACAAAAAACAGTATGAAAGTTGTATTTCATATCCACTTTCATACATATGTATTTTATACATAGGGTAGTTAAATAAAGTATTGTAAGTATATGGGTATCTTATATTTACTTTGTACGTAGATGTGGATTTCCACCAACTAATAAGACTATGTTATATGATCTAAGAATAAAACCATGTTAAATAGAAAAATTAAACCTTTGTAAAACAAATAACATATTGGTTCCAGTACTGAAATTCTATATACACATTTAAATATAGAATAACATGGATTGAAGAACGACATTTCGACACAAAAAATGCTTGTATAAAAAGATAGTTATACTTATGGCAGTCTCTACGTTTGCAGCATATGTGATGCTAATAGTGTAGTAGAGCCAGCACAATATGAGTGTGATTAGATGGCATTGCTGGAAGGCAAACGGGATTAACCCTTTTCCTAAATATTATAACGGAAATCCATAATAAAACGTTCATAATATTACTTTTCACTACTGGTATCTCATTATTGCCTTCTAGATAAATCGACATAAATAAAAAAATGCATATCGTAAAAAATTAATATCAAATATTATTTGTATGTAATAAATGGAATGTTAGTGTCCAGCCTTTTTCTGGTGGTAGCCGTTTAATCAAAATACTTTGCCATAATGCAGGAATGCATTTTGATGCAAATATTTTCATGAAATATTCTTTTCTGAAATATTCTCTAACGATTTATTTACGTTTTCCTTCATAATAGTCCTTTGAAACGGATTTTTTCATCTGAGTACTAATTTGTCGCTAAAGTCACTGACGTTGATCTCAGCTTGTTTTTCACAAAACTAAATTTTTTTAGATATGACGTGTCGGTATTTGAAATAATTACAAGAAAGAAATTGTTGTTTGTGTACAAGTTTTAGTTTACCACTTGCTTTAACTAAAAAGTACTATTATACTTATACTGAAATTTCAAATTTATTGACTGCAAAGGGCTGTGGTTTACTACTTTCCCTCATTTACTTTAATTTCTATGGTAATCTTTGATGAAGTCTACGATTTTATAAATAATTTGAAGAACCTACCGTTTTATGTGAATCCAAACTACAATAGAGATTATAGTTTACCCGGAAGTAAATGAAATATTCTTTCAATTTTAAGTCGATAACAAGAATTGATTAAACATTTCGGTATATTTATATATGCGTATAAAAATAAAGCATATATATATATATATATATATATATATATATATATATATATATATATATATATATAATTTATAGATATGCAGATGTGGAAATTAAGAGAGCTGGTCCAGATCTTCGGTGCTTTATTAAAACTGCTGAAATCATATTAACAACCTGAATAAAGCATGATAAACTCAAACGCGATATGTTCTATAAGTTCGTGCTTGCGAATCGGCAAATAAAAGTGAGTAAACAAAGTAGGTAAACATTAGGATGGATGTCAAACTTTAACCATAAACTTCGATTTAGCACGTAGTTTCTGTAAGTTCCCGCCGCTGCTTTCGCATAAAATTTTACCAACGTCAAGGTAGTTCGTGAGTTGATAAACTGCTCGAAGCTCGCATAAATAAAGAAAAGTTTTGAAGGTTGTTTTGGAAGTCGAAGACCAGGCTGTAAATTCGGATGTCATTCATTTATATACCATGTATATGTGTAATAGTGTACAAATGAAAACTTTAAACAAAATCAAATGGCATCTAAGAGTGTAAAAATCAACTCTGTTGAGTAAGAAGTTGTAAAGGATAATTAGGTGAATTATTGTCTTGTATATATAATTGTATACATATATATATATATATATATATATATATATACATGTATATATATATATATATATATACATATATATATATATATATATATATATAAATATATTGACTTAAAAATTGTTGTTATGGAATATATTAATCCCATCAAAAACATTATCATAAAAAGGACCAAGCACCTCAGGAAGTTAGTAATAAAAATAAGGGGATAAAAGTTTTTCTAGTGCTTTGCTATAGAAGAGTAGATGAATGAGTTACAGCTTTGCGTCTAGATTTGTTGAATATTACACACAACACTGAACTTGGCCGCAATAAATGTTTAATTCTTTACCGCTTTGCCATATGATAAGATCTATAAAACCATTACAATTTTCATCTTGCATAGTTTTGCTTGTTGAAATGATAAATGTTTGAAAATCATCCACTACGGTCAAGTTTAATACAGTGATAAGAATAATAACAGGACTTTTAAAATTTGCTGGAACTGAGATAGGTGATAAATTTATTACAGAAAAAATGCTGTTAGTGTCTTACTGATTATGTTATAAAAAATAAAATGTAGGAAATGACAAATAATTCACTGTCATTTTGTTGGTTATAAGGTTAAGCATATTTATTTGTTTCTCTTATATATAAATAATAAATAATAAATTTTATTCCAAAACAGCACAGAACATTGTTTTTCGTTGGTATATTTTAAAAAAAGCATGAGCTTTATTAAATAATTTGTGTGGTTTTATTATTTCTCGTGGAATAAAAATTTCATCAAATTTTTCCTTCACAAAGATAAATTTTAGTTTCTTTACAATTTCCAAACAAACTAGGATACTCTGAAAAAGGAAATCGTATAGACGAGAGAGAGTACGGTGCCTCAAAGTTATCTATGTCAACGATTCCTTTGACACTGTGTTATGAAATATGTCGGACTAAAATTCCAGGGCTAAGTTATGAATTTAAAAGTTCGTTATCGGCTTCTTGATTGTTTCATAATAATTTTATCAATACATTTAGCACGCATGTTTTTGTACCTTGAAATTATGATTAATAAAGTAAAAAAAATTAGTCAAATACCCAATTCTAGTTTATTAAAAAAAAGGCCAAATTTATATCGAACACAGAGCAAAATAGGGTTTCGTAGTTATTTATATTTCAATTTAAATTTTTAATCAAATGCTAGTGTTAGTACTTTTTCAACCTTTTTAAATCCGTAATTGAATAATTAAAGTGGCTGAGCAATATATTTCACTTTGAAGTTTACTAATTAGCAGACTAGGTTTAAAAATGAGAAATGGCAAATCAAACCATAACATTATTCTAAAAGATCTGTCTAATGATACCTTATTCGTTGGGATCGCGCAAAACAAAATTATTGCTCCCACTTTACATGTATGAACAAAAAAAAAATTCATATTTTCTATTTATTAATTGTTATATCTTTATACAGCTCCCACTTGTAATGTATGCAACGTCACAATTCACATATCACTAACAAAAATGCACAGTGCGCACGTCCGGTGTAACAAAGCCGTAAGTGTAAAAATGAAAAAGTAGTTACGTCATAAAACATGCTTAATAAGTCTTTGAAATCACTAACGAACAAATTATGTCCATCAGTTATTGTGAAATTTTTGAATTATAAATCTATGTCCGTTTATCAAATTTGAAATCTTTAAAAGCTTTAACTGTAAAAAAAGTTATTTTGGCATTTGTGACGTTGTTGCATCGGATACCTATCGTGTATGAAACAACAGATACTTTGTGACTGTGATAGACGGATAGATGGAAATTATAAGGGGATTTTGCTTCAATAAGAAACCCTAAAAATGTACGCAATTGATATGCAATTTTGTAAATTTTGGTTGCAATCTAAATTTAAATTAATGTATGTATTATAATTTAATCATCTTAATTTAACCTCTTCGCTCTTATTGAGTAGAAACTTAGTAATAATGTATGATAATAAGTAAGCTTTTTGTTAATGAAGGTAGCTGTATATTTTTCTGAAGTTCCATTTTTAATGCAAAATTTAGTAAAATTCCTTTTGTGTTTTTCATATGACATGGTAACAAAGTAACAATAAACACATCTTGTTGACATATCATGATTATATTCATTTCAATCAACAACTGTCAGATGATAAAGTTAATAATTAATAGATAACAATTCCGAAAATGGTATATTTGAATAATTAGTGTTCCGTGCCGTCAGCTCCCCACTTAAATATTAACAGTAATGCAGTCCGGTGCCTATCTTAAGAGGCACACGCCTATAGAAATTCTTATTCCGTTTTCCTGAAAAATGTTTCAACAAATTCATAAGAAATACACCCTATATATTGTTGAATTTGTGCTTCAATGAGTTTTCATTTCACACCCTTCACGATAACCTGGATAGAATGTTTTTTTTATTTCCCAATTTATATCTTGCAAAAAAAAATTAAACTTTTTTACTTTACATCTAAATATAATTGGGTTAACATACTGTCTATTTCAATTTTTTACATCGAATTGTTTGCGAGAAAATCGCTTGTTACAGATGCACGGATGGACACTGAAGTTATGCCTTGTTATGTTGTTCGATTTTGTAATTTACGTCTAAGGAAAGGATTCCAAATATATCGATAATAATTATATTTACAGATTAATTTCATTCCATGAACATCGAGTTAAATGAATATCAACATTTAACTACGTCGATCATTCGCTCAAAAAAAAAACAATCAACAATCTTCAAAGACGTAAACAAAAGTTGTCTGTCACATTTACAAGTTAATTGTCTATCAAACTGACAGCTATAACGCGATTACTCTTCAACGTCAGTCAGTTATCCAACTTACAATATTACGATTCAAGTTTAGAAACCGTTTTCATATTCACGGGCACGCGGAGCTGGTTAAAGCGGGTGGAGCTCTGTCGGGCACTTTATTAACTTCGAGTTTCTCTGTTTACTTTTTTCTTTATTGCCTAATTTTGCTTAGTCCTTTTGATAAATTTATGGCATAATTACGTTGTGTGCGAACACTTTTGAGCCCTACTTGGCGAAAGGAAATCGAATTGTGACACTTTTGTTTTGAGGTGCTTCTGTGGAATGTGGAAGAGAATAGGAAAGTTAGTTCTAGTTAGAGCTAGTTCGTTTCAAACTTAATTTTTTTTAGCAATTTAAGGTTTAAGTATGTTACTGTAGACTAGTCGTATAAGCATTTGTATTATGATCAAGATGAAGAATAATATAGCATAAAATTATAGAATTTCTATTAAACTTTTATAAATTTTCGGAAATATGTCTAAAACTAATGGGACAACTCCACTCTGTACTCACTTCCTCTGTCTATATAAGTATCTTTTATAAAGTAGTAAAATTTTATTGTTGAAGGTTTTTGAACTTATAAAGTAAACGCATTATTGAGCTCATAAACTGCTCACCATTGTAGCTTCGCACTACCCAAATCACTGTAAAAATGTGTAATTTACCCATATTTTGTACGACAGGTATTCCAATTAGATTTTTACAGGCAAACCGAATTACGGTACATTGTTAAGTTTACAAAGAACTAACAATGTAAAAGAACTATTTTTCAACACGCGAATATTTATTATTAATTTTTTTATGGCAGAGGTATTTGTAATTTTTAAGTTAGACAAACAAGAGCAAAACATTTAAAGATGTTTATATGTAATTTAACAAAAACTAATGTTGACATTTCTTATTTAGTGATCTGCACATACTGTCAGTGTTTTAGAATCAATCAAAATTATATTAAAATCATAATGTAATTTCTTGACTATTAGAATCCTTGTTCCATTCCTATTAGAATTGAAAAGTAGGAAAACCTCTTTGTATGTAAAGTTAGAATGCAACACCAACATAATATATACTACTTATATAGATTTCATAAGTAATAAACAATTGAATTCAGTGGTGGAAAAAAGCTTATATGCAATTATAAAATAACGAAGGTTTCATGTTTCGCATATCTATAATGATTTTTTAATTAAATTAAATTTTAAAGGAATACAAGGTTTTAGGGTTTCCGGTAAAGAGAGCGAGAAGCTTTTGAAAATCTATACCACTAAAGAATGCTATCTGAAATCAAATTTATCTTGATTCTTTTTTTGTATTAACGATAAAAAGCAAAACAAGCATGAACATAAACTCATAAAAATAAGGAAATTTTTTTTTAATATTACGTCACGGGTTTTATCTGCGTCCTGTTTCATGTTATGACTATCCTTGGAGAGAAGTAACATGGCAATACGGTCTACAAAATCATAATGTTGTAACTGAAATATTAAGAAATATAACGGAATTAACATGAAAGAAGAACTAAATATATAAGAAATACAATTTGAATTGAGAGTTCAACCGATCATCAAACAACACTTTTTAAAATGAGTTAAAAACAACGCTGATAATTCAAAATGCATAAAACTAAGACGAGACTAGAAAGTATTGCTTTTAAGTATGTCGATTTTATATATATTTCGTCATCGTATTATTTGTTATCCCCTGTAGTAGGTTTAAAACCTTTCAAAAGTGGAAGTTAAAGGATTTACCACAGAAATCCTTCTACCCATATATAAAATATCTTGCTATCTTTTTGCCAAAGTTTGGACCGCTCTATATAATATTTCGCTTATCTGTCCGTTTAGTTATCTGTTATACTTAATACATGTATGTTACTTTATTTAGTGGTTTTGCCAAGAAATAATGTTGTATGATCTTAATGGTGTATAACTTTGCGCGCGAATCCGACTTATACTTGTCAGTTTATTTTTTGGAATTCGTTTACCGATTATATAGCATAGACAGGATACATAAGAATACCATTAAGTGATATTTTTAGGGCATAAGTGATTTCTGATACCGTTTTTTTCATTATTTAAAAATTAGTACATTATAACTTAGTGGTATATTTTCAATTCTCGTTATTTACGACCGTCCACGCCGACGACTGCGGGCGGGTCCTACCAAATCAGTTCCTTCGTTAAATGAGTATGTAAATGCATGTATACAGTGGGAAAGCTACCTGGGCCTTCCATTTTCATGTTGATTTCCCAAGGTGGGCGGTCTTATTTTTTGAATTTTCCTGCGTACCTTACAACATTGTCTCTAAGCATTATCGTTTCCATTTGTCGTTTTATACCTATCCCCGCGATTATATTTAATCTAAGATGATGTTTCCATTATCTTTAACAAGGTACCGTTGTGAATTTATGGAGAGAAGAATAAGGGGATTGAATGAACAAATGTTTTTTTCTTGTTTCTGTTTTTGCAATGTTTGTAATAATTAAATACCGTAAAACCTGATATAGAATTTTCCAACAGGAAGTGAAAATAGCTTTCCTTTGTGTATGTATGTATAGGTACTTGTAATTTTTAGTAGCCTAGGTATCATACAAATTTTTGTTTATTTTTAAGGTTTGGCACAAATCTGATTGATATGAAATTTTCATTACCGTAAAGTTCATGGTAAGCAGATAGAAATACAGCATGTAAAATCTTTTTGAGGACTTGCGTAATGAGTATTAAATATTTAAGTAAATTATGGATTTTTGAAATGAATTTTTGAATCTTTACAATTACGTTAAAATAACATGTACATATATATACACACACACACACACACACACACATATATATATATATATATATATACAATTATAATAGATTGCGTTTTATAATGTTTATCTGTCTTTCTGGCTGTACGTTAATTACTTCATCCATCAATTTTGCGAAATCTACCAGACGAATTTTGATGAAATTTGGTACGGTAATAACTATACATATACGGCTAAGAGCAACATACAAACAAAAGAAAATCGAATAACTTTCTTATTCTGAATTTTACGCGAACGAAGTCGTAGACAAAACTAATATTAAATATAACTACATCAAAATTATTTACAAGACAAATAAATGTATAAAAAGTTATATATAATTAATATAGCTTGGATGTAAATAATTATTACATAAAAAACCGCTACACAGAGTGGAATTATCATCCTTTTTCCCGGGGAAAGCCGGTATGCGTAGCTAGTCATTGATATATAATCACGATAGAGCAGTGCACGTTCCATTACTTTTATAATAAGTATTCAGATTTGAAGAAGCAAGGTGATACAATATTGATTGTAACTTGTACATGATCACAAAAAATCCAATCTTACTCAATGCCAAGTATTGGTTTGGTGGATATTAGTAGAAGGTATAAAATATTGCCTTTATTTTTAAATCGGCAGCGTCTGTTGTTAGGAATAGCTGGATACCTCCTTAAATAATTCGTTTGCAGAAATACTTGTTGCAGTACAAGTTGTCTGGGAGATAATTTTCTGCATAAATACCGTCGTCTGTATATTTAAATAAATAACCATTATTCCTTTTATATGATAAATTAATTGCGTATTAATGTTATGCTTCTTTCTTTATGACCAAGTACTTGTTTATGATTTTTGAGAAACTATCTATCAATTTATAAATAGACAATAAGCAGACTGATTAATAAATGATATTACTAGTGAAAGTGTTTTTTTGTTTATTACTTAGTAAATATGCTATTAAACAATAAATTGTTACCAAGCTTAGCATACATATAATTTGTGTGGTGGATTAATAATACATAGTTCTTACTGACAGTTTCACTCGCGAGTATATTCGGCGAAAAGTGCGTTATAGATATCGTTATTTAATTACGTGCAAATGGCTGAACGATTGGTATACACATATTTCATTATTGAAATTAACATGTAGACTATTTTTCAGTCCGAGAAATATTATAATCCTTGTAGAAATAAACTGTATTTTTTTCTCAATAATAAAAAATTTAGTAACCACAGCATATCCATAGATGACGAAAGGGCTGGCAAATTCCGTTTTTGAAATTAGCGCTTCATGACGACGTACGTTGCATCATTTTTTCTATACATTTCTTAGAAAATAGTTTGGTTCGTACTATGAGTATGTCATATATTCACACGCAATTTGCTTTAGATCCGAACTATATATCTTATATTGTAGATTAGCAATTCCGCCCGCTTTTCACGCGATAAAATTTGTACTATATTACATTCTTGATACGCAAACGTTTTCTTCGCGAAAACGCGACTAGAGATGGATGATAATGATATAGCTACTATGACTGCACTCCGGGGTCCATATTAAAAGGTACCCGCCTGCCGAAAAATTGGAAAACGTGTACAGACAAAACTTGTTCCTTGCTTCATCAAAAATATTTTTTGCCGAAAATCTTTTACTCTAAAACCAGTTATAAGGAAATAAACCATTTAATTATTCAAAGCTTTTAAACTCGTCAGAATTTGTCAATCTTTGTAATTTTGGTTCCATATTTACTCAATGTTTAATTACAGGGTGTCCAGTGGCAGATTTCAAAGTTTGAACAAACATAGTTTCTGAACGCAACACATAAAAGGGGCGCGGGGGGCGTCGTTAGAAGCGCAAGCGGTGCGGATGTTTTATTAGCCATGGAACAGTGGAGTGGAGAGCACCGCGCTTTTGCCGTCGAGGCATACATTTCGAGTGGATTTTGGCTGTTTGTAGCACGCCGTCGATTTAATAATCGTTACAGTATTCGTCGATTACGTGATGGACCATCTATCAACCTCATTCAGTCATGGGTAGCAAGGTTCAGAGCTACAGGATCAACATTAAATAGGCCCAGGCCAGGACCTACACCATTGGTAGCCACGGATGAAAATATCGAGCGTGTTATGGTTTCTGTCGTTGAAAATCCCCGTTTATCACTGCGTACACGTTCATCGATATTGGGAATTCCGAAATTAACTTTACAGGTAATAATGCAAAAAAAGCTCAAGTTCCATCCATATAAAATTCAAATTGTTCAAGATTTACACGATTCTGACTTTGAATTAAGAAAAACTTATGCGGAGGTGATGTTGTTGAGATTTCGTATTGCTACCCGGATGGGCAACATATTCTTTAGTGACGAAGCTCACTTTCACATTGGAGGATATGTGAATAAGCAGAACTTTCGTTACTGGGATGTCCACAACCCAAGACAAATGCATCAAGAGCCTTTACATAAGCCTAAAGTAACAGTTTGGTGTGCCATGTCTGCATCTGCAATCATAGGGCCTTATTTCTTTGAAAATCAACATGGCCAAATTGTAACTGTGAATTCGGAGAGATATGCCTAGATGTTAAATTACTTTTTCAGACTAGAACTACAGAATAGTCCATCCTTCAACCAAAACACATGGTTCCAGCAGGACGGGGCCACAGCTCACACTGCTAATGTATCCATGAATGCAGTGCGGCAGTTATTTCCAGAAAAAAACATATCCCGAAACGGTACCGTACCGTGGCCACCTAGTTCACCCGATTTAAGCCCATGTGACTTTTTCTTATGGGGATACTTAAAATCCATTGTTTACAAAACAAATCCGAGCACTGTGACACAACTTAAAGAAAATATTCGAGCCGAAGTCAGTAGGATATCCCAGTTGCTCTGCAAACGCGTTTTTGAAAACATACGTGCTAGACTCGAAGAATGTGTCAGACTCGATGGCCGCCATTTGGAAAACGTGGTTTTTAAAAAATGAAATCCGCATTTGTTGTTATAAAGTTAAAATAAACCTACTTTGTATTAGAGGTGTAGTTTTTTTTACAATTTTTCAAACATTGAAATTTGCCACTTATCACTAAGATGATCGCTCAGAAAAATGTAAAAATAAATTTTTCATATTTTTCTGAGCGATCATCTTAGTGATAAGTTGGGAGGGTTGGGGAGGAGCAGCAATTTTGAAATGCTATTCCCGAAGCATGTTTAAAAAAATTCATAAAAATACATCATATATGTTGTTGAATTTGTGCTTCAACAAGTTTTTATTTTACGATAATCTTGATAGAATTTTTTTTATTTCCCAATTTACTCCTTGCAATTAAACCCGGTAATAAAAATTAAACTTTTTATACCTGACATCTATGTATAATTAGGCTACCATACTGTCTATCCCAGCGCTAAATTTCAATTCTTTGCGTCAATTGTCTCCGAGAAAATCGTCTGTAACAGACGGACGGATGGACACTGAAGTGGTGTCATTAGTATTCTATTATGGAAATTTTGCAAACAAAAAATATTATTTTAATGTTTTATGTCTAAGGAAAGGATTCCAAATATTGAATTTCCGATAATAATTAAATTCACAGATCAATTTTATTCCATGAATATACTACGTCGATTATTCCCTCAAAAAAAAATCAACAATCGTCAAAGACGTAAATAAAAGTTGGCTGCCATATTTACAAGTTAATTGCCTATAAACTGACAGCCATAATGCGATTACTGTTCAACGTCAGTCAGTTATCTGACTTGCTATATTATGATCGGGTTTAAAAACTGTATCCATATTCACACACACGCGGAGCTGGTTAAAGTGGGTGGAGCTCTGTCGGGTACTTTGTTGCTGTAACTTCGAGTTTCTTTGCTCAGTCTTTCTGATACATTTATAGTATAATTACGTTGTGTGCGAATACTTTTGGGCCCGACTTGACGAATGAAATTCAAATTGTGACAGTTTTGTTTCGAGGTGCTTCTTTGGAATGTGGAAAAGAGGAGTTTATGGGTTGACTTTGATGAAAGTTTAATAATAAGTTAATACTTTTCATTCTCAAACTTTTTTCTAGCAATTTAAGGTTTAAGAACTACTAGTCGTATAAGAGCTTGTGTTATGATCAATATGAAGGTTATTCCAGAATTATTTAACAAAATCTGTTAAGAATGAATAGAACTCGCATTTTGATGTTCCGTACGTATTTATACATATGACAATTTAAGTGTTAATAGAATGTCTATTAAACTATTTATAAATATAAATGTTATTTTTCCTTATGTAAATACATACATCGACTAATATGTCATTCATAGGCGTATAAATATCATGAATTTATCAAAAAACTAAGACATTTAAATTCATCGCCATTATTTCCCATTTAATTTTAGGTTAATTTGTAGTGATGCTATTTTTTCATAATATTTATTGGAGCAATTTCGAAGATTGGGAAGGGGACATATGTTCTTGAATATTTTTAGACATGTGTCTAAAACTATGTTAGTTATATTAAACTCTGGAAAAAATTTAGTTTTGGTTTTAATTGTTTTGGAATCCTCATGATTCGCTATTTGGAATGATATTCCAAATGACAATAAAAAAAAAATCGGAATATTATTAACACTTTCAAAAATTTCCATGTAAGTATTTTTGAGTGTTAGCTTCAATAGCATAGATATCTACGGGTTAAAACATTTATCCTATTCCAAATTTAAAGTTTCTACATGAAAAAAATTATGAGAAAAAGAATTTTCGCAAGCAAATGGTTAAACAATTTTTTATTAGAAATGGTTTAAAACTTTTCTTCAAAATTTAATTACTTATCCGCACGTCAAACTGATTAAAACGAATGAAGCACTTTTGGGTTCCCTTATTTTGTGACCGACAGACGGACGGGCAGAGACGTGAGTGTTCTTATGAGGGTTTCAGTTTTTCCTAACGAAGTGCGAAACCCTATTTATTTAATTACAAACTAAGGACAACACCACGCTTGTTGTATACGTATCTTACTTTGTCGTGCTTTCTCTGTCTGTACACGTATCGTTTGTGATGTAGTAAAATGTTATTGTTCAAAGTTTTCGAACTTATATAGTAAATACATTAATGAGCTCATAAATTGCTCATCATTGTAGCTTCGCACACCCGTATTGCATTCCGCCCTCACTATAAGTATGATACAGGTAAATTATCCAAATTTTGTACGACAGGTGTTCCAATTAGATTTTTACAGGTAAACCGAATTAAGGTATATTGTTATACTTATAAAGAACTAACAATATAAAAAAAATTCTTTGCAATATTTTCAACACCGAATTTTTATTATTAATTTTTTTATGGCAGAGGTATTTGCAATTTTTAAGTTGGACAAACAAAAGCAAAACATTTAAAGATGTTTATAAGTAATTTAACAAAAACCAACATTGACATTTCTTATTTTAGTGGTTACACTGTCAGTGTTTTAGAATCGATGAAAATGATATTAAAATGATAACGTAATTTCTTGACTATTATAATACGTGTTCCATTCATATTAGAATTCAAAAGTAGGAAAAGTTCTTTGTATGTAAAGTTAGAATGCAACACTTTCTGTATCAAACATTCAGTCTGATGTTGCATTCTTGAAGCAACACCAACATAATATATACGACTTATATAGATTTCATAAGTAGTAAATGATTGAACTCAGCGGTGGAAAAAAGCTTATATGCAACTATAAAATAAGGAAGATTTTATATTTCTCATGTCTGTAATGTTTTTTAAATTAAATTAAATTTTAAAGGAATATAAGGTTTTGGAGTTTCTGGTACAGAGAGCGAGCTTTTGAAAATCTATACCACTACAAAATTCTATCTGAATTCAAATTTATCTTGATTATTTTTTCGTATTAGCGATAAAAAAACAAAATACGCATGAACATAAACTTACTAAATGAGGAAAGTTTTTTTTAACATTACGTCACGGGTCTGGTACATAGGGTTATATCTGCGTCCTGTTTCATTTTACGACGATTCTTGTAGAGAAGTAACATGGAAATACGGTCTACAAAATCCAATTGTAAACTAAATTATTAAGAAATATAACAGAATTAACCTTAAAGAAGAAACAAATATATAAGAAATACAATTTGAATTGAGAGTTCCATCGATCATAAAACAACACGTTTTAAAATCAATTAAAAACAACCCGGATAATGCAAAATGCATAAAACAAAGACTAGACTAGAAGGTATTGCTTTCAAATATGTTGCTATTATATATATTTCGTCATCGATTCATGTATTATTTGTTATCACCACTAGTAGGTTTCAGAACCTTTCAAAAGTTCAAATTAAATTATTTACCACAGAAATTTGTCTATGTATAAATATCTTGCTATCTTTTCGCCGAAGTTTGGACCCCTATTTATAATATTTCGTTTGTCAATCCATTTAGCTGTCTATTATACTAATATATGTATATTACTTTGATTAGTGGTTTTACCAAGAAATAATATTGCATGATCTCAATGGTGTTGTGTAACTTTGCGCGCGAATCCGACTTATACTCGTCAGTTTATTTTTCGGAGTTTGTTTACCGATTATACAGCATAGACATATAACATGGTTTTTGATATTATTTTTCGTTATTTAAAAATTAGTACATAATAACTTAGTAGTGTATTTTCAAATCACCTTATTTACGATCGTCGGCACCGGCGACTGCCGGCGGGTCCTGCCAAATCAGTTCCTTCATTATATGAGTATGTAAATGCATGTATACAGCGGGAAAGCTACCTGGGCCTTCCATTTTCATTTTGATTTCCCAAGGTAGGCGGTCTTATTTTTTGAAATTTTCCTGCGTCCCTTATAACATTGTCTCTCAGCATTATCATTTCTATTTGTCGTTTTATACCTATCCCCGCGATTATATTTAATCTAAGATGATGTTTCCATTATCTTTAACAAGGTACCTTTGTGAATTTATGGATTGAAGAACAAGGAGATTAAATGAACAAATGTTTTTTCTTGTTTCTGTTTACGCAATGTTTGTAATAAATACCCTAAAACCTAATGTGAAGTTTTCCAACAGGAATTGAAAATAGCTTTCCTTTTTGTATGAATTTGTAATTTTTTGTGGCCTAGTTATCATACACATTTTTCGGTGTTTTTAGGGTTTGGTACAAATCTGATTGACATGAAATGTTCATTACCTTAAAGTTCATAATAAGCAGTTAGATTAAGTTAGATTTTACATGCTGTATTGTAAAATCTTTTTGAGGACTTGCGTAATGAGTATTAAAGATTTAAGTGAATTATGCATTTTTGAGCTGAATTTTTAAATCCTTACAATTACATTAAAATCATATATGAATTTATTTTAGACATAAAAATTGACAAAAAGTTCAAAAACTCTGTATATTGTTAATTATTACATATTTTCTAGAATCAGACCTATTTTGAATTAAATTACTAAAATCGTTATATATATATCTACATTAAAATAACATATATATATGTGTGTATATGTATATATACAACCACATATATATATATATATATATATATATATATATATATATATATAAATATATATATATATATATATAAATATATATATATATATATACATACCAGAGTGATTTTTAGAATTGTTATTTGTCTTTCTGGCTGTATGTTAATTAGTTCGCCCTTTACGCGAAATCTACTGGGCGGATTTTGATGAAATTGTAAATAGTTCATTTCATCAAAATCCGGATGGTATGGTAAATAGTTCATCTATCTAAGAACAACATAAAGAACTAATAACTTTTCTTATTCTGAATTTTACGCGAACGAAGTCGTAATTTAAAAGACAAAGAAATCTAAAAGTTATATTTAGTTAATTATTACAGTTTCGATGTGAATAATTATTATATAAAAATTGCTAATACTGAGTGGAATTATCGTCCTTTTTCCTCGGCAAAGCCGGTATGCACAGCTAGTCATTGATATATAATCACAATAGAGCAGAGTACGTTTCATTAATTTTATAATAAGTATTCAGATAGATTTAAAGAAGTAAGTTTTTACAATTTTGATTGTTACTTGTACATGGTCACAAAAGATCCAATCTTATTTAATGCCAAGTATTGGTTTGGTGGATATTAGTAGAAGGTATAAAAGATTGCCTTTATTTTTAAATCAGCAGCGTCTATTGTTAGGAATAGTTGGATACCTCCTTAAATAATTCGTTTGAAGAAATGCTTGTCTAATAGAGATTACTCTGCATAAATACCGTCGTCGGTATATTTAAATAAATAACCATTATTCTTTTTATAAGATAAATCCATGGCGTATTAATGTTATGCTTCTTTCTTTAGTATCACCAAGTAGTTGTTTATGATTTTTGAGAAAACCATTTGTAAATTTATAAATAGACAATAAGCAGACTGATTAATAAATGATATTACCAGTGAAAGTGTTTTTATTTGTTTGTTACTTAATACATTTGCAATTAAATAATTACTCGCTACCAAGCTTGGCATACATATAATTTGTGATGGATTAATAATACATAGGTTTCAAAGACTACTTCCCTCCCCTCGGGTGTATGTTACGCGAATATTGTTATTTAATTACGTCCAAACGGCTGAACGAATCTTCTTAAAACTTGGTATACACATATTTCATTATTGAAATTAACATGTATATTACTTTTCAGTCCGAGAAATATTACAATCCTTGTAGAAATAAACTGTATTTTTTACTCAATAATAAAAATTTAGTAACCACAGCATATCCATAGATGACCTTGCGTCATGGCAAGCACAGCTGGCAAATTCCATTTTTGAAATTAGCGCTTTATGACGTACGTTTCATCATTTTTTCTATACATTTCTTAGAAAATAGTTTGGTTCGTACTATGAGTATGTCATATATTCACACGCAATTTGCTTTAGATCCGAACTATATATCTTATATTGTAGATTAGCGATTCCGCCCGCTTTTCACGCGATAAAATTTGTACTATATTACGTTCTTGATACGCAAACGTTTCCTTCTCTATTATACGCAGAAACGTGACTAGAGACGGATGATGCAGAAAAATTGGAAAACGTGTAAAGACAAAACTTGTTCCTTGCATCGTCAGATAATTTTTTTGCCAAAAATTTTTTACCCTAAAACCGGTATTGTATACATATATATATATATATATATATATATATATATGTATATATATATATATATATATATATATATGTATATATATATATATATATATATATATAAATATATATATATATATATATATAAATATATATATATATATATATATATATATATATATATAAGGAAATAAAACATTCAATTATTCAGAGCTATTAAACGCGTTAGAATTTGTTAATATTTGTAATTTTGATTCAGTGTATAATTAATGTTCACACATTTTTCAGATATTTCTGAGTGATAATCTTAGTGATAAGTAGAGAGGGTTAGGGAGGGGCAGCAATTTTGAAACACTTTTCCCAAAGAATGTTTAAACAAATTCATTCAAATACATCATGTATGTTGTTAAATGTGTGCTTCAACAAGTTTTTATTTCACGATAATTTTGATAGAATTTTTTTATTTCCCAATTTACCTCTTGCAATTAACCCCGGTAATAAAAATTAAACTTTTAATACTTTACATCTATGTATAATTAGATTACTATACTGTTTATCTCTGCGCTAAATTTCAATTTTTTGCGTCGAATTGTTTGCGAAAAAATCGCTTATGACAAACGGATAGACGGACACTGAAGTGATGTCATTAGTATTCTATTTTTAAAATTTTGCAACAGAACACTAAAAACATTATTTTAATATTTTATTCCATGAATATAGATATGGTAATATTTTAACTACGTCGATCATTTCCTCAAAAAAAAAAAAACAATCAACAATCGTCAAAGACGTAAATAAAAGTTGGCTGCCACATTTGGAAGTTGATTGCCTGTCAAACTGACAACCATAACGCGATTGCTCTTCAACGTCAGTCAGTTATCCAACTCGCAAAATTACGATCCAACTTTAAAAACCGTTTTCATAATCACGGGCACGTGGAGCTGGTTAAAGCGGGTGGAGCTCTGACGGGTACTTTATTGCTGTAATTTCGAGTTTCTCTATTTGCTCTTTTTCTTTGTTGCCTAACTTTGCTTAGTCTTTCTGATACAGTTAAGGCATAATTACTTTGTGTGTGAATACTTTTGAGCCCGACTTGGCGAAAGAAATTCAAATTGTGACAGTTTTGTTTCGAAGTGCTTCTTTGGAATGTGGAACAGAGGAGTTTATGGGTTGACTTTGATGAAAGTTTAATAATGAGCTAGTACTTTTCATACTCAAACTTTTCTCTAGCAATTTAAGGTTTAAGAATATTATTATAGACTAGTCGTATAAGAGCTTGTAATATGATCAAGATGAAGATTACTCTAGAATTATTAAATAAAATGTGTTAAGAACGAATAAAACTCACATTTTGATGTTCCACACACATTTAGTCATATGACAATTTAAGTTTTTGTAGAATTTCTATCAAACTATTTATAAATATGTTATTTTTCTTTGTGGATAAACATATATCGCCTAATATGTCATTTATAGGTGTACTAAAAATCAAATTTAGGTTTATCAAAAAACTAGGACATTTAAATTCATCGCTATTAATTCTCATTAAAATTTAGGTTAAATTGTAGTGATGCTATTTTTTCATAATATTTATTGTAGCAATTTCGAAGATTAGGAAAGGAGACATTCTTTCTTAGACATTTTCAGACAAGTGTCTAAAACTATGTTATATTAAATTTTGGAAAAAATTTAGTTTTGGTTTTAATTGTTTTGGAATCCTCATAATTCGCTATTTAAAATGAAAATTCACATGATAATAAAAAAAATTCGAATATTATTAACCCTTTCAAAAATTTCCACGTAAGTATTTTTGAGTTTTACCTATTGAGATATGTACGGGTTAAAACATTTATCCTATTCCAAATTTAAAGTTTCTACATGAAAAAAATTATGAGAAGAACAATTTTTGCAAGCTAATGGTTAAAAAAAAGTAATTAGAAATGGTTTAAAACTCTTCATCAAGATTTCATTATTCATGCTCACGTCAAACTGATTAAAGCGAATGAAGCACTTTTGGATACTTTATTTTGTGATCGGCAGACGGACGGGCAGACACGTTGAGTGTTCTTATGAGGGTTTCATTTTTTCCTAATGAAATACGAAATACTATTTATTTAATTGGAAACAAAGGACAACACCGCGCTTTCTATATCTATATACGTATCTTTTGTAATGTAGCAAAATTTTATGGTTCAAGGTTTTTGGACTTATAAAGTAAACGCATTACTGAGCTCATAAAGTACTCACCATTGTAGCTTCGCACACCCGTATTGCATTTCGCCCTCACTATAAGAATGATACAGGTAATTTATCCAAATTTTGTACGACAGGTGTTCCAATTAGATTTTTACAAGGAAACCGAATTACGGTATATTGTTAAACTTATAAAGTACTAACAATGTAAAAAAAAATTCTTTGAAATATTTTTCAACACCGAAGTCTTCTTATTAATTTTTTATGGCAGAGGTATTTGTAATTTTTAAGTTGGACAAACAAAAGCAAAACATTTAAAGAAGTAATTTAACAAAAACCAATGTTGACATTTTTTATTTTAGTGATCTATACACACAAACAAAGACTAGACTAGAAGGTATTGCTTTCAAGTATGTTGCTATTATGTATATTTCGTCATCGTATTATGTATTATTTATTATCTAGGGGTAGTACTATATACTAGGGGTAGTAGGTTTCAGAACCTTTAAAAAGTTCAAATGAAATTATTTACCACAGAAATTCGTGTATGTATAAATATCTTGCTATCTTTTTGCCGAAGTTTGGACCGCTATTTATAATATTTCGTTTATCAATCCATTTAGTTGTCTATTATACTAATATGTATATATTACTTTGATTAGTGGTTTTACCAAGAAATAATATTGCATGATCTCAATGGTGTTGTGTAATTTTGCGCGCGAATCTGACTTATACTCGTCAGTTTATTTTTCGGAATTTGTTTACCGATTATAGATCATAGACATATAACATATAATAACAAGATTATGTGACGTTTTTTAGGGCATAAGTGGTTTTTGATATTATTTTTCGCTATTTAAAAATTAGTACATAATAACTTAGTAGTGTATTTTCAAATCACCTTATTTACGACCGTCGGCAACGGCGACTGCCGGCGGGTCCCGCCAAATCAGTTCCTTCATTAGATGAGTATGTAAATGCATGTATATAGTGGAAATGCTACCTGGACCTTCCATTTCCATTTTGATTTCCTAAGGTAGGCGGTCTTTTTTGAATTTTCCTGCATCCCTTATAACATTGTCTCTAGGCATTATCGTTTCCATTTGTCGTTTTATACCTATCCCCGCGATTATATTTAATCTAAGATGATGTTTCCATTAGCTTTAACAAGGCGCCTTTGTGAATTTACGGAGAGACGAACAAGGGGATTAAATAAACAAATATTTTTTTCTTGTTTCTGTTTTCGCAATGTTTGTAATAAATACCCGAAAACCTAATGTGGAATTTTCCAACAGGAAGAGAAAATAGCTTTCCTTTTTGATGCCTGTATGTGAATTTATAATTTTTTGTGGCCTAGGTATCATACAAATTTTTGGGTGTTTTTAGAGTTTGGCACAAATCTGATTGACATGAAATGTTCATTACCGTAAACTTCATAATTGACAGTTAGATATACAGCATGTAAAATCTTTTTGAGGACGTGAATAATGAGCTTTAAAGATTTAAATGAATTATGCATTTTTAAATCCTTACAATTACAGTAAAATCATATATGAATTTATTGTAGACATAAAAATTGACAAAAAGTTGCAATTCTACATATTGTTAATTATTATATATTTTCTTTTATGGCCTGTTTTCTATTGCAAAATCAAAATCAGACCTATTTTGAATTAAATTAATAAAATCGTTATATCTATCTACATTAAATTAACATATATATATATATATATATATATATATATATATATATATATATATATGTGTGTGTGTGTGTGTGTGTGTGTGTGTGTGTGTGTGTGTGTGTAATTATAATAAAGTGATTTTTAGAATTATCTGCCTTTCTGGCTGTATGTTAATTAGTTCGCCCTTTACGCGAAATCTACCGGGCGGATTTTGATGAAATTGTAAATAGTTCATTTCATCAAAATCCGGATGGTATGGTAAATAGTTCATATATCTAAGAACAACATAAAGAACTAATAACTTTTCTTATTGTGATATCTAATAGTATTAAATTACTTATTGATTTACTAGACAAACAAATCTACAAAAAGTTATATTTAGTTAATTATTACAGCTTCGATGTGAATAATTATTATTTAAAAATTGCTAATACTGAGTGGAATTATGGTCCTTTTTCCGGAAAGCCGGTATGCGTAGCTAGTCATTGATATATAATCACAGTAGAGCAGAGCACGTTTCATTACTTTTATAATAAGTATTCAGATTTGAAGAAGCAAGGTTATACAATATTGATTGTTACTTGTACATGGTCACAAAACATCCAGTTTTACTCAATGCCAAGTATGATGGATGTTGGTAGAAGGTATAAAATATTGCCTTTATTTTTAAATCAGCAGCGTCTGTTGTTAGGAATAGCTGGATACCTTTTTAAATAATTCGTTTGCAGAAATACTTGTTGCAGTTCAACTTGTCTGATAGAGATTACTCTGCATAAATACCGTCGTCTGTATATTTAAATAAATAAACATCATTCCTTTTATGTAATAAATCCATTACGTTTTAGTGTTATGCTTCTTTCTTTAGTATGACCAAGTATTTGCTTATGATTTTTGAGAAAACCATTTGTAAATTTCTAAATAGACAATAAGCAGACTGATTAATAAATTATATTACCAGTGAAAGTGTTTTTATTTGTTTGTTACTTAATAAATATACAAGTAAACAATAAATCGCTACCAAACTTGGCATACATATAATTTGTGTGATGGATTAATAATACATAGTTCATACCGATAGTTTCGCTCCCGAGTATGTTCCGTGAAAAGTGCGTTATAGATATCGTTATTTAATTACGTCCAGAAGGCTGAACGAATTTTCCTGAAACTTGGTATACACATATTTCATTATTGAAATTAACATGTAGATTACTTTTTAGTCTGAGAAATATTAGAAGGCTTGTAGAAGTAAACTCTACATCTTTTACTAATAATATAAATGTATAAGCTACAAACGTCGATAAATGATGCAACGGATGGGAAAATCTTAAATCCGAACTTGCCTTAAATCCGAACAGTTTTTATGTTGTCGATCAGCAATTCCGCCCGCTTTTTACGCGATAAAATTTTTACTAATTATATTCTTGATATGCAAACGTTTTCTTCCGTATTATACTCAGAAAGGTAACAAGAGACGGATGATAATGTTGCAGCTACTACTACTGCACTCCGGGGCCCATATTAAAAGTTACCCGTCTGCGGAAAAATTTGAGAACGTGTAAAGAAAAAAGTTGTTCCTTGCACATTAGAAACATTTTTTGCCGAAAATCTTTTTCTCTAAAACCAGTTAGAAGGAAATAAACCATTCAATTATTTAAAGCAATTAAACACGCCAGAGTTTATCAGTCTTTGTAATTTTAGTTCAATCTATACCCAATGTACATACATTTTTCAGATTTTTCTGAGTGATACTTTTAATGGTAAGTAGGGAGGGTTGGGGAGGGGCAGCAATTTTGAAACAATTTTTCGGAAGAATGTTGCTGAATGTGTGCTTCAACAAGTTTTTATTTCACGATAACCTCGATAGAATTTTTTTATTTCCCAATTTACCTCTTGCAATTAACACCGGTAATAAAAATTAAACTTTTAATACTTGACATCCGTGATAATTAGACTATTGTACTGTCTATCTCTGCGCTAAATTTCAATTTTTTGCGTCGAATTTTCTATGAGAAAATCGCTTGTGATGGACGGACGGACGGACACTGAAGTGATGTCATAAGTATTCTATTTTTGAAATTTTGCAACAAAACACGAAAAACATTATTTTAATATTTCATTCCATGATATTTTAATATTTCATTACATCAAATCTATATTGATTTGGTAATATTTTAACTACGTCGATCATTCCCTCAAAAAAAAAAAAACAAACAAATATCGTCAAAGACGCAAATAAAAGTTGGCTGCCACATTTACAAGTTAATTGCCTATCAAACTGACAGCCATAACGCGATTGCTCTTCAACGTCAGTCAGTTATCCAACTCGCAAAATTACGATCCAACTTTAAAAACCGTTTTCATATTCACGGGCACGCGGAGCTGGTTAAAGCGGGTGGAGCTCTGTCGGGTACTTTATTGCTGTAATTTCCAGTTTCTCTATTTGCTCTTTTTCTTTGTTGCCTAACTTTGCTTAGTCTTTCTGATACAGTTAAGGCATAATTACGTTGTGTGTGAATACTTTTGAGACCGACTTGGCGAAAGAAATTCAAATTGTGACAGTTTTGTTTCGAAGTGCTTCTTTGGAATGTGGAAAAGAGGAGTTTATGAGTTGACTTTGACGAAAGTTTAATAATAAGTTAATACTTTTCATTCTCAAACTTTTTTTTAGCAATTTAAGATTTAAGAATATTACTATAGACTAGACGTTCAAGAGCTTTTATTATGATCAAGTCGAATATTATTTACGACTTATTTAATTAAACCAGTTAAGAACGAATAGAACTGGCATTTTGATATTCCGTACAAACTTAGAAACATGACAATTTAAGTGTTAACAGAATGTCTGTTAAACTATTGATAAATATAAATGTTATTTTTCCTTATGTAAATACATATGTCGACTAATATGTCATTATCGTGCTTACTATACTTACGGACTTGCGTATTAATTATCGTGCTTTCTCTGTCTGTACACGTATCGTTTGTGATGTAGTAAAATGTTATTGTTCAAAGTTTTTGAACTTATATAGTAATTACATTAATGAGCTCATAAATTGCTCATCATTGTAGCTTCGCACACCCGTATTGCATTCCGCCCTCACTATAAGTATGATACAGGTAAATTATCCAAATTTTGTACGACAGGTGTTCTAATTAGATTTTTCCAAGGAAACCGAATTACGGTATATTGTTAAGCTTATAAAGAACTAACAGTGTAAAAAAACATTCTTTGAACTATTTTTCAACACCGAATTTTTATTATTAATTTTTTGATGGCAGAGGTATTTGCAATTTTTAAGTTAGACAAACAAAGGCAAAACATTTAAAGATTGTTTATAAGTAATTTAACAAAAACCAACGTTGACATTTCTTATTTTAGTGGTCTGTACACACTGTCAGTGTTTTAGAATCGATCAAAATTATATTAAAATCATAATGTAATTTATTGACTATTATAATCCTTGTTCCATTCCTATTAGAATTGAAAAATAAGAAAAGCTCTTTGTATGTAAAGTTAGAAATACAACAGTTTCTGTATCAAATAATCAGTCTGGTGTTGCATTCTTGAAGTACAGGTGCGACAACACCAATATAATATATACTACTTATATAGATTTCATAAGTAATAAACAATTGAGCTCAGTGGTGGAAAAAAGCTTATTTATAACTACAATACAACGACTGTTTCATGCTTTCCACTCCCCATGTCTAATATTTTTTAATTAAATTAAATTTTAAAGGAATACAAGGATTTAGGGTTTCCAGTAAAGAGAGCGTGCTTTTGAAAATCTATACCACTAAATAAAGCTATCTGAATTAAAATTACGCATAAACATAAACTTATGAAATATTTGTTTAACATTACGTCATGGGTCTGGTACATCCGGTTTTATCTGCTTCCTGTTTCATGTTACGACGATCTTTAGAGAGAAGTAACATGGAAATACGGTGTATAAACTCCAAAAGTTGTAACTGAATTATTAATAAATATAACAGAATTAACCTGACAGAAGTAATAAATATATAAGAAGTACAATTTGAATTGAGAATTCCATCGATCATCAAACAACACTTTTTAAAATCAGTTAAAAACAACACTGATAATGTAAAATGTACAAAACAAAGACTAGACTAGAAGGTATTGCTTTCAAGTATGTTGTTATTATGTATATTTCGTCATCGTATTGTGTATTATTTGTTATCACCCCTAGTAGGTTTAAAACCTTTCAAAAGTGCAAAATTAAAGGATTCACCACAGAAATTCGTCTATATAAAAATATCTTGCTATCTTTTTGCCAATGTTTGGACCGCTATATGTAATATTTCGCTTATCTATCCGTTTAGTTGTCTATTATACTAATATATGTATATTACTTAAATTAGTGGTTTTGCCAAGAAATAATATTCTATGATCTTACTTTGCACGTGAATCCTACTTATACAAGTGGCGCAAAAGTAATGTCATAATTTGAATTGGCTGTCATTTTATTAGAAATGAAAAAAGAGCTGTTTTCATGAAAAGTTTATTTCAAAGTGTAAAATTGGTGACATTAATTGGAAAAAAGTATATCGCTCAAATGGCCACCTTCCGAGTTGGTGCACAATTGTGCTCGTTTTACGGCATTTTGAATTATTGCTCGCAAAACATTTGGCTCCAAATTCTTCTTCAATGTTAGCTGTAAGGTTCGTGGTTTGTTCAAAAAGCTCCAAAGAAAGAAGTCTGGCGCCGTTAGATCTGGCGATCTGGACGCCCAGTTCAAATCTCCAGAACGGTAGATCACTCGGTCTGGAAATTGGTGTCTCAAAATCTCTATCGTTGCCCGAGCTGTTGGAACTAACCATGATCGAGACCCAATGCAGAAACTTGCGTCAAAAAAACTCGTTAAACATCTGTATATAACGCTCACTAGTTACGGTTACGGTGGTGCCATCGGCATCCTCAAAAAAATAAGGGCCAATCACTTTTTCATTGCAAATGCCATACCAAACATTCACTTTGAGGGGATGTAATGGCTCTTCATGTATTTCATGTGAATTCACTTTGTCCCAGAAATGCAAGTTTCGTTTGTTAACCTAACCATTTAAGTGGAAATGGGCTTCGTCGTTCATTACGATTTTAGATACGAAATCATCCTCTTCTTGCATTAAGTTTAACAGAGTATGGCAGTAAGTTAACCTTATTCCACGGTCAGCAGGCAGCAATTCGTGAACGGTTTGCACTTTGTACGGGAGCATTTTCAAATCTTTCACCAAAATTCATCGCAACGAACGTCTGCTGATGCCTAATTGTGTGCATCGTCGTCTCGTTGATGTTTGTGGATTCTCTCTGACGTCGTCACAAACTGCAGCGATGTTCTCGGCCGAACGAGCAATACGAGGCCGGCCACTTCTTGCAACATCTGTAGTGAATTCAGTTTGAATGAGGTGCTCAGCCAAACGCTTAATTGTTCGAGCACATGGAACACGACGACGAGGAAAACGACGTCGAAATTCAGATTGAAAATTTTACAAATAAGCAGTAACAATAATTTCACGTTCTTGAGGTGTGTATCACTCCATGGTTTGTTGACAACTAATTCTCTACAACATAAATGTCAAAGCACAGTGGTATTTGGCGCCATCTGTAAAAATTAAGGTACATTCACTTTACGACATTACTTTTGCGCCATCTTGTACTTGTCAGTTTATTTTTTGGAAATCGTTTACCGATTATATAGCATAGACATAAAACACATAATAACAAGATTATGTGATGTTTTTAGGGCGTAAGTGGTTTGACATTATTTTTCATTATTTAATAATTAGTACATAATAATTTAGAAGTGTATTTTCATTTCACGTTACTTACGACTCACCGCACCGGCGACTGCGGGCGGGTCCTATCAAATCAGTTCCTTCATTACATGAGTATGTAAATGCATGTATACAGTGGGAAATCTACCTGGGCCTTCCATTTCCATTTTGATTTCCCAAGGTAGGCGGTCTTCTTTTTCGAATTTTCCTGCGTCCCTTATAACATTGTCTCTAAGCATTATCATTTCTATTTGTCGTTTTATACCTATCCCCGCGATTATCTTTAATCTAACATGATGTTTCCATTAGCTTTAACAAGGTACCGTTGTGAATTTATGGAGAGAAGAACAAGGGGATTAAATGAACAAATGTTTTTGTGATAATAGATGATAGTACTAGTGAAAGTGTTTTTATTTATTTATTACTTAATAAATATGCAAGTAAACAATAAATCGCTACCAAGGATTAATAATACATAGTTGTTACTGAAAGTTTCGCATGCGACATACTCGCATGCGAAATTCCTCGGAAATCCGCATGCGAGTATGTCGCATCCTTGCATTCCTCGGAAAGTGCGTTATATATATTTTTATTTAATTACTTCCAAACGGCTGAACGAATTTTCTTCAAACTTGGTATACACATATTTCATTATTGAAATCAATATTTATATTACTTTTTAATCTGAGAAATATTATAAGCCTTGTAGAAATAAACTCTGTATATTTTACTCAACTATAAAAAATTATAAACTACAAACGTCGATATACGAGGCAATGGCTGGCAAATTCCGTTTCTGAAATTATCGCTTTATGTCGACGTAAGTTGCATTAATTTTTTCTCTACATTTCTTAGAAAATAGTTTGGTTCATACTATGAGTATTTTATATATTTATACGTAATTTGCCTTAGATCCAAATTATTTTTATATTGTAGATTTGTAATTCCGCCCGCTCTTCATGCGATAAAATTTGTACTATATTACATTCTAGATATAAACAAATTTTTCTTTTGGATTGTACACTGAAGGTTGGCTAGAGACAGATGATAATTCTGCAGCTAGGTATGTCTAATATAAATGCATTATTAAAAAAAAAGTATACATATATACCTTAACAGAGAAAGTAAACACCCCCATCTAGGGGAAAATTATCAAACTACATTTTAAAGTATGATATTATGTTGGTTGCTCAGAAAAGAACCAAATTTCCCTATTCCATATTTACAAGGTGATTACTATTTTAATTAATTGTAAATTTATTTAATTCTATTAAATAATAATATTATGATTTTAATGTTTCAAAAAATAGTAATAACGCGACTAAATTTGACTTGTACGCAGTTGAAGCGCGCAAAAGTTGGTAAAACATATATTGATACAACTTCAGACTGTGATTAAACACGTTAAATACCGCAGCCATAGACGTGCGGCGGTCGGAATTTAGCGACTATCACATTAACCATACAATCCGCGCCTTACGCAATTACCGTAAGAGACATCTGTCACAATCTTCGCGACGGATTTTCATTATGCGTCCTTATTGCGACTCATAAAATATGTAGACGCGTCGCGTAGTCGACGAGTACATGCGGTGCGAGTGCGTGAGCGAATGCCGCGAAGGTAGGGATGAGCCGAAGTGTCGATGTATCCGATAGACATGTGAGAAATCGACATTTTATATTTCTTTGAGTGTCAATGATATTTCAGAGATGGCTTATAGTAAATACTAAACTTATTGCCATATTTATACTCACATCACCGAAGCGATGGAAAATCGATATAGTTCTTGTTGTATGGAGTCAAGATAAGGTCAATATAATAAGTTGTTTATTCCGATATATATTATACTTTTTAAATTTCTTTTCTAATATTTTTCATTGATACGTACTACGAGTAGGCCACACGTCCTTTACGATAAAAAAAATAAGATAGTAGATGCTTTTTCATCAGAAACCATAAATATGCAACAAACACAAGGAGCGGGGTGAGATATCTATCTGATACAACTGTGCTTTTAATGTTATCGTTTAGTTACGTGAGATGTAATATGGAAACAAGTTTTATGTAAGTATTAATAAAACAATGCTTATGCACGATCTATAATATCTAATAACATTTCCTCTATTAGTCTACCATCTATTAACAGAAGCCAAAACAGCAATTTTTAAAATTGTTACCTTTCTGTCTTTCTGTATACATTCAATGCACAAATATTTAATAGATTTTAATGAAACATAGTAAAGTTATAATGCTAATAGGGATGCGCATTAATTCAGTGGCAACATTTATATAAGAGAACATTAAAGTATAAACGTTTAAATGTCCACATTGGTTAAATTTAGCGAAATCTTTTACAAATTTAATAGAACGATTCCAAATCGATCGTCTTAACCACATAAGATGGATGGGCGTATTGACATTCATTTTCCGTTCGCTTCATCAAATATTATTAACACTTTTTGTTAAATTTAAAAAATTGTATTTTGTGCTTTGGTGTCTTATAAATAAAATTCAATTTTTTATTTTTATATAGCAGAGCTAAAAGTACTTGTGAAGAGGAGAAGCGATATTTCAAATCAAAGTCTTATACTTGTGAACATCATTGTACATTTATTTATTTATATTTATTCAAAACTACTAAAAAATTTTTCCATGAAAGTTTGTTATTAAAACAAAATATGTGCCTAAGTTTTAAATAAGGTCTTATGTAAAATAAATAATATATTGTTAATATATAATTAAACTGAAGTTTTATTTATTCTTTATCTATGACAATAAATCTTAAATATAGATCTTCATATGCTTACATACGTAGCTTAATAAGTCTGTCAACAAAAAAACTTATTCAAAATTAAATGAAACTACGTGATGTAGTATTATTTCTATTTTCTTTAGTTTATTTACCACGACCTAGCTTTCGTTGTATTACAACATCTTCAGGTGGGATATTAGCAAAGATTCCTGAAGATGTTGTAATACAACGAAACCTAGGTCGTGGTAAAGAAACTAAAGAAAGTACAAATAATACTACATCAGGTAGTTTCATTTAATTGTGAATAATGAATTTCTACAAAATTAAAGCCAAATATATTCAACAAAAAAACTTATATTGGTTGCCATTTGGCTGAAATCATAAAAGGGTATTTTATATATTTGTAATTTATTTTTTAACGACAATAGATTGTTCTAACCCATTGCCAAATGATACTTGTTTATTTACATTGATCGTTCCCTAACTTAAACACAATTCTTTTGAACAAAACTAAAGGTCGACTATTCCTACATCGTATCAAATTGCAAGCGAAAGCATGAAGTAAATAATTTTATTTTTTTGATAAAATTACACTCCACGTCTTTAATGATCAATTATTTACAGATATTTGCACCTTATTACGATAAAAAAGTAAGTCCAAAATGTATTTACGACTTGTGAATATATTAACAATTAGACAATGTCTTAAACTTGAAATTCTTTAAGAATTCTAATACATGAGAAAATGAGAAAATTGTAAATTGAAATTATCAACGTCATATGTTATATACCTATAAAATGTAATCAAAATCATCAGGATTTTGTGTGTAAGTGTGATAGACACCACATTTAACTATTTTTTTCCCAAGACGGAATAGAGGAGGTATATGCGTTTAGGTTGAGAGGTTGTTTGTTTGTGTATGTGTGCAATCCAATGTTCCCATTTATCTCCAAAACGATTTGACCGATTTAGATGCGATTTTCTGTAAAATGTTTGTGCTTCATTGGAAATGGTTCTTAGATAGTTGTTACGGTGATTATTCAACAAGGGGCGCCGCAATCAACATTTTGTTGCAAACGAATGTTTCCATTTATTTCCCAAATGGTTTGACCGATTTGGATACGGTTTTCTGTAAAATATTTGGGACTAATCGGCGAAGGTTCTTAGATAGGGTGTGTTATGGTATTAGCTCGCCAGGGTGCGCTGCAATATTTTGTTGCAAATGAATGTTCTCATTTCCATCGGGGAATTTGATGTTTTATGAGATTTTTCGAAATTTACATGAATTATTTATTCAAGTGTTACCCTCAAAAACCAAATTAAAATTGTTGAAAAACCCACTACGGATGTAGTCGTTGTAATTGGAAAACGATTAAATAATGTTTTTTTGAAAACCCACCCGATTAAAAGAAAGTGAAAACCCATTAATATAATTACAAACCAAAGAAAATCCATCGGGGTTGCCATGCCCTGCCTATGACTAAAATGTTGCTGTTTTATCGGTTTATGACTAATAGAAATCCTCTTAGGTGTGCAAATATATTTTCTATGCTACTACAATGTAATTGATTTGGACTGGAAATTGCAATGGCAGTCCTGACGGATAATTCTTGAACAAATAATTCATGTCAATTTCAAAATTACACATAAAACATCAAATTCAACGATGGTCATAATGCAATGGTCAATATGGCATCCTGGTCTCATGGTAAATTAAGGTGACATATCAGTTTCGAGTTGAGCTAGCATATGAAGCATATGCGATCCCGCTCGATTTCTTGCAGGTTATGTTGAAGAGAAAGAAATGAAAGTAATCAGTAATTATGATTTTCGCTAGATAGATAGATCTTCTCCCTAATATTGTAAATCTGTGCTAGTGGCAGAAAAGCAAAATTTTTGTTTACGATAAACAATAGGCGCTTTTCTGTCTTTGGAAGAAAAGTACTTTATCTCTTTTGTACTTTAAAAGAAAACACAAATATTTGTTTACAATAAAATAGAAACAAAGAATAAAGAAAATAAAATGTAAATAAAAATTTAATATAGAGATTTTAAAAGTTCTAAAGTGAGAAAATTGAATAAAAATAATCTAACAAATTCTATTGTTAATTCTATTCGGTAGGTAAATTAAAAGCAGAGATAACGTATAAAAATAACAGCAGAAAAACAGAATGAAATACTTAATAAAGAAGGCTAAAAATCTTGGTAAAAATTGTTTGGTAATGAACGCTGTCAACTTTTGGAAAAATAAAATGTTGTAGGAGCAAATTTTGTAATGAATTTGAACTAGAGTGGATTCCCATGTAACCCTTTATGGAGCAAGGGGGTTATTTTTCATAATTCTGTTGATACTAGATAGCAAATGGAGTATTAATATCGGAAAAAATAATAGTAAAGAATATGTATTTACTATTATACAAAAATTATCTGTTGCAACAATGCAATATTACATCTATAATGCAAAAAAATTAAATAGATCAGTGAAGTGTATAGCAATTCACCAAGTTTCTAAACTGATATTAATTTTTACATGGTAACATTTTGTTTATGGGAACACTCCCGCCATATATGTTGCCACCATAGCTTTCATATAGGGGGGGGGGGGGGGGTTCGCATTCACTTCTACGTTTTCAAATGGAAAATGGTTTTAATTAGTAAAAGTAGCAACAATTAGGATAAATACAATTTTTTAAAACAATTGCTTTGCAAAGTCCAACTCCACATTTTTCGCATTCACTTCTACGCTTTCTGCGGTTCGTTGTCGTGTACTTGCACAAAGTTTCTGCTACATCCACTCTAAATTTAGCGGAGCTAAGAGTTTTACTAGTACTTACATTATACATAGTGATGTCCAGGAAATGATGAAAATCCAAATGTACCAATGTTTACTACGAAGTCTAATTGTAGTGACTCATGATACAATCTAATAGGTCGACACCGCCCACAAGTCGATTATATTCTGCTACAACATAAGGACGTTTAATAGAAATCTATTGCTTTCCACACTTGTCCCACCTTCTTACCACAAATGTTGTATTTTTTCTTGCAAAATTGGATGCTAGAGTGACAAGTTTGTTATCTCTCCGAGCAACAAACAAAGTATGTCTGGTGTTAAAACTTCAGATTCACGAAAACGTACTTGGTCGTCATTCAGGTTCATGCTTTTCGTTTTCCATGTGATATTAGCCCATGGCATACGTTTAGATGTACTTGAAGCCACTGCAGAGATAGTACAAGATAAGTGAAGTCCGGAGAAGTACCACTGGGATCCGCTGCAATAATATAGGATTGAGTAACAGAAACAGAAAAGTAACTGTTAGGTCGCTGCTGGCAGGTTGAACTTCATTTTACAAGTCAAGTGGTACTTCTAATTCCTCATTAGAACTTTCATGATCACTTGATTGTAAATATATGTCAGATTTGCGTCATCGTTGTTATCTGAAAAGTCTAGGCTATCTTCACTGAATTACCATTGTTCAAGTATAGCACTAAGGTCTTGAGTAGTCAAATTATGCTATTTATGACTCATTTTGAACCTGAAAATGGAAATATTGAATATAAATAAATGGTTTTAAAAATCGTTCACAAATGCGCAATATTGCATACATGCAACAACACAAAATTATATCAAAAATTAGAAAATAATTGCTATTCAAATAAAACTAACATCGAATATTGAAAATCACCACCTTACATTTTCCTCACATCAATTCAAATATCCATGTATTTTCACAATAACTCATTCTTCACAATTCGTATTCAAACGATGCTAATCAGTCTGTACATGTTCCTCACTTTAATGGAAAAGAAATACAAGTGTTGCCAACTAGTTAACGAAGTTGTTACTAAATCGTTAGAATGCTCTCTTGCCGATGTACAACACGGAGTAAAGTCAATCTATCCGCTTTTGTTATATTTTTACATCAATTGTAACGGTATGTTGCAGTATTGCAACATGGCTCCGTAAAGGGTTAAATTGCACAATTCCTGTGTTGATCGTTTTTGTGTTTAAAAACGATTTAATTTTTAAAACATTTGCATTTTAACTCTAGATTCACAGCTACTGAGTTTATTTAATCCGGTCTGAGTGTATTTATTAAAACCGTGTTAGTTAGCCACGCAATTCTCAAACTTCTATATGATTTATTTGTCGTTGGCGTTTTTGGTTAAATAGTTCAATTTTAAGGCCTTATTAGACATACTTTAATAGGTATACTTTGATACATATTTTCGAAATGTATTTCCATATTTTCATTCTTTACTTCTTCTCAATTATCTTTAATTTAACAAGAGGGTTTAACTGCGCAAGTTTATTTATTTTAATATTAAGATATAATTTTCACTTTCTGCTTTATCCTAAGTATAAGTGATTTCTTTATAACATTTTTTTTCTTATATTTTATAAAAAATACGAAATGAATCATCTTTAACATTGTCGTGTCTGTAAACTTCAACAAATCGACCTTTTGCTTGTTGGTGTTTTCTACATTACAATATATAATTTCATATTATTCTTTTATTTCTATATGTTATATAAATATAGAATTAAATGTTTTTAGGTCACGATCATTTCACGTTTTTAGGTAACAGCAAAATGTGTCGACAAACTTGTAAATAGCGGTTGCACCACAGCTCTACTTGCGGGCCGAAACGAGCGTGTCGGCGCCAGATTAGCAGGCAAGTCTGCGAAATGGAAATCAGAAGGGTAATTTGGGAAAAGATGGATTCGATACGGCGGATTATTAGCGGCAGGTAATATGTTATATTTTTTTAAATAAAAACAACTCATATATTTGTTTTTATAAAAACAAATATATGAGTTGTTTTTATTTAAAAAAAGAAAAATACCGACTTCTATAATAATGCTGTAAATATATAATAATGCTATATTACAGCATAATAATGCTGTAATATATAATTATTGGAATAAATTAAAATCTGTGTGAAAAACAACAAAAAATGAAGTTTTGGATTAGACAAGTTATGATACCTTTTAAACTTATGCAAAATAAGTGTCTTAGACTTCTTGTAAGTTTTATTTCAGGCTAATTTAATGAGGTATTAAAATAATAAGTTGATAGAATTAAGATAATTAATTATTCGATTCAGGGTTAATCTGAATAATCGACTGATTATATAGTTAGACTATATTAAAGCTAATAGTAGTTCAAAATCAACATTTTGTTATAATATATATATATATATATATATATATATATATATATATATATATATATATATATATATATATAATATTTATTTGTAAATGATCACCCTTTAATATTCTAAAGGTTAGCCAATTCATGTAAGCCAAAAATGTTTCTCATATTTCTTTGAGAACTGATGGCAGTCACGTTTTTTCTGTTGTATCGATACTTGGAAAAATTTGAATTTCTTTTGTGAATTGGTAATTAATTCTATCTTAATATTTTGGCATTTGGCCTCCATTTAGCCTGCATTGCGTTTTGCCTAATCACGTCTTCCGGCTAAAATATAAAATTTTCAAAGTTATTTTTTTCAAAGTTATTAAATAAGATACCATTCCTATTTTTTATTCGGTACCACGTCTACATACATCGATATGTTAGGATATTTATCGTCATTTCATCATTTGTTTATTTATGTGTTCGTTTGTTTTTTTCGTATGTAAACAATAACAACAAATAATACTCGACTAAACTTTATAATATTATACATATGTACTTGTATATTTTGATTTTCTGATTGTATTATGTTATGAATTTGTCTATACAGTTATTACCGCATATTATTTAAGAAGTTCACTTTATTTACGTATAAATCAATACTTTGTAAATGATTAGAATGAATAATAGTGCGGCCTATATGTTGCATTATTGTATAGCATTTTAGCGAATTTCCTAAGAATAAACTCTCGAACGGATGCCCCTAAACTGGAGTCTAACCAATTAGATTTATTTTAATGCAATTACATTCCATGTTCTTCCGCTCAATGATTTTACATCAATGCACATTTTAATATAATTTATCCTGTAATAAGTATTTTTTCCTGCAAACCCCGGCAAATTTTCTTAATATACTATTAAGGGTCAAATAAAAGGGAGCTGCGACTCAAAGGGTGCCGTTTGGAGATCGCCTTAATCCCTTAAAACAGAGGTGAATTCAAACAAAATTATTTACCGTCCTTGCAAGCCGATTATGTTTGAAAAGTTTTCCATTAGATTGAACATAAGTGCTTGTTGATTAATAAAGTATTACCGTTGTATCATTCTATCTTTCTGTCTACTTATGTACTTTTATATATTCCGTCTCTACTCTGTTATATATTCTGATATGTCTGCTTCAATACGGAAATTATTTATTATTATTGCTTGTTTTTATTACTGTTCCTTTATTATACCATAAATTGTGTAATACTTCAGAATACTGAGCACCTTTCACGGGTTATCTTGAGGGTTAAGGACTTTAGCAAGATGCGTCTTACCATGTAGATGTATAAGTATATGCGATAAAGTGATGCACTTTAATATGCGTTTACATGGTGACGCTGCCAGTATTCCCTTCCTCGTTTTAACGGGAAATGCATTTACCATCGTAATATAAAATATATGTAAATGATATTTCATGATATATTAATAGTTTTAATGGATTGCAAAAAAAAGAAGTCGTCGATTAGTTACCTAAGTTTCTTTGCGTTATTATAACTTGAAAACTATTAAAAATAACTACATAGCGATGAAACTTTTCACAAGTTATTCCGAATATTACATAAGGAAATCGATACTGATTACATTAGAAAAACTGAAAGTGTTTTTGCTAATTCTGGAAATGCGCTACTTTTTAGTATCTTCATTTTTTCATTGAAAGACTTTTTACTTAAATTTAAGATATTTGACTATTTGAATTCGTATGTGTTTTTTTACATGTTTTGTTTGTTTATAAGGATGACTCACTTAATTAATTAACTTAATTTTAATAATACTTTTTAAGAGGTAATCCACTTTTTTATCTAGATCGATTAGAGTCGTATAATAAATGATTATAAAATATTAATATACAATCAATTTATTTATAAAATTTGTATTTCCTAGGATATTCGTCACTCAGCTGAGAATGATTCATTACAACTTTTTTATTTCATTATCATAATATTATTGATTAAGTTCTTATTTCAATTTGTGTGTTATTGTATTTCAAACTTATTTAGACTTAATTTAAATTAATTGTTATGTATGAAAACGCTTTAAATACGTATAATAAACTGAAAATTGTTATATTGTAATAATTAATTTTTAACAAACTGTAATAATTAACAAACTGAAAAATGTCGCCTGATTTACACTTAAGCGTAAATACTGATTTTTGCATTATTTTTATAAAATAAAAAAATAACATCGAAAATAAAAAAAACACTTTTTTAATACAACATTTCTATTTATTCAGTAGAATTAGTATTCGAACGATATTTGTTTAACCTAACAGATTTTTCTCTTGCAAAAAATGTTTTTTTTTTACTTAAGCGGTTTTAAAGCTGTATACAAAGCTTGAGTTACCTTTTACATAAATATTTAAAATATATCATTTGTCCATAGTTTGTTTGTTAATTTCAAATAATCGAACCCCTAGACACTTGTATCGGTCTAGCATCAATTTAGGTGGTATTTACTTTTAACTAAATAACAAAGATAGAAATTTAATTTCAAAAATGGTCGAAGAAAAATGCAAGTAAAATACATTTTCAATGAACATAATGGCACGTAAAATATATAAGCCTAAGTAAAATAATTGCAATGAAGAAAGTAAAGTATAAATAAATTTGTAAAAAGCTCCAGTAAAACTACATAAATAAAAGTTAAATTTGTAAATCTAAGTTTTATAAGCCCTTCGAGGACTCAACAATCCACCTCTCTCATTTTAACTGGCAGACACACGATTTCTGCTTTTCCGCCACATAGCGGGATGTGGAAACTTAAATGGAAATCTGAATGGGCTCCTGGGAGGGAAGCGCATTTGAATTTTCGCGAGGGCATTTCAGGCGGCGATTTTTTTTTTCATTAAAACTCAGTGAATAATTGAAAACGACAGCATTCGGGAGCGGAATATCAAATGTGTGTTGAATATTTTCATTATGCGGGGGCTCGTCGGCGGCGTGCTACGACGGGCGCGATGCCCATTTTTGCTTATCTATTTCGTAATTTACATTTTCGCGCAAAACTGACGGAAGTTTATAATTTGAATCCAGATTTTATTATGTATTCTAAACGAGTTGGCTGTATTTTAGGCTTTTTGACGAGTCGCTGGTAAAAAAATGAGTGAAATCATTCAGTATTATGCACACTATTATGTAATATTCCTTTAATGATATTACACATATAATTTTTTGATTTCTTGGTTTGCATATAAGAAATAGGATGTGAATTCAAATAATTGATCTAGGCGAAAATGGTAAAAAGTATTATAAGAATTTTTATAAAAAAAGAAATGTAACTTCTTTTGCCGAATCTGGCGTCAAGGAAAATCGATTATGATTTGGTTTGTGATGTCAGGCGATATGTATCAGCAGGTCCAAATTTAGGAGCAGTAAAATAAAAAAAAATGAAAATGAATTGTCTTTTATATATAAAGGTTATTATATGCATCAAACTGAATATGTTCAAAGCGGGTTTCCGTGAAATAATCGGTAATTTTTTTTCTCGAAATCGCAACTTCATTTTCTTCAAAAGAGCGAAAAAGTAGCATATTATGTACTGCACGCTCGTTTTATATTTATTTTAGGTCGACTTTGTAAGGCCCAATGGTGAAAATCATCCTAGTTTTTTTTAAAAAATGGGCCTTTTCAAGAATGCCTTTTTGTTTCCAGCGATAAAATAAGTGAGAAAACTTTTGGAAGCGTCCAAAATACGACTTGGAATCGTCGATGTTTTTATCGTGTCCCGTTACTGGAAGATGTTTAGGGAAAAATGTGAAAAAAAGTTAGATTATTTCAAAATCCCTTCCAGCACAAATATATATGTCACTGTAATTTTATCTTGTGCCTAAATTTACAGATCGATCTTGTGTCACTTCCATCTCTGTTAAAGGATTTGTGATTTTACTTAATGCAATATATGTTATGGATCATTGTCCCAAAAATTGAGAAGCCATAGTTTTGTGTCAACCTCTAGATTAAATGGTTTGGTGATTTTGTGTACTGTTTCCAATGTATCGTATTCGATTATCGATTTTGTGTCATATATTTGCTGAGCGATGAGATTTAAATACAAATACCATAGAGGCGTAATGTAGTAACGTAAGGGTGGGCGTAAAGTAGCGTGGTGAAAACGAAGTTTTTTATAGAGGTTTCAGATTTTTTTAACTTTGTAGATTATCTTAATACAAATTAATTATAATATCAGATTTGTCAAAAGTACTAAGTAGAGGATAAAAAGAAAATAGAAAACAACAGGTCTATAATACACACTAAAGGCAACAGGCCTTTAGTGTGTCTTATAGAATTAGTACCGTGCCTGAAGCACGGTACTAATTTAAAGTTTTCATACGAATAGATAAACTCGTTGAATTTTTGAAATAACACTCGTTCCGAATTACCTTCAGGTATTGAAGTATTATAATTACTTGCCGTCGAAAATAACATTTCTGCTAGCTATTAAACACACCTTTCAAAAAATTCACATTTTAAAAATTACGGAAAAGATACCAATTCTAAATCGGTAAATCGGTCGTACCTTACGCCATTTAAAAAAAATATCATTAAACTTCATTGGGACATGCAAAGCGTGTCTTTTATTGCAAGGTCAAACCACATAACCACAAGATAGACATTGGACGGTAGGTGACAAATGAAAGAACTGTCCCATTCCGGAATTTACATTAGGTTCTTTACATATATTTTCGTCATGACCAACATAACCTATCAGATGCGATGACCTAACGCCGACAACACTTTTCTATAACGTCCGCGCTCGGTCGCAAGGACCATATTTACAAACAAACGTTATTTCTTGCGTCAAACGATTGTCTGGCCACAGAGTGATGTGAATTTGAATTGTAATTTTGAATATACTGAAGATATATCTTATGTTTTAAAATTACTGTTGTGAACACAGACATTGAATGATCTAAAAATAAAAGATTAATGTTGGAATGCAAACAGTTGGCAAGAATAATATAAAAATACGTTCTAAAAACAATATTTTCCTTGGAAAATTTATGACTGATGCAACTTGACAAAATTTAAAACAATTACTAATTAAAAAAGGTTAGAAAGAATATTTAAAAGGGAAAAGAAAATAGTAAAACTTTAGAAAATAGGTGTTTGAGAGATCTGAAGGTAAATTAATTTAAATCTTTAAATGTAACTGAATTTATACACACACACACACATATTTTTTTCTTTTTGTGAGTAGATAAACAAATATGACAAATACGGGGGCATAAATTTATATGACTTAGATTTTTGTAAACGTTTGTTGTTAATCTATAGTATTTTATATATTTTTATATTACGATTATAATGCAATTTAACCAGAATTAAAACCCCCTTTGTGAAATTTTATGAGAAATTAATTTAAAACTTAAGCATGAATATATCCAAAAGTACATATTGATTTAACCATTTAATTTAATAAATTATGATTAATGACGTTTTTTAAAAGACGCAATTTTACAGAATTTCTTTACTTCAAAGTGTTATATTATTTTAAGCACGGATATAATAAATTTATAGGAGACGTGATAAATGAAATTATTGTTTATAGATAAGTCACACGTAGACTACATTTGAACTTTTGACAAAGATTCATTAAGTGAAATATGGCATATTGTAAATGTCAGTGTGTTTTATAATTCCTCACTCGATTTATAGGTATGCTAACTTATCATAACCGATATTAATTTTTTAGCCAAGTACAAAAAATACTGACTTTTAGAGTAACGATGGTTGATTATTGTTTAAAACAGGAATATCTTGATAGGCGGTGAAAAATATGCAAGATAGCTAAACTGTTGAGTTCATTTTTTGACCTTACGTGACCATTGACTCGATAGAATTTTTCTATGAAGATATTTATATAAAGGGAACTAGAAAAAATGGGCCAAGTGTTATAGAAATAGAATAACATTAAAAAAAAAACGCTGTCATTTTTAGAAAATAAAAAAAGACAAAAAGTCAGCGATTGACAACCACAAGAGGACAAAAAATTAAATACAATATGTATTTACAATTTGTATGTTCAAAATAATAAAAATTTAAAAAAAACTTTTCTTCAAGTTATATTTTTAAAACATCAAGAATTGTTAATAAAAAATAAAAATAACAATAAAAATCGAATGAAGCACATAAGAACTTTCGAGAAATATTTACGAAAAGTATAGAAATCTAATGAAGCATATAATCATTTTCGAGAAATATTTCCAAAAAATAATTAATATGGATTTTTTTAAAATTTGTTTTCAGTGCCTAAATTACTTACAAATGTACTATTAACTGAAATTGATATTAGTTCTGTTGTTATCTAAAATATATGAATGTCTTCTTCATTCTTTTCGAGTTTTGCAGGGCTTTTCTGTCAGGCTTACTAGTTTTACGGATTAGTAAGAGTATGCTGCATCTGCAGGAGGTATAATGAGACATAATCTGCACATTGTTTCATCTTGCTGCTTTAGAGTGCCACAGAAATAGCATTTACAAACTATCATGAAAAATAACTTGACTTTTTATAAAAAATATATGATTTCGCATTTGTCTGATTGAAGAATGGAATAAAACTATTAAGATTTTTTTTCGTTTTTCCTATTGCAGAATTATATTTTTATTTTTGTTATATCTGGGCTCAACACTATATGGATATTTATCGGTCTCTTTTCTGTACATTCGCTGCCGTAACACTGGTGAGACCTCTAAATATGCTAAAAATATTGGTAATAAGAAAAATTATGTTAAACCAAATAGAACTATGGAACAGACTTCTTCACTGTTGGAATTTGTCCCTAAAGTCCTGTTTTTATCAACAATGTGTGCGTAGTATCCATTACTAAACAATTAGGCAATTACGCCAAAAAGCGACCGAGTACACATGGCCCGCCACTACTTAACATTCCAACACAGCATTAATGCCCGATTTGTTCTTTCGTTTGTCCGTGTCGCTAGCGAATCGCGGGCCGCACAAGTCACGTGACGGCCATGTTGCCGAGCCATATTCTGTTATTACACGACATTTGCAGTAGACTTTTTAAATATAACGTAAATGATTAGTTGTTCATTTTCAGATGCCACTTTCAGATGTATGTAAAGTAATATTTTGCAATATAATTATAAAACAAGGGTATGGATTTTATTAAAGTTAACATTATATGGCCTAGAGCTACTATGACAAAAAATAGCATGCACTCATGAATGCATCATGCATGTCGTCGTATGAAAGTATGATTTCCTGAAAAAGTAGCGTAGAACAAAAACACACTTTTACAGTAGCAAATGTGCCGCAACTTTCAACTTAGATCATAAAATTAATGCGAGGAATATTGGGTGATGCTACGTAATTCATATTGATCACAACGTATCACAATATGTTAAATCAACTAGTTATAGAGTTTTTGTTTAATAAATGACCCTTTTCTCTGAAATAAATTTACCAAAAATCGCCTTGATTTGCGATTTTTGATATATTTCACTGACAGAAGTTCAATCAATAAGAAGATTATTATAATTCTGCAGAAATTGTATGTTATTCATACAGGCAATCCTGTATGTTTAAATTATAAGGAATGGTTCCTCAAATCAATAAAGAAATAAAAATGTTAATATCAAACAATAATAAGTTAAATAATTATATATTCTAGGTGAGGTATTTTCTTTTGTAAGTAATTTAACGGCTTCAATGAAAGGTTGTGCAATTTCTTTAATCCTTACTTTATTAGGTCCTTTTCGAATCTGAATGTAAAGTGAATTTTTTTGTTCTAATAACTTTAAAAAAACCAGTCAATTCTCCTACAATTAATAAATTAATTGCAATAAAAATTATTTTATATCCATGTGTAATACTATTTATAAATATTACTATTTTATTTTTAAATTATTTTATATCCATGTTTAATACTATTTATAAATATTACTATTTTGTAAATATTTATGTATGAATTTTAGATTCAATACGTTAAAACATCTTATTACACCTGTATCACAGGCTGACTCACCTTATAATTTTGAATGAAAAATCGCAATGATTGTGTGGCTGTTAAATTAATGTGCTGTATGTATGTGTGTGTGTTAAATGAATAAATTGTAAACAACGCATTTCTCTTAGAGAATGTGCAAAATCAACCTATTTCGAGATAATCGTTTTAAAAATATTTATTCGTACTTTGAAAGCGACTATCAATGAATTGGTAAATAATTTTGCCAACTCAAAATCCAACCACGGCTTAAAAATGTTTCAAAAACATTAAATAGTTAACAAATGTTTAACAATTATATTTTATACTTTGTCGATATTTGTAAGATGTTTTCCAAAAACATCTTGTTCATTTTTTACTTGAAATAAAAACAAATGCATAAAAATTCATCTAGTTGAAAATCCGTAATACGTGGAGACGACCAAATTTTTTTTCACTTGTTATTTTGAAAATAAATAAGAACAGCTTTTTAATTATATTATTGTAGCGAAATATCAGAATCTTTTTAATTATTCAAGAGGAAATTGATCAATCGCCTCTGTTTAAAACAACTGTATGCAATTTACATAAATAAATTTATATAATTATTCACCATATGAGTAACTCAATCTTATGGTTCGTATTGCTGTATAAGCAGAAAGAGTTAATAAATAATTTTTAATTTTGTCTAATTTTCAACCATTGTCAAATAAAACAATTGCATTCCTAGTTACTTTTCGATCTTTAGTTAAAAAGATAATGTATGCACTTGATTTTTTCATGATTTTATATAACAAAAAACAAAAATGAACTTCTGAGAAGCGAATTTTCAGCCGGGTTCATTGTAAACTTGCCTGTGTGCAATTATTTGTATCTACTGCAAGCAGGAATAAGCCTCCGCGTAGCGCGTCACGCTGCGTCATCGACGCGCGGGGCATGCTAATAGCCTGCACTTGTTGTGTCGTGGATAACGCGCTGCGCACCGCGGCGTAGGCGTCGTCCACCAGATATGGCTGCGGCTTGTACGACTTGTGCACCCGGCATTTTTAGCGCGTGCCCGCTGACTTCATCTCTTGTTGACGAGGCCCCAGTAATTGATATTCGCCACTTGCCTTTCGGGTAGGTGGATAATATCTGTCGATGTCGAAATTACTCATTCATATCATGATCGTCACGTTTGTTATGATGACTTCTGTAATTATAACGTCTAGTCATTGTATTTTTGAAGTTAAATCTTCTTTTGGCTTATCTTGTTCAAATTTTTTAATGAGAAAAATTATCGATTTCGTGTATAATCAGCGGTAGGCCGAGTATAGATGAACGAGAGGAGCCGAGTCAGTAAGTACATTTTTATTTTGTCACTTTGCCCATCGAGTCATTGGCGCAGGACTATAGAATGCGACAGCAGTCCGAGCTCAAATCAAAAATTAAAACACAAGCATCTATGCTTTTTAATTTTAGGTTAGGAAGTAATATTCCTTTATTGGATTTCTTTCACTTTCATCAAAGATTCGTTAAAAATTTACTTAACTTTACGTAGTGATGTAAGTGCATACACATGTAGATATGGTTTACTGACGATCAAAATTCGATTGTCGCTGGTCTTTGTTCGAATCCCATTGCTCGAGTTTTTCGAGTGTATTAAGTATACAAAGTCCACGTTTATAATGAAGAAGTATATTCTCTCTTTCGACAAATATATTTAAATATATTAAAGAATAAGAATTAAAATTATTAGGGATAAGAATTGAAATTAGAAAAGAAATATTTTTTCAACTAAAATACCTAAAGACACTCAAAGTTCTAACTGAACTTCACTTGTTTTGTTGACTTGATTAAGATTAAGAAAACTTCTAAATTAATTTATTTAGTTCTAAATTTTCTAATTTAAGAAAAGTTCATTTGAATATTTTAATGAATTGTCATAAAAATTTACAATACATAATGAAGCTTATATATTAATTTAATGTATACATTTATTTGAAGTATCAAAACAGCGTTAAAGATTTGAAATTTTCGTTTTAAATTAAATTAAATTAATTTACATAAGATTAAATTACATAAAATGGTTTCGTTATGTTACGTTAAAATTACGTAAGTAAGTAAATATTACATAAACCTTAAATCAATGATCTGATATATGTATTACACTAAGGAGCCTAATATTTTGCCTATGTTCTTTAACCATAACGACTATAAGTTGGACTATGATAGGTTAGCGATTAAACGATTAGTTGCCACATATTGTAATAAAATATCTCATGAAAATATATTTCCTTTTACGCATGATTTGATGTTAAATCAACGGAATGCACGCATTCGTTTACTATAATTTTATTAACACTATTTATATTGTCATTGAATTATCAGAAGATATTCATGACTTCATGTAATCTTTCACGGTTACACTGCAATTATACAGAAAATATTCGCCTTGAATCAATTTACTTGTAAATGTCTCCGTTTCTGCAGTTTTAATAAGGTTTATATTAAGAATGTTATTAGAAATTGGTCTATTAATATTTCGAGTCTTAAACTAAAATGTAACCTGGAACGTAGTTCGTTGAACGTTAAAGAATGATGCCTATTTTTCAAAATGACTAAATAGGCATTTGCATATTTATAAATATTATTACAGCTCTAAGTTTTCTGATCTTCGGAAAAACCACTGGATAAACCTTTTCAAAATTAAACATTATTAATACGTTTAGCTTATGTTCTGCTAAGTGTTGAAAGGACGATTCACAATTTTCACTGCAGGGCGATTCGTCACGATATTATAAACAGCCCGCTCCACATTTATATTGGAAGATGTAAATTTCTAGCAGATGTTATTTCAAATGCAGGTGTACTGAAACATAGTAAGGAAACTTCATGAATGCGTCAAACCTAGTCGTTTGTATTATAAGACGCTGAAAAAACATAAATATGAATACAGGAAATAAATTTAGAATCATGATGCTGAATCCTGCTTAAATAGGATCATATGAAAACGAGAAAGTACGTGTTAAAACATTCATTATGTTGGGTTTCATATTTTTCCAGATATCTAGTTAATTAGATAATTATCCAGATATCTAGTTAATTAGATAATTCCAGATAATTAGAAATTTTAATTAAAAGTTCTAATTAAATAAATTTACCAGAATTTTTTTCACATTTTTCAAATCCACGGTAGAAAAATTATAACGGAAAGTGACTTGTGTACCAAGTCACATAGATACTTAATATTTCGAAAACGGAGATTAAAAATTAAACCTTAATATTGTCGAATAATATCTCACAGGAAATATTAATTTTATTTTGAATGACTTATCGAATGACATCTCACTAAATGGATTGAGCGGAAAACAGTTTTCCGCCCTCATTTTATACATTTGGGAAGGTAGGTTGATTTTTCTTTTTAACACTTGCTACATATTAATTAAAATTCCCATCTAAAGTACCTACCTGTGAAATTTCTCATAGGTATAAGTGTTCTTCGTTTTATCACGCAACCCTAAACATAAATTAATTTAAAATCGCAGGGGTAACTCGTTACTTACAGATCTGTAACCTAGCACATATTCGTATGACCGGGCAGACAGAGTGAAACTTGAACGTGTTTTACAAAAATGGGCACAACTAATACTCGTTATGCATTTCAAACAACGCAACTCAGTTGTTAATGGGCTCTCGCTCCGTTTATTATAGAGCACGTGTTATACAACAGCACGCGTTGGATTGCAAAGAAAGTTGTCCGTTCTACTGGCAACGAATAAAGGAGGATATGCTCGATCAGACAAAGGGCGGTAATACACAGTGCCGTTGCACTAGGTAAAATGTAATGAACTAGGTGCATTCAACTGTGCAACTGTGGTAATACTATCGGTGTTTCGTTAAATATTACACGAAACTTTTCAGAAAAATACTTAACTTATCATATGGTATTTACTTAATTAAAATCTCAAAGTACATTCTATTAGGTGTTTAATGTTGCAATAAAAGTATTTGGATTATAATTTTCGTAAACAAATATACATGAAAAGAATTGGAATAAACGAGAAAAAGGTAGGAAGGATAAATAAGAAGAACTTATTGTTATGAAAGCGATCTCTTATAGCTAACCAGAACACCAGTCCAGACCCCCTCGACGAGAATTGAATCCGAATCCGCGCCGTCAAAGGTCGTATGCCTTGTGATCAATCCAACACCCCATGGTATTGTTACCATTGTATTGTTACCCCATGGTATTGTTACCATACCCCATGGTATTGTTACCTATAAGTTCATGAAATATATATAAGTAATAAACACAGCAATAACTTTTCTACTATCCAAGATTTCTTTTAAATAAAAATACTTATGATCCCTTCTTTTCATTTTAAAGAATTCGACTTTGTTATCTTTAGAACAATTTGTATATAGATATTCAGGTTACAGCTTAATTGTTTACTTAAAAACATAGCTCTTTCAAAGTCAATTTTAAAGATAGAAAAAAGTATTATTTATATGATAAGATAACGCCCAATCTGACCTTATTTTATATATATATACAAATATTTATAACTGTAAAGTAATAATAACACCGATTATGTCAAAAACTGATCCAATTTTATAGACATTGTGGCGACTGTAGCATGTGTGAACATTGATTTAGTTCGCGACGTTGTGTGAATCTGAACAGCGACAAAAGTTATTAGCTTAGTAAACAGTTTAAATTGTTCATTATATAAACATTAAACTGACATAAGACATTATAATAACATGGAAAATAGTTCTCTACCTGTGTTTGCTTTTTCTAGGTTACCTGCAACATTGGAGACATTTTTAGAAAACTCGACGTCAAAAAAATTTGTCCTGTGAGGAAACTTAAGTAACTTTTATTTTAAAAATGTTCTACTTTCTAGGTACAATTCACTTTAACTATAATGGAGATTTTTACAAATAAATTAATTCGAGGCGAGTATTTTCTTTGGATCGCAGTGTAACCATGAACCCACGAATGTCTTCTGAAAATTAAATTACTCCGTTTTAATAAAATTATAGTGGACGCATAAATGCATGCATTCGATTCAATATCCATCGGTTTATTAGATGATAACTTTTGGTATATGAAAAACTTAAAGTTTTTTTGGGAATGATCTTGTTCCTATTGCTTTAGAGTAAACCTTATGGCTAATACCTTTTTTCGTCCATCAGTTTTTTTTATATTTCAGTGATACAAGAAAAATGCTAACATAAATAGGATATAAGGAACTTACATTCTCTGCCATAAATCAAGTAGATTTGGATCATCTAATTTCTGTACTGAGCGTGACAAAGATGGATGGTATATATGAATGTGTATCTTCTGGTCTGAATGTGATATAAGATATATATGTAAGATACAAATTTAAACAAACACTCGCAACGTGCAACGGCATAAAAAAAAGAAGAGAAGAATGATGTTATAACATTTTCCATTTCATTGCTAAGTATTTACCGCACTCGATGTTCCTTCGGTAAACACTATACGCCATGTTAATGTATCTAAAGTTATCTGGTATGACCACCTAAGGGTACTAAACGTTCAAAATGCACTTAACTTTTTTAACCATAAAGATTTTACACGTCCCAAAATTTTGTTTCGCAATAGTTTATGGTAGGGTGAAGCAAATTATTTGTGGAGCCACTAGTTTGTTGTTAAAACGATATGTTTTTGGAATGTAGTTCTTTGTTTCTTTACAAAATAAGAGTCAATGTGTTAATTCCGTTTTTTTCCAGACTATTATACCTGCGCATTTGTTTACATAGCACAAATTTATATGTGATATGCATATCAAATTTTGATTTTTATTTTCTATACATATTTTACTGTTTGATCAATAATTTCGAAGATACAGTCATTGAGAAGAACAATCTGCAGTCTAAAATGTTTCACTCATTGTATTTCTTCTTGTACTAATTGTTTTTTTTCTATTTGTTTTTGCTTCGTTTATAAATTTTGTATTGCACGCTACGTAAATATTAAATATTTTACCGTCACTTTACAACAAAGTGAGAAATCATTGTATATACAATTTTAGTGAAAAAATAAATGAATGTGTATATAATACATAGCATATAGTCGGTGGTGGTGGAAGTTCATATCGAATTTACCATTACATCCTTTTATTTTACTATTCCTACATTGTAGAATAGATATATTCTTTATAAGAATACATACTTTTTTCTTTCTTCACTTGTCACAAAAACCTTAATATGTATATTTCTATGCGTATTTCTTCTGATTCAAGTACTACGTTGATTTCTAACGACAGCATGGGCTTGCAAATATTAATAGGTATTGTTTTATGTATTTTATAGGACGAGTATAAACTATTAAATACATTGTATCCTTTTTAATTCATAAATTAATTTCTAATCTTGAAAGGGCAAGTTGTGAAATCATTTCGCCGCCTGCGATTTGGGATCTTTACGATGCCATCGTAATAATTTTACAATGTTCTGTGTAACGAAATTCCTACGCAACTTTAACGACCTTATAAGCAATAAAATAATATATTGTATATGTGTATATTCATAGTCAGTATACTTTGCTTGAAAAGTCTTATTGGTAAAAAACCTCTACAGATTTCATACGGGTTAAAGATTTGGGACAGGTTCAAGAAATAATTATTTTGTGTTACTTTTGATTTACAGATAATAAATTACTTTCAGTTTTATTCTTATATCATAACGCTATTAGTAATTGGTGGACAACCAACTCTTCGAATATTAAATAAGTCCTGTAAAAGATATTTTGAATTACAAATGCGTATGGAGGTGCCAGGCTCATCGAGCGGTATGAAATATAAATAAACATAAGGGTCCCGATCAAAATTTGAAAAAGTAGTAAACATCTTATAGCCAAAGTAAAGGACGTGAACGAATCGATAGCGAATAGAAATCGATAATATAAATTTTGCAGCGTCGAATAAAAAACAAGAATCAATGTAAAAAAAATTAAAATCGTTCGGATAAAAAATTATCCTAACACTAATTTAATGATTTAAAATACTAATACTTTTAAATTATTTAAAGAACATTACTTTGCTTTTGATATCTTGCTTTCTTTTTATTTTATTTAGTAATGCAGATAGGTGATATTAGCGCTAAATACATATTGTTTTAGACGCAATAGCTTTTTAGTCGGCACTACGTAATCAAAAGAAAAAAGTTTGAAAAACGACATGAAGTTACGAAAAAATTTTGTAATAGCTGACGAAAAGTGAAACATATTTCTAATATTGTTATCTACCTATAAAAATAAGACAGTTAAAGAGTTATTGCCCCAAATGATTTTTTCATGGGAGTTACGTAATCAATTTAATTAAAGACAAATTGTTAAATTTCCGTATTATTAGAGTTAAGATTCGCTATCGTATTATATAAAAAAAAACATAATAACCATTTCTTTACATTGAAACAAAATAAAAATCGATTGATTTTAATAATACTTTTATACTTTTTTGAACAAGGGATGCTTTTACGAATTTGTCAGCGATCATCAAGTGATTAATTGATAAAGTGGTATAAAGTGATTTATGGGCATGTATGATTTTTTAGTACAATTTTAATAAAACTATTTAGCAAACTATGAATGTAAGGTGAACAAGTTACTTAACTTTCTTTTAATTAATGAAAATCACTATTTTCTCCGTTATTTTATTTAAAGCTTCGAGACAGAACAATATCACTTTAATATAACGTTACAATATTTTTTAATTGATATTAAAAACGTCAGTAAAAATAGTTCACATTATTAATTCTCAGTTACATTACTGCTTTATATGCAAACCGTATTAAGATGTTATCATTTTTCTTCCGCAACCGACCATCGGTAACCGCATTAGTTCAATTGAGAAAGGCAAATCTTTTTCAATGTTATAACGAATTTATTTTATATTATAGCTCTCCGATTACCTAAGGTAGAAAAAGCTTCTTGTTCGTATAAACTTTGAACTCGTATTCACATAAGCTTCCAACTAAAAGCTTTCCATAATGCAAAATAATTCCTAGTCCGAAATAACTACCTAAAAATGTAATGCACATAAGTATACTCAAATATTTTTATTGACTTAAAAGGCATACTTGCGTTTAAAAATAAGTAAGAAAAATGAAAAGAATCGCATTTTGAAGCACCAATTTATAGTTCGTAACTAAAATCGATACGCTCATTTAGGTACAGCAAAATTTGAAGGACCAAACGCAGACCAGAAACGAACAAAATATCTTGAGCCATTAACGAAAACTTTTAAGTTACTTTGATAAGAATTGATGATGGAGGTTGTGAAAATTATAATCTCGATAACATTTTGAATATCCCTCAGTCTGAAGGAATGGAACTTTATTAAGTGTTTATGAACACAGCAATGTCATTACCTATCAGAACAGCTGAGAAATTCGTTGCTAAATTGATTATAATAATTTACTGTCAATTATTTTATAGGCAGTTATTTAATCAAGAAAACTAAACAACCTATAATTAATATTTAACAATGCCACTCATGAGAGCTTACAAGTATTGAAGTACACAAGTGACTATGTACGACATTATTAAGTCTAATTTATTAGATAAATTTGAAGGTCGACATGTTTGAATCAAGTGATTACTAATTAATAAATAATGAATACATATTAGTAAATATATGCATAATTAAAAAAGGGACGTAAAGTTAGTGATTTGAATTAAATATAATTAGATGTGAGTAATTTTTGTGTCCACGGAATAAAGGCGAAATGTTGTTAACAATCCTTTTTGGTAATCAACATTTTTTAATACGAATGTAGTATAACTTCAAAAGAACTAAAATCATTAGAAAATAAGGAGCATTCCTATTCCACGAATTGTTTCAACTTTTTTTAAAATATCGAATTCCTGACACACAACAAAGAGATTATATTAGTTCAATGTAATATACGAATAAGTGACTATTTCCTCTACATATTATCCCCTTAATTGTTTGCATAGAGTCGGTATGCTTCTTCATTATGTGATCCAAGCTACATGGTCAATATTCACGTCCATTACTCCGCAATTTATAAGTTCAAAATAGCCAAGAATAGTAAGCGCCTAAATATTTCGGTCGGACTGTTAACACCGTCCTAGGTTCCCGGAACATTGGAATCACCGAGCGGAATGAGTTCCGGGAGAAGGAGCGCCGTAACTATGCCTCCTGTCTTTAATGAGGATGCCAGTTTCCGCCCTTTGGTCTGGCTAAACGTTCGTGGCCTACTTTAAAGCGAACCTTGGCGGTGAAATTCGTAGAAATTTTTTAATTTTCTCTTTATTTTTAATTTTGTTGTTATATTTACTGAAATTTTAAGTAGGGCACAGCACTGTTTTATATACTGAAGTATGAATCATTTCAGACTCGTTGTGGTATTGTATGTTTCAAGTTTTTCTACTTTTTTTATTTTAGAACAGATAGTTGACCTGAACTTACTGTCGTCTTGTACTATGAATACGATTTGTTTGTTTCGGTGTTGTAATTCGATGTGGCTTTGAGGTAGGAGAAGAAGTCGGCGCACGTCAGACTATAACTTGTTACTTGTCCCATTTTTCGTTATTCAATCAAGTTAGAAAGATGAAACAAATTTGAACTTTTAGTTAACTAAAAGTATGTTATATATTTTCATAGATTTTGAAATATTATACTTATTTTAAAAATGACTGAACAATAACAGAAAAATGAATGTTGTAACCCTTTTTGTTAGTTAGTGATTTATATGAGTTTTTATTTTATTAAATTTAAAGTTTATGCATCCAGTAAGTATTTGAACATTCTGGTAAAACGTAACGTAACTTTGCTATATGATTGCAATCTTTATTAGAGAGTTACAAGATAAAATAGCATAAAATTAGTACGCACAAGTACACATAGTATACCTACATGCACATTAATTATTGCTCCACATTCCGAATGTCGGTCGAGTTTTTATCTTACAACGGAGGTCACCCAGATCGAATCATTTCCGTGATAGATTTAGCGATCCGGAAAACCCTACTATTGGAACAAAGTCCCAGGAAAGAAACAATCAACATTAAATGGTGTGATTTGAAATTTGATTGGTCGCTTTTGTAATTTAGTTGGAAATTTTCACAAAACCCTTATCGAATATTGAAGCACATAAATGTGGTATAGATTTGTATGCTTCAATTGTAAAAAAACTAATTGTAAATTATATATTAAAATAAGGTTTTGTCTTTTCTAGGGTACCATACCAAATGGTGAAACAAGAACCTTCATATTGAGACTTCGTTGTCTGCCCGCCTGATCATCTGTTTGTGTGTCCCGGTTATTTCAATTAGAAATTACGTATGCTATATTGATTTGAAAATTGGCACATTTATATACATAGCTCGCCCGGTCAAAATCTCAAGGGCATTTTTTTTCTCTTTCTGATGATTCGGAAATAGGGGATCGAAAAATGTTCTTTTCTTTAATCGGAATGATAATGTCATAAGAAAATAATTCTTACCACGTTCTAAAACTATTTTTGCTATGATTATATATTGCTTTTCAATCACCATAAAGAACTATGGATAAGATTTAATTATTGTTGCTGAGTTGCAAAATCAATTTTTTACCGTGTAGAAAATCCGGTGCTCAATTTCGACTCACACTTGGCGAAACGTTGGTCGAAAAAAATTATATGGTGTATTTACAATTTTAAGCGAATTGGTTTAACAGTTTTTTAGCGATTACTAGTACATAAAGAACAAATGTGGACATTTATTTATTTTAGAAGGAATATAATAAGGAAGTGTGAATTTGCAGAGCTTTTAATATATACGTTCAGTATATCCTACTTTAATTCTTGAGTTATATAATATCCTTTTCAACAGCCGCTTTGCCGTCACTTTACTATACTGCCATACAAGAATGTATGTAGGGTTGGCGTAAGTGTTTTATTAAGTAACATGTTGCATACTGTTGAAATACAATAGTTGAAATCCATCGATAGTTGTCTATGGATTATTGAGACCGTTTAACAGTCAAACACTAGCTACAACTCCTTTGTAATTTTCTTGGATATTTCCGAAACTAATTTTATTTACTCAAACAGACCGAATGTTTCATTTAGTGTCGACGAACTTACATTTCTAAAAGTCATCAAAATTTATCTAAAAAGTACACTGATATATTATTGCACTGATATGATGTGAGATTGCACAGGTATATTGCTTTTTTTAGTTTGCACATTTCTTTGAAATTCAACATGTTCTGTTTATACAATGAAAGTGAATGATTTTGAATAAAGATTCATTTAAATGTTAGTTGACTGATATTCTTTGAGATTATATGTAATATTATGTTTTAATTTACATATTTCCTTGAAATTATACATGTCCGTATTTGACTAATTTTTTCATGTAATAATTCTTAATTTTAAGCGAGAAACTGCGGGGCGTGAAATTTCGTTACACAAATTTGAAAATTTACCTAGTTATAAAGATTTAGATAAGAACACTAATATCACTTTTCTTTCTTTTGGAACTGCTGCTGGGAGTTTTTTTGCTATAAAATTTTCACATTTAACTGTATCTAAAGTAATCTGTTAGGATCACCCTTATACTAAACGTTCTAAATGAACTTCACTTTTTTAACAATAAAAAATTTACACGTCCCAAAATTTTGTTTCGCAATAGTTTATGGTAGGATTTATGTTGGGTCACTGGTTTGTTGTTAAAACGATATGTTTTTGTAAGATGGTGCCAAAATTTCAGTTTTGTTCATTTTTTGTTTTAGGTTTAGGTAGGCTATGGTGCAAAGCGCTTGTCTCTGCTAATGTTGTTGTTTGTATTTTTGTATATAAACAAAGGTCTCTTAATATACTAATCGCTTTGGGAAATTACTTCACCGTTGGATGGCCTTTTTTTGTAAATTAAAGGGGCTTTTCCTTTCTTCTTGATCATTTTAATGTTTTATGTACAATTATAAGCATTAACGGTAAATATTCACTGGTCAATAAACAGTAGTCACCATACTATTATTTGACTATCAAATATATCCTGCGAACAACCTACTAAGAGAAGTTGCCTTCACAACATGGACAATATCGGCTAACTTTAATAGTCGACTTATAAACATAAAAACTATCATGATCGGATTGCCAATCATCACAGTACTCAAATATTAACAAGTAAGCTAAATGTCTAATGAAAATTACTTTTCAATATCCGTCAAAGACGAAGAGGATCGACGCTGCGATAAGCGAACGATTGATAAATAGCAGGCGGTACGCAAGTCAGACGGCGATGAGCTGTGGGAAACGAATACCTAGCGGCGTACGAATGGACATTGATGGATGATTTCAGGTGCGCGTTGCTGAAAAAAACATAAAGGCGATAACGAGACCCTGTGGGCTCTGTGGCTAAGAGGATATCGTTGAAAGATTGCAATATGTCTCTGCGGTCTAGAAAAAGTATAATAGATTAAGAAGTCCAAAATTTGGTGCTTTTATTGTACGAATAATTTCAGGAGTAACTCCTAGTGTGTCCTTGTTTCACAAACAAGATTGGCATGTAAAGTGACAGTCTGTTAAGGCGACACGGAGAAGTAAGTGACAGGAAAATATCGTGAAGTAAATATAAAAATGTATAATTGCTGCTAAACTGATTTATGATCACGTTAGTCTACCTTATTTGCTTCCATGTTTCTCCGTTCAATATTTCTGTATACTATAAAGAATTGTTTGCATTTTCAATTGGATGATAAGCTTGTAGCTTAACACAGTAGGAGATGAACTTCAAAATTATTTCTCTTCTGTATTTCCAATAATACCAATAAATAAAAAAAATAAAAATAAAATAAAAACAATTTAATCCATTAATATCCCATATTTTCTTCATCATCGCCTAATTTGTCAATATTACCTCTTCTGATACAGCATAAACTCTTAAATTTGAAGATGTTTTGTTTCTTTCTGAAGCATCTACGTCTCTACACTGCTAAGAAGATAGAACAGATCAGGTATTTAATCATGCAAATATGGTAAATAAAATAAATTTAAAGGCTACAATTAAAATTTTGAAGATTTAAATATTTAGGTTTTCTTATAAAGTACATTTTAAGATATCTGACGATTAATGTGAGTATGTGAGATAATCATATATTTTAAGAATTAATAGTAAGTTCTCTTACAGATTAATTTACTTCAAAAATTTGAAGCGTATAAAATGTATTATAATACTTTAGTCAGCGATAGACCTTAAAACCATCTAATGGGAAAAATACATTTTGACATAAATGTATTTCTTTCTTTCTTCGCAAAATCAGAGTCAATGTGTTAACAACTACGACTTTGTGAATTATATTTAGATGTGGAAAACTTCAATCAATGCTTTTAAATGGATGATTAAGAAATTAATATTTTTTCATAAGTTTACTCCGTACTATAATGCATATATTAACGCGCAAGGCGTTTGTTTGCATAGTGCAAATATGTATGTGATATGCATATCAAATTTTGATTTCTACTTCCTGTACATACATGCTGTTCTTTTACTATTCCTATATTTGTATAATAGATATATTCTTTATTAGAAATCATAATTTTTCTTTCTTTATTTATAATAAAGGCTTAATATGTATATTTCTTTAATACGTTGCTTAATACGTTGATTTCTAACGACAGCATGGGCTTGCAAACCTTAATAGTTATTATTTTATGTATTTTATGTGACGAGTATAAACTATTAAATACATTGTATCCTCTTTAATTCATAAATTAATTTCTAATCTTGAAAGGGCAAGTTGTTAAATCATTTTTCCGCCGGCGCCTTGGGATCTTTACGATGCCATCGTAATAATTTTACAATGTTCTGTGTAACGAAATTCCTACACAACTTTAACGACGTAATAAGCAATAAAATATTACATTGTATACGAGTATATTTATAGTAAGTATACTTTGTTTGAAAAACCTTTTTGGTAAAAAATATTTACAGATTTCGTACGGGTTAAAGACGTGGGACAAGTTTTAGAAATAATTCTTGTGTGTAATTTTTGATTTACAGATAATAAATTACTTTCGATTTTGTTCATATATTTTAACGCTATTAGTCATTGGTTTAAAAACGTCTCTTCGAATAGTTAATAAGTCCTATCAAAGATAGTTTGAATTGCTAATGCGTGTGGAGATATAAGATTAATCGAGCGGTGTGAAGTCTAAATGAACCTAACAGTCTTAATCAAAACTTGAAAAGTAGTAAATATATTATAGCCAAAGAAAGGGACGTGAACGAATCGATTATGAATAGGTATCGATAATATAAATAACACAGCGCCGGATACAAAAAAAAAACGAAAAAATCAATGAAAATTTAAAAAAGAGAGAAAAAAATCGTTCGGATGAAAAAATTATCCTAACACTAATTTAATAATTTGAAATATTAACACTTTTAAATTATTTAAAAAACATTAATTTGCTTTTGATATTTTTATCTTTCTAAGTACGTATTGTCTTAAACGCAATACCTTTTTAGTCGACACTACGTAATCAAAAAAAAAAAGGTTGAAAAATGACATGAAGTTAGGAAGAAATTTTGGAATAGCTGATGGAAAGTAAAACGTTTTTCGTATATTGTTATATATCTATAAAAAGAAGATAGTTAAATAGTTTTTCCCCAAATTATTTACGTAATGAATTTCATTAAAAACCAATTTAGAAAGTTATCGCTATCGTATTATAAGAAAGCACAATAACAATTTCTTTATATTAAAATGTTGTGACGTCCAAAATAAAAATCGATGGATAAAATCTACCGATTCTGTAATACTTTCATACTTTTTTGAACAAGAGGATGATTTACGAATTTATTAGCGTTCATCAAGATAATTTTTTAAATATAAATTTAATAAAACTATTTAAAAAAACTTTGAATGTAAGGTATACAACTTATTTAATTCATCGACAATTTCTTACTCCATCATTTTATATAAAGCTTCGAGAGAGAACAATATCACTTCAATACAAAGTTAAATAATTTTTTTAATTGATATTAAAAACTTCAGTAAAAATAGCTTACAAACTTAATTTTTAGTTATATTACTGCTTTACATACAAACCGTTTTAAGATGTTATCATTTTTCTACCGCAACCGACCATCAGTAACAGCATTAGTTCGATTGAGAAAGGTAAACCTTTTTTCGATGTTATAATGAATTTATTTTATATTATAGCTCTCAGATTACTTAAGGTAGAAAAATCGTCTTGTTCGTATAAACTTTTAACGCATATTCACATAAACTTATAACTAAAAGCTTGTAAACCGAATAGCCACTACCTTTCAATATTTTATGATTCTAGCCCAAAATAATTCCTAGTCCGAAATAACTACCTAAAAATGTAATGCAAATAAGTATACTCAAATATTTTTATTGACTTAAAAGGCATACTTGCGTTTAAAAATAAGTAAGAAAAATGAAAAGAATCGCATTTTGAAGTATCAATTTATAGTTCGTAACTAAAATCGATACGCTCATTTAGGTACAGCAAAATTTGAAGGACCAAACGCAGACCAGAAACGAACAAAATATCTTGAGCCATTAACGAAAACTTTTAAGTTAATTTGATAAGAATTGAAGATGAAGCTTGTGAAAATTATTATCTCAATAACATTTTGAATAGCCCTCAATTTGAACGGATGGAACTTTAACAAGTGTTTATGAACTCAGCAAAATCAGCAGAGCGGAGAAATTCGTTGTTATATTGGTCATAAGGATTTACTTTAAATTATTTTATAGACAGTTATTTAATGAAGAAAAGTAGACAACGTATAATTAAAATGTAAAAATATCTCTCATGAGAACTTAGAAACATTGAATTACACAAGTGATCATGTACATTATTAAGTCTAATTTATTAGATAAATTTTAAGGTCGACATGTTTGAATCAAGTGATTACTAATTAATAAATAATGAAGACATATTAGTAAATATATGCATAATTAAAAAAGCGACTTAAAGTAAGTGATTTGAATTAAATATAATTAGATGTGAGTAATGTATGTGTTCACGGAATAAATGCGAAATGTTGTTAATAACATTTTTTGGTAAATTTAAATGTAATTAACTAACTGCTGAGAGATATTTATTTCGGTATCTGCTGCATCATTATTATTAATTCATAGTAATTCCATGGCATAAAAAATATTGAAAAACAAGTGTTTACTATTTTCCTTTCTTATTATTTTGTGTTTTTTAAGTTATGGTAAAATTCCCATTTTGTAATGCGAAAATAACGCATTCCTGGAATTAAATTAATTAAGAATTGTCGAAATTAATAATAACGGTGTGTATAAAAATGTATGAAATTATAGGGAAAAATCATTGGAAAAGCAATAAAGTTAGTTAAAGAGGTTTTTTCTTATTTGAGTTTGTGTTAAAAATAAAATATATGATATTGTTACTGTTGTAATGTTGATAAGAGTTGAAACCGATAGAAAAAGGCATGAAATTTTGCTGTTGACTTTTCTCTTAATTTGTGTGTAACAGTTATTTTTAATACGATTCTTGTTAAATTCGATTGTAATTTTAAATTACAAATAATATCATATTGAGTTGATATCACCATTTTTTAATACGAATGTAGTGTTACTTCAAAAGAATAATTAGAAAATAATGAGCATTCCTATTCCACAAATTGTTTCAACTCTTTTTTTTTCAAAACATCAACTCCTGACAATGAATGAATGAGTGGCTATTCCCATTATATATTGTCCCTTAAATATTTGCATAGAGTCGGTGTGCTTCTTCGTTATGTGCTTCAAGCTAAATGGACAATATTCACATCCATTACTCCGCAATTTACGAGTTCAAAATAGCCTAGAATAGTAGCCGCCTAGATATTTCAGTCAGACTGTTAACGCCGTCCTAGGTTCCCGGAACATTGGGATCACCGGCGGAATGAGTTCCGGGAGAAGGAGCGCCGTAAGTATGCCTCCTGTTTTTAATGAGGATGCCAGTTTCCGCCCTTTGGTCTGGCTAAACGTTCCTGGCCTACTTTAAAGCGAACCTGCCTTAGTTGGCGGTGAAATTCGTAGAAATTTTTTAATTTTCTCATTATTTTCAATTTTATTCTTACATTTACTAAAATTTTGAGCAGCGCAAAGTTCTCCAATTATTTCCTATTCGACAATTACTTAAAGTTCTTAGCAAGTTGAATATTTCATATAATTATTTTATATACTGAGTTAAGAATAATTTCAGCCTCATTGTAGTATTGTATATTCCAGGTTTTTCTACTTTTTTATTTTAGAGCAGATAGTTAACCTGAAATTACTGTCATCTTGTAATACGAACACGACTTGTTTGTTTCGTTGTTGTATTTGAATGTGGCTTTGAAAAATAAAAAGAAGTAGGCGCACGTCAGACTATAACTTGTTACTTGTCCCATATTTCGGTATTCAATCAAGTTATAAACTTTTAGTAAACTAAAAGTATGTAATATTTTTTTTTATTATATATTTTCACAGCTTTTCAAATATTATATTTATTTTAAAAATAAATGAAAATTGAATGTTATAACCCTTTCTATTTGTTACTGAACATCCTCGTAAAACGTTACGTAACTTTGCTATATAATTGCAATCCTTATTAGAGAGTTACAAGATAAAACAGCATAAAATTAGTACACACAAGTACACATAGTATACCTACATGCACATTAATTACACAAAACGAAAACGTCATCGACTGTTTTGCTCCACATTCCAAACGTCGGTCGAGTTCTTATCTTACAGCGGAGGTCACTCGGATCGAATGATTTCCTTATTAGAATTAGCGACTCGAAAAAAGTTACAGGAAAGAAACAATCAAAACTAAATGGCGTGATTTGAAATTTGATCCGATGTGGTCCCTTTTGTAATTTACTTGGAAAATTTCACAAAAACCATAATGAATATTGAAGCATATAAATCTGACAGAGATATATATGCTTAAATTGTAAAAAACAATTGGAACTTATATATTAAATAATATTTAGTTCTTTCTAGGGTACCGTACCAAAATGGTCAAACAAGAACCTTCAAATCTGTCTGTGTGTGTCCCGGTTATTTTAATTAGAAATTACGCAGGCTATCGATTGGAAAATTGGCACATTTATATAAATAGCTTGCGCGGTCAAAATCACAAGGACATTTTTTTTGCACTTTCTGATGCGTCAGAAATAGGGGATCGAAAAATGTTCTTTTCTTTGATCGGATCGAAAATGTCGTATGAAAATAGATGTTAGCACTTTCTGAAACTATTTTTGTTATGATTATTTCTTGTTTTTCAATCACCACAAAGAACTATGGATCAGATACAATTATTGTCGCTAAGTTGCAAAACCAATTTTTACGATACAGAAAATTCGATGCTCAAGTTCAACTCACACTTAGCGAAACGTTGGTTGGAAAATTCCGATTAAATAAATAATATTCCAAACAAAATGTTAGCCAATTTGTTTAATAGTTTTTAAGCGATTACAAGTATACGAAGAACAAATGTGAATATTTATTAATTTGAGAAGGAATATAATAAGAAAGTGTCGATTCGCAGAGCTTATAATATATACGTTCACTAAATCCTACTTTAATTCTTGAGTTATATAATATCCAACAGCCGCTTTGCCGTCACTTGACTATACAGCCATACAAAAATGTATGTATGATCGGCGTAAGTGTATTTATTAATTAACGTCTTGCTTATTGTTGAAATGCAATAGTTGAAATTAATAATTGAAATCCATCGATAGTAGTTTGTCGATTATTGACACCGTTTAACAGTCGAACACTAGTTATGACTCCTTTGTTATATTCTTGATTATTTCCGAAACTAATATTATTTATTCAAACAGGCCGAATGTTTCATTTAGTGTCGAAGAACTTACATTATGCGATATATTATTGCATTGATATATTGTGAGATTACATAGGTATATTATTTTTTTTTCGTTTGCATATTTCTTTGAAATTAAACACTGTTTATAAAACGAAAGTGTGTGGTTATGAATGAGGGTTCATTGAAATGTTACTTGACTGATATTTTGTGAGATTATATATAATATTATGTTTTAATTTACATATTCCCTTGAAGTTATACATGTTAGTATTTGTCTAATTTTTTTATGTAATAAATCATAATTTTAAGGTAGAATCTGACGAGGATTGACATTTTGTTAGACAAATTTAAAAATTGACCGAGTTATATATATGTATACTCCACGTTTGGACTAGAACAGCAATACTGAACTATGATGTGATTTTTAGTAATGCTAATTTTGTTGTAGAATAGCAATTGAGACATAGAAATGCCCCCTCTCTATACGTACCCTTGAATCTAGAAACTCTAAACTTGCTTATCTTTTATAATTTTCTCGCTACTGATTTTTAATCGACCCATGTTTTCTTGATATTTTAATAAAATAGTAAATTTAGGAGTAGTCAACTACTCTGTCGTCTGTCGTGATTGTTTATTGTTACTATACAAAACTGCACTTTTCGTTTGTTTTCTGCAATTTTACATATATTTCATACATTAATTTCGATTATACCTTCGAATTCCACCCACGTCTCGAGTGTCCGTGATATTTTCAAACTACAGTCTTTATGACTTTACATATTATTGAATCACTTTTCTTTCTTTTGGAACTGCTGCTGGGAGTTTTTTTTTGCTATAAAATGTTTGCTATGTATTACATTTTCAAAGAACGCGGAAAAACTATTTCCGATTTCGCTAAATTTATCTATCCTTTGTATTATGGCATGATTTTCGATAAAATAAGTTCTGGATTCATAATTGTATTTTTAAAGCATGAATCGAATCCTTAAAATTATGGACAAATGATAAAAAAAGTGCCTTTAAATTTGAAATTCCAATAACTTGGCGGGAACCTAAAAGTAACCTAAAATATTAAAATATTTCTGTTTTTGCAGTGTTAATGTTAAAAACATAAGTAGAAAATCGAGATAAATGGGAACGCTTAAAAACCTTCTCAGTACAGTATCCCATGTAGCATCACATTCAGTTGGAAATTTTGTCTGTCATAATTCAAGTTGATTTGGACCGTTTATATCCATACTGAGCGTGATAAAGATGGATGGTATATATGAATGTGTATATTGTCTTTAATGCTTCTGGTCTGAATTAGATATAATATATATATATATATATATATATATATATATATATATATATATATATATATATATATATATATATATATGTATATTTATATATAATAAATAAGATTGAAATTTAAACAAACACTTAAGGAGTAAAAAAGTAGAGAACAATGATATTATAACATTTTCCATTTCGTAGCTAAGTATTTACCGCACTAGCTGTTGCTTCGGTAAACGAGTAAAATCTATGCGTTATGTTAACATTTAACTGTATCTACAGTAATATTTTATGATCACCTAAAGGTTACTAAATTTCTAAATGAAATTCACATTTTTAACAATAAAAATGTGAATTTCACAAAATACGAATGTCGCAAAATATTGTTTCGCAATAGTTTATGGTAGGGTGAAGCAAATCATTTGCGGAGTCACTGGTTTATTGTAAAAACGATACGTTTTTGCAAGATGGTGCCAAAATTTCAGTTTCATTAATTTTTGTTTTAAATTTAGGTAGGCTATGGTACTAAAACGCTTGTCTCTACTAATGTTGTTGTTTGTATTTTTGCATGTAAACAATATTCTCTTAATATACATAATCCTTTTGAGATATTGCTTCACAGTTGAACGGCCCTTTTTCGTAAATTACATGAGCTTTTCTTTCTTTTTAGTCATTTTCATGTTTTATGTACAATTATAAGCGTTAACGGTAAATATCCACTGGTCAATAAACAGTAGTCACCATACTATTATTTGCCTATGAAGTATATCCTGTGAACAACCTACTATTCCCAATCCGTCCATCCAGATTTTCTCAGGGCCTCTCCTGGGACCCGTAACAACCCACCTCATACAAAAGGGGGAACCTTCGAAAGTCCTCTAATAGTGTCCCGTACCTACAATCTCACCGCTTCCACCTAACACGGTTAAAATCTGCCCTTACTCAATGAATCATTTAGTATCTCCATCTTTTTGAGGACGCATTTAGCGAACGCTCTAAATGACTCAAAGATCGGTCCTTTTTCAACCAAGTCTCGGCGACTAAAGATATCACGTTCTAAGTTTTCGCGTGATTCTACGTTACATTTATTCAGACGTATGCTTTCTAACAAAACTCTACTCGGATCGTCGTGCTTGCTGCAGTGGAACAGAATGTGAGTCATATTCTGCGTCTCAAATCCGCAGGTCAAACACGCCGGGCTATCTCTTAAGGCAAATCTAAAAGACTGGCACGAAATGCGCCATGTCCCGTTAAAAATTGGGAAACATAATAGTCAGGAACGAGCCAGTTCTTACGTAACCGCTCGGAAACATTGGGAAAGAATAATCTAGTCGTTTCCCCTTGGAATCGGGGGAGGACTAAACTTGTTCTTGGTGCCCCAGTTATGTAGCTTAGCGAGGGAGTCTACCGCCCGGTTCTCTAACTCTCTTCTGCTCGATCTTCCGACCAACAGCAGCATGTCGTCAGCATAGGCGATGGTATCGCATCCCTGAAGGGGTATCGCGAGTATACCATCGAACATCACATTCCACAGGATTGGTCCAAGGACCGAGTCTTGCGGGCAGCCCCTGGTCAACGTTTTCCTTACTTCAATATCTCCGTCCTGCAAAAAGACAACACGATCACAAAAATAATCCATAATAATCCAGCGGAGGTCCGCTGACACTCCCCGGGATTCTAACGCGGTCAAGATGGCTGGTCACCAGGTATTGTCAAACGCGCCGGAGATATCCAAGAAAATACCCAAAACGTATTTATCCGGGCACGCGTCGACCCAGGATAAGGCGTCTGATGTGGATTCACCGGGCCGAAATCCGTATTGTCTCTCGGAACCCGGCGAATGAGATAGTTGCGCCAATAAGCTCGCCGCCACCTCCCGAATGCCGGATGGAGCGTAATGGGTCTATAAAATTTTGGATCGCTAGGCGATTTCATATTGCTCTTCGGTATGACTTTGAGCCTCAATAACCTACTGAGAGAAGTTGCCTTCGCGACACGGACAATACTGGCTAACTTTAATAGTCGACGCTGCAATAAGCGAACGGTTGATAAATGGCAGGCGGTACGCAAGTCAGACGGTGACGAGCTGTAGGAAACGGATAACTAGCGGCGTACGTATGGACGTCGATGGATGACTTCAGGTGCGCACTGCTGAAAAAAAATCAAGGCGAGAACGAGACCCTGTGGTCTGAGTCTGTGGCTGAGAGGGTGCCGTCGAAAGATTACAATAAGTCTCTGCGGTCTAGAAAAAGTGTGATAGATTAAGAAGTTCAAAATTTGGTCTTTTTATTGTACGAATAATTTCAGGAGCAGCAAGAGCAACAAAAACCACATTGTAATGCAAAGTGACAGTCTCTTAAGGTGACGCAGGGAGTAAATATAAAAATATATAATGGCAGCTAGAATGGCTTATGATCAGTTTATTCTGTCTTATTTGCTTCAATATTTCTCCGTTTCAATATTTCTTTATACTATAAATAAATGTTTGAATTTTGATGGGGTAATAAGCTTACAGCTTAATACAGTAGGTGATGAACTTCAAAATTATTTCTCTTCTGTATTTCCAATAATACCAACTAGTCTAAATATTCGGCTTAGCAGCATGCCAGATGAGTCTAACAGCCATTCGGTGACCCGTCCTTTTTAACCGATTATTGTCCCATATTTACTTCGTCATCTATTAATTTATCAATATCACTTGTTCTTATATAGGATTAGCCCTTAAATTAGAAGATTTTTTGTTTCCTTCTATATGTTAAAGCGTCCAGGTCTCTTATATAAGAAGATAGAATAAATCAGATATTTCGTCATGCAAAATTGGTAAATAAAATGGTTTTGAAGGCTACAATAAAACTTAGAAGATTTAAATGTTTAGGTTTTATTATAAAGTATATTTTAAGGTATCTAGTGATAATTTTTATTGAGTGAATCATATATTTTAAGAATTAATCGAAGTTCTATTACAGATAGGTTTAGTTCAAACATTTGAAGTGTATAAAATGTATCATAATACTTTTGTTAGCATATCATAGATCATAAAAACCATCTAATGGGAAAAAGGAATTTTGAAATAAATGTATTTCTTTCTTTCTTCACAAAATAAGAGTTAATGTCTTAACAACTACGACTTTGTGAATTATATTTAGATGTGGAAAACTTCGATCAATGCTTTTAAATGGATAAATCAGAAACTAATATTTTTCAATAGTTTTTCATAAATTTATTTCCGACTTTTATACCTGCGCGTTTGTTTACATAGCGTAAATTTGTAAATTATATGCATATCAATTCTATTTCCTGTAGAAATTTTACTGTTTGATCAATAACTTCAAAGATACAGTCATTGAGAAGCACAATCTACAGTTTAAAATGTTTTGCACACATTGCATTTCATCTTGTACTCGCTCGTTTTTTTTGCTTAGTTTCTTTTTTGTTTCTAAATTTTGTATTGATTGCTATGTAACTTTTTCAATATTTTCGCGTTACTTTACAACAAAGCGAGAAAACATTGTATAGGCAATTTTACTGAAAAATAAATGAATGTATTTATATATAATATATTGTATATAGTCAAAATTCCATATTCCATTTACTACTACATTCTGTTCTTTTACTATTCCTACATTTACAAAATACTCTATGCTTTATTAGAAAAAAATATGTATTACTTTTGTCATTAATTAATAAATAATGAAGACATGTTAGTAAATAAATGCATAATTAAAAAAGCGACTTATAGTTAGTAATTTGAATTAAATATAATTAGATGTGAGTAATTTTTGTGTTTACGGAATAAATGCGAAATGTTGTTAATAACACATTTGGATAACTTAAAAGTAGGTAACTAAGTGCTGATGTACTGCTAATTTTTGAGTTGATGCTGAGAGATATTTATTCCGGTATCTGCTGCATCGTCAATTGATTCATAGTAATTACCTGGCATAAAACATATTGAAAAGTAAGTGTTTACCATTTTTTATTATTTTGTGCCTTTTAAGTTATGGTAAAATTCCCATTTTGTAATGAGAAAATAGCGCATTCTTAGAAATAAAATAACTAAGAATTGTCGAAATTAATAGTCACAGTATGATCAAAAATGTAAGATATTATAAGGAAAAATTAGAGGAAAATTAAAGGTAGTTAAAAAGGTTTTTCTCTTATCGTTTTGTTATTGTCGTAATGTCGATGAGGGTTGAAATCACTGGAAAAGAGCGTGAAATTTTTGCTGTAGACTTATCTCTTAATTTGTGTCAAAACAAATATTTTTAATACAATTTTTGTTACATTAGATTATTATTTTAAATTACGAATTTTATCATATTGAGTTCAAATGAACGTTTTTAATACGAATGTAGTATAACTTCAAAAGAACTAAAATCATTAGAAAATAAGGAGCATTCCTATTCCACAAATTGTTTCAACTTTTTTTTAAAATATCGAATTCCTGACACACAACAAAGAGATTATATTAGATCAATGTAATATACGAATGAGTGACTATTTCCTCTATATATTGTTCTCTTAAGCGTTTGCATAGAGTCGGTATGCTTCTTCATTATGTGCTCCAAGCTACATGGACAATATTCACGTCCATTACTCCGTAATTTACGAGTTGAAAACAGCCAAGGATAGTTGGCGCCTAGATATTTCGGTCGAACTGTTAACGCCGTCCTAAGTTCCCGGAACATTGGGATCACCGGCGGAATGAGTTCCGGGAGAAGGAGCGCCGTAAGTATGCCTCCTGTTTTTAATGAGGATGCCAGTTTCCGCCCTTTGGTCTGGCTAAACGTTCGTGGCCTACTTTAAAGCGAACCTGCCTTAGTTGGCGGTGAAATTCGTAGAAATTTTTAAATTTTCTCTTTATTTTCAATTTTATTGTTATATTTACTGAAATTTTGAGCAGGGCACAGCACTCCAATTATTTCCTATTCGCCAATTAGATAAAGTTCTTAAAAAGATTACTATTTTATATAATTGTTTTATATACTGAGGTATGAATAATTTCAGCCTCATTGTAGTATTGTATATTCCATGTTTTTCTACTTTTTTATTTTAGGGCAGATAGTTGACCTGAACTTGCTGTCATCTTGTAACACGAACACGATTTGTTTGTTTCGTTGTTTTATTTCGATATGGCTTTGAGAAATGAGAAGAAGTAGGCGCACGTCAGACCATAACTTGTTACTTGTCCCATATTTCGGTATTCAAATCAAGTTAGAAAGATGAAACCAATTTGAACTTTTAGTTAACAAAAAGTATGTTATTATACTTACTTTAAAATCATGTTAAAAGTACATTATTATACTTAATTCAAATATTATACTTATTTTGAAAATAAATGAAAACTTAATGTCATAACTGTTTCTGTTTGTTAGTGAACATTCTCATAATACGTAAAGTAACTTTGCTATATAATTGCAATTTTTATTAGAGAACTACAAGATAAAATAGCATAAAATTAGTACACACAAGTACACATAGTATATCCACATGCACATGAATTACACAAAAGGGAAACGTCATCGACTGTTTTGCTCCACATTCCAAACATCGGTCGAGTTTTTATCTTACGACGGAGGTCACCCGCATCGAATGATTTTCGTGTTAGATTTAGGTATTTAGTTCTTTCTAGGTACCCTAGAAAGAACTAAATACCATAATGATTAAACAAGAACCTTCATCTAATGAACATATTTCGCGTTAATTTTATAGAAATTCATTATTCACAATTAAATGAAACTACTTCAGGTATTAGCAAATATCTTTGCTTTTTGCATCACGTAGTGTCATTTAATTGTGAAGAACCTTCATATTGAGACTTCGTTGTTTGCCCACCTGATCATCTGTCTGTGTATTCCGGTTATTTCAATTAGAAATTACGCATGCTAACGATTTGAAAATTGGCACATATAAATGTGCCAATTTTCAAATCGATAGCTCATTTATCTAAATAGCTCCAGGACATTTTTTTGCACTTTCTGATGCTTCAATAAGGATCAATCATCATTTGCAGAAATAGGGGATCAAAAAATGTTCTTTGCTTTGATCGGATCGAGAATGTTGTATGAAAATAAATGTTAGCACTTTTAAAAACTATTTTTGTTATGATTATATCTTGCTTTTTAATCACCACAAATAACTATAGATCAGATTCAATTATTATTGCTGAGATGCAAAATAAATTGTTTACTGTGCAGAAAACTCTGTGCTCAAGTTCGGCTTACACTTGGTGAAACATTGGTTGGAAAATCCCGATTAATTGGATAATATCGCTTGTAAAATTTTAAGCCAATTTGTTTAATAGTTTTTAAGCGATTACAAGTATATGAAGAACAAATGTGAATATTTATTTATTTGAGAAGGAATATAATAAGGAAGTGTGGATTCACAGAGCTTATAATATATAAGTTTATTATATCCTACTTTAATTATTGAGTTATATATATTATATCCATTTTCAACAACCGCTTTGCCGTCACCTGACTATTCTTCCATACAAAATTGTGTGTATGATTGGCGTAATTGTATTATTAATTAACCTGTTTCTTACTGTTGAAATGCAATAGTTGAAATTAATAGTTAATTATTGAGATCGTTTAACAGTCGATTACTAGCTATGACTCCTTTGTTATTTTCTTGATTATCTCCGAAACTAATTTTATTTACTCAAACAAGCCGAATGTTTCATTCAGTGTCGATGAACTTACATTTCTAAAAATCGTAAAATTTATCTAAAAAGTACATTGACATATAATTGCGTTGATATGCTGTGAGATTGCACAGGTATATTCTTTTTTAGTTCGCGTATTTCTTTGAAATTAACCATGTTTTGTTTATACAAAGAAAGTGAATGATTATGAATGATGGTTCATTGAAATGTTACTTGACTGATATTCTGTGAGATTATATATGATATTATGATTTAATTTACATATTTCCTTGAAATTATACATGTTTATATTTGACTAATTTGTTTATGTAATAAATCATAATTGTAAGGGAGAAACTGCCGGTGAGCTAAATTTTGTTAGACTAATTTAAAAATTGACCGAGTTACAAAGATGTAAACTCCATGTTTAGTCAGGAACAGCAATACTGAGCTATGATATGATTTTTAGGAATGCTAATTTTGTTCTAGAATAGCAATTGAGACATAGAGATGCCCCCTCTCTACACATACCGTTGAATCTAGAAACTCTGAACCCTCTTATTTTTTATAAATTTTAATAATTTTCTCTCTACTGATTTTTAATTAACCCATCTTTTCATCACATTTTACTAAAGTAGCAAATTTAGGAGCAGTCAACTACTCTATTGTGATTGTTTATTAGGTATTACTTTACAAAATAGCATTTTTCGTTTGTTTTCTGCAATTTAACAGATATTTGATACATTAATTTCGAATTTACCCTCGAATTTTGCCCACATCTCGAGTGTTCGTGATATTTTCAAAATAAACTCTTTATGACTACGTATTTCTGAATCAGTTTTCTCTATTTTGGACCGGCTGCCGGGAGTTTTTTGCTATAAAGTATTCAAAAAGACATTATTTCAATAAGGCTTCGCTCGTAGCAAAAATCTACGAGTATGTATGTGAGGAATACATTTTCAAAGAATGCGGACAAACTATTTCCGATTTCGCTAAACTTATCTGTGCTTTGTATTCTGACATGCCTTTGGATGGAATAATAAGTTCCGGATTCATAACTGCATCATTAAAGCACGAGTTAAATACTTAAGATTATAGAAAAGTGACAAAAAAAAGTGCCTTTAAATTTGAAATTCCAATAATTTGGCGGGAACCTAAAAATAACCTAGAATATTTCTGCAGTGTCAATGTTAAAAACATAAATAGAAAATCAGATAAATAGAAACACTTAAGTGCCATCTCAATACAGTATCCCATGCAGCATCACATTCAGTTGAAAATTTTCTCTGCAATAATTCAAGTAAATTTGGATCATTTATGCGTGATAAAGGTGGATGGTATATATGAATGTGTATATTGTCTTTAATGCTTCTGGGTTGGATTAGATATAACATATATATGTAAGATTTCAATTTAAACAAACACTTGCAACGTGCAAAGGATTAAAAAAGAAGAGAACAATGATATAAAATTTTTCATTTTGATGCTAAGTTTTTACCACACTCGTTGTTGCTTCGGTAAACGTGTAAAACCTATACGTTATGTTCACATTTAACTGTATCTACAGTAATATGTTATGATCAACTAAAGATTACTAAATCTTCTAAAAGAAATTCACTTTTTAGAAAAAAAAATGTACACGTCGCAAAATATTGTTTCGCAATAGTTTATGGTAGGGTGAAGCAAATCATTTGCGGAGTCACTGGTTTATTGTTAAAACAATACGTTTCTGCAAGATAGTGCTAAAATTTAAGTTTCATTAGTTTTTGTTTTAGATTTAGGTAGGCTATGGTACTAAAACTCTTGTCTCTACTAATGTTGTTTGTGTTTTTGTATATAAACAATAGTCTCTTAATATACATAATCCCTTTCAGATATTACTTCACAGTTGGACGGTCTTTTCCTTCCTTTTTGGTCATTTTCATATTTTGTGTACAATTGTATCAATCGTAAATATCCACTGGTCAATAAACAATAGTCCATAGTCACCTTATTACTATTTGCTATCAAATATATCCTGGGAGCAACCTACCGAGAGAAGTTGCCTTCGCGACATGGACAATACCGGTTAACTTTAATAGTTGACTTAAAAACATAAATACTATCATTATCGTATTGCCAATCATCACAGTTCTCATATATTTAACTAAATATCTAATGAAAATAACTTTTCAATATCCATAAACGACGAAGAGGATCGGCGCTGCGATAAACGAACGGTTGATAAATGGCAGGCGGTACGCAAGTCAGACGGCGACGAACTGTGGGAAACGGATAACTAGCGGCGTACGAATGGACGTTGATGGATGACTTCAGGTGCGCGCTGCTGAAAAAACATCAAGACGATAACGAGACCCTGTGGACTCTCTGGCTGAGAGGGTGTCGTCGAAAGATTGCAATATGTCTCTAGGGTCTAGAAAAATGTGATAGATTAAGAAGTCCGAAATTTGGTCTTTTATTGTACGAATAATTTCAGGAGCAACAAAAGTGTGTACATAAACAAAATTGGAATGTAAACTGACAGTCCCTTAAAGCGACGCGGTGAGATAAGTGAAAGGAAAATATCGTGAAGTAAATATAAAAATGTATAATGGCTCCTAGAATTATTTATGATCAGTTTATTCTACCTTATTTGCTTCAATATTAATCTGTTCAATATTTCTTTACACTATAAAGAATTGTTTCCATTTTTAATTGAATGATAAGCTTATAGCTTAATACAACAGGAGATGAACTTCAAATGTATTTTCAATAATAGCAACTATTTTAAATATCAGATTAGCAGCATGCCAGATCTATTAGCCATTCGGTGATCCGTCCTCTTTAAACCATTATTGTCCCATATTTTCTTCATCATCGCCTAATCTGTACCTCTCCTTATACAGCATTAGCGCTTAAATTTGAAGATATTTTGTTTCTTTCCGAAGGTTAAAGCGTCCACGTCTGTACTCTGTATAAAAAGATAGAACAAATCAGGTATTTAATCATGCAAATTTATAAATAAAATAGATTTAAAGGCTACAATTAAAATTTTGAATATTTAAATATTTAGGTATTATTATAAAGTACATTTTAAGATATTTAGTGATGATTTTTTAGAGTGATTCAATATATTTTAAGAATTAATCGTAAGTTCTATTACAGATAGATTTAATTAAAAAATTTTAAGCACATAAAATGTATCATAATACTTTAGTCAGCGATAGACCTTAAAAACCATCTAATGGGAAAAAGGAATTTTGAAATAAATGTAGTTCTTTCTTTCTACACAAAATCAGAGTCAATGTGTTAACAACTACGACTTTGTGAATTATATTTAGATGCGGAAAACTTCGATCAATTCTTTTAAATGGCTGATTCAGAAACTAATAAAATTTTTTATAATTTTTCATAAATCGATTTCGGACTATTATACCTGCGTGTTTGTTTGCTTAGCGCAAATTTGTATGTGCTATGCATATCAAATCTTGATTTTTATTTCTCGTACATATTTTACTGTTTGATCAATAACTTCAAAGATACAGTCACTGAGAAGCACAATCTTCAGTCTAAAATGTTTTGCACTCATTGTATTTCATCTTGTACTCATATATTGCTTCCTTTTTAATTCATAAATTAAGCTCTAATCTTGAAAGGACAAGCTGTAAAATCATTTTTCCGCCGGCGCCTTCGGATCTTTACCATGCGATCGTAATAATTTGACAATGTTCTGTGTAACGAAATTCCTACGCGACTTTAACGACGTAATAAGCAATAAAATATTACATTGTACGTGCGTATATTAATAGCAAGTATACTTTGTTTCAAAAATCTTTTTGGTAAAAACCTCAAGATTTCATCCGGATTAAAGATTTGGGAAAAGTTATATTATTGTGTATTACTTTAATAAATTACTTTAAATTTTGTTCATATATCTTAAAGCTATTATATTAGTAAGGGGTTAATTATATTAGTAATGGGTTTAGAAACAGTTTGAATTTCTAATGCGTATGGAAGTGCCAGATTAATCGAGCGGTATGAAGTCTAAATGAACCTAAGAGTCCCGATCAAAATTTGAAAAGTAGTAAACACATTATAGCCAAAGTAAAGGATGTGAATGAATCGATAGTGAATAGGAATCGATAATATAAATAATACGGCACCGAATAAAAAAAAACGAAAAATGTAAGTAAAAAAAATTAAAAATTAGAGAAGAAATCGTTCGGATAAAAAATTATCCTGACACTAATTTAATAACTTGAAATACTAAATACTTTTAAATTATTTAGATTTTATTTAGTAATTCAGATATGTGATATTAGCGCTAAATGTGTATTGTCTTAGACGTAATAGATTTTTAGTCGACACTACTTAATAAAAAGAAAACAGTTTGAAAAACATTTGGAATAGCTTAAATTTTGGAATAGTTGATGGAAAGTGAAACGTTTTTCTAATATTGTTATATACGTATAAAAAAGAGGATGATTAAATAGTTTTTCTCCACAATTTTTATGTAATCGATTTAATTAAAGACCAATTTAGAAAATTTTTAAATTTCCGTGTTCAGAGTTAAGACTCGCTATCGTATAATGAAAAAAAAACATAACAACCATTTCTTTACGTTAACACAAAATAAATAATCGATGGATTTTAATAATACTTTAATACTTTTTTGAACAAGAGGATGCTTTTACGAATTTGTCAGCGTTCATCAAATAATTAATTGATAAAGTGGTGTAGAGTGAAATATGGGCATGTATAATTTTTTTAATACAATTCCACTAAAAATATTAAAAAAAAAACTATGAATCCAAAGTAAACAAGTTATTAAACTCTGTTATAATTTATGAAAATCACTTCTTTCTCTATAATTTTATGTAAAGCTTCAAGAGATACCAATATCACTTTAATGTAACTTTAAATAGATGATAAATATTTTTTTAATTCATATTAAAAACGACAGTTGAAAGTAGTTCAGAATCTTAACTCTCAAGGAAACGAAGTTATGATATTGCTTTACATACAAACCATTTTAAGATGTTATCATTTTTCTGCCTCAACCGACCATCGGTAACAGCATTAGTTCAATTGAGAAAGGCAAATCTTTTTTCGATGTTATAATAAATATCTTTTGTATTATAGCTCTCAGATTACTTGAGGTTGAAAAAGCTTCTTGTTCGTATAAACTTTGTACTCGTATTCACATAAGCTTACAACTAAAAGCTTGTGAACCAAACAGCCACTACATTTCAATATTTTATAATTTTATTCCAAAATAACTCCACCTAAATAAATATAATGCACATAAGTATACTCAAATATTTTTATTGACAGAAAAGGTATATTTACGTTTAAAATAAGTAATAAAAATGAAAAGAATCGCATTTTGAAGCACCAATTTATAGTTTGTAACTAAAATCGATATGCTCCTTTAAGTACAGCAAAATTTGAAGGGCCAAACGCAGGCCAGAAACGAACAAAATATCTTGAGCCATTAACTAAAACTTTTAATTTGATTTGATAAGAATTGATGATAACGTTTGTGAACATTTTTATCTCGATAACATTTTGAATAGCCCTCAGTTTGAATGAATGGAACTTTAATAAAGGTTTATGAACACAGCAATCCTAATACCTATCAGACGAGCTGAAAAATTAATTGCTAAATTGATTATAAGAATTTACTATCAATTATTTTATAGGCAGTTATTTAGTGAAGAAAATTAGACAAAGTGTAATTAAAATGTAATAATATCTCTCATGAGAACTTACAAGTATTGAAGTACACAAGTGACTACGTACAATATTTAACAAGACCGACATTATTAAATAATGAAGACATATTAGTTAATATTTGCATAATTAAAAAAAGCGACCTAAAGTAAGTGATTTGAATTAAATATAATTAGATGTGAGTAATTTTTGTGTTCACGGAATAAAAGCGAAATGTTGTTAATAACCCTTTTTGGTAACTTTAAAAGTAGTTAATTAATTGTTGATGTACTGCTAATTTTTGAGTGGAGAGACTGAGATATATTTATTCGCGTATCTGCTGCATCTTCATTTGATTCATAATAATTCCCTGGCATAAAATATATTGAAATATTAGTGTTTGCCATTTTTCTTTCTTATTATTTTGTGCCTTTTAAATTATGGTAAAATTCCCATTTTGTAACGCGAAAATAGCCCACTTTTAAAAATAAAATAACAAAAAATTGTCGAAATTAATAGTAACAGTGTGTAGAAAAATGTATGAAATTATAGGGAAAAATTAATGGAAAAGCAATAAAGCTAGTAAAGAGATTTTTCTCTTATCGTTTTGTATTAGAAATGAAATATATGATATTGTTACTGTCGTAATGTCGATGAGAGTTGAAACCGATAGAAAAGGGCATGGAATTTTTGCTGTAGACTTTCTCATAATTTGTGTCAAAACAGATACGATTTTTCTTACATTCAGTTGTAACTTTAAATTACGAATTTTATCATATCGACTTGACATCAATATTTTTTAATAATAATGTAGAATAAATTCAAAAGAACTAAAATCATTACAAAATAAGGAGCATTCCTATTTTAAAAAATTGTTGCAATTTTTTTTTTAAAACATCTAATTCCTGACACACAAAAATGAGTGACTATTTCCCCTATATATTGTCCCTTTAAGTGTTTGCATAGAGTCGGTGTGCTCCAAGCTACATGGATAATATTCACGTCCATTAATCCGCAATTTACGAGTTCAAAACAGCCAAGAAAAAAGTAGCCTAGATATTTCTGTCTGACTTTTAACGCAGTCCTAGGTTCCCGGAACATTGGAATCACCGGCGGAATGAGTTCCGGGAGAAGGAGCGCCATAAGTATGCCTCCTGCTTTTCATGAGGATGCCAGTTTTCACCCTTTAGTCTGGCTAAACGTTCGTGGCCTACTTTAAAGCGAACCTGCCTCGGTAGGTAAATTTCGTAGAAATTTATACATTTTCTCTTTATTTTTAATTTTGTTGTTATATTTACTGAAATTTTAAGTAGGGCACAGCACTCCAATATTCCTATTCTCCAATTAGTTAAAGTTTTTAACAAGATTACTATTTTATTTAATTGTTTTATATACTGAGGTATGAATAATTTCAGGCAGTGACAGTGACAGTGAAGACTGTTGTATATTCCAGGTTTTTCTACTTTTTTATTTTAAGGCAGATAGATTACCTGAACTTACTATCATCTTGTAACACGAACATGATTTGTTTGTTTTGTTGTTGTATTTCGATATGGCTTTGGGAAATGAGAAGAAGTAGGCGCACGCCAGACTATAACTTATTTCGGCATTCAATCAAATTAAAAAGTTAGTTAGTGTTTTATATGAGTTTCTTTACAAAAAGTTTATGCATTAATTCTCATAAAGCAAGTGTTGAACGTTCTCGTAAAACGTAATGTAACTTTGCTATATGATTGCAATTTTTATTAGAGAGTTATAAGATAAAATTGCATAAAATTAGTACGCACAAGTACACATAGTGTTTGGTATGCACATTAATTACACAACAAAAAAACGTCATCGACTGTTTTGCTCCACATTCCGAACGTCGGTCGAGTTCTTATCTTACGGCGCAGGTCACTCGGATCGTATGATTTCCGTGTTAGAATTAGCGACCCGGAAAATTCTACTATTGTAAAAAACTCACGGGAAAGAAACAATCAAAATTAAATGGCGTGATTTGAAATTTGATTTGGATCCGGTCTGGTCACTTTTGTAATTTACTTGGAAAATTTCATCAAAACCATATCGAATATTGAAGCTATAAATCTGGTATAGATTTATATACTTCAATTGTAAACAACTAATTGTAAATTATATATTTAAATTGGTACCGTACGAAAATGGTGAAACAAGAACCTTCCTGTTGAGACTTCCTTGTCTGACCACATGATCGTCTGTCTGTATGTCAAGGTTATTTTAATTAAAAATTTCGTATGCTATCGATTTGAAAATTGGCATATTTATATAAATACAAGCACCGGACAAGCGTCCGGTCAAAATCTCAAGGGTATTTTTTGGACTTTCGTTTCTTTGATCGGATCGATAATTTCATATTAAAATAATTCTTAGCACGTTCTAAAACTATTTTTGTTATGATTATATCTTTCTTTCTAATCACCATAAACAACTATGGATCAGATTTAATTTTGTTGTTGAGTTGCAAACTCATTTTTTATGGTAAAGGAAACTCGGTGCTTAAGTTTGACTCAAACTTGCTGAAACGTGGGTCGAAAAATCCCGATTAATTTGGTGCTATCACATATAAAATTTGAAACCAATTTGTTTAATAGTTTTTAAGCGATTACAAGTATATGAAGAACTAATGTGAACATTTATTTATTTGAGAAAGAATATAATAAAGAAGTGTGGATTCGCAGAGCTTATAATATATACGTTCAGTACATCCTACTTTATTTCTTGATTTCTAAAGATAATAGCCATTTTCAACAGCCGCTTTTCCGTCAATTGACTATACTTCCATACAAAATTGTATGTATGACTAGCGTAAGTGTTTTTTATTAATTAACGTATTGCTTACTATTAAAATTCATTCAATGAGCTTATATTTCTAAAAATCCTAAAATTTATCTAAAAAGTACATAGACATATTATTGCATTGATATGCTGTGAGATCACATAAGTATATTGGTTTTTTAGTTTGCATATTTCTTTGTTTATACAACGAAAGTGAATGATTATGAATGAGGATTCATTGAAATGTTACTTCACTGATATTCTCTAAGATTATATATAATATTATGTTTTAATTTACATATTTCCTTGAAATTATACATGCCCGTATTTGACTAATTTGTTTATGTAATAAATCATAATTTTAAGGGAGAAACTGGCGGGGTGTGAAATTTTGTTAGACAAATTTAAAAATTGACCGAGTTAGAAACATTTAAACTCCATGTTTAGACAAGAACATCAATAATGAATTATGATGTGATTTTTAGGAATGCTAATTTTATTCTAGAATGGCAATTGAGACAGAGACGCTCCCTCTCTACACATACCATAGAAACTCTGAACTCGCTTATTGTTTATAAATTTTAATAATTTTCTCGCTACTGATTTTTAATTAACCCATTTTTTCATCACATTTTACTAAAATAGAAAATTAGGAGTAGTCAATTACTCTATCGTGATTGTTTATTAGGTATTACTTTCAAAATCGCATTTTTCGTTTGTTTTCTGCAATTTAACAGATATTTGATACGTTAATTTAGAATCTACCCTCGAATTCCGCCCACTTCTCGAATGTCCGCGATATTTTCAAACCACACTCTTTATGACTTTACATATTATTGAATCACTTTTCTCTGTTTTGGACCTGATGTCGGGAGTTTTTTTGCTATAAAGTATTCAAAAATGTATTATTTCAATAAGACTTGTCATTTTTGCTGTGTATGTGGGGAATACACCTTCAAAGAACACAGAAAAACTGTTTCCGATTTCGCTAAACTTATCTGTCCTTTATATTCTGGCATGCCTTTGGATGAAATAACAAGTTCTAGATTCATAATTGAATTTTTAAAGCACGAGTCGAATACTTAAAATTGTGGAAAAGTGACAAAAGAAGTGCCTTTAAATTTAAAATTCCAATAATTTGGCTGGAACCTAAAAATAATTTAGAACATTTCTGCTTTTATAGTGTCAGTGATAAAAACATAAGTAGAAAATCGAGACAAATAGAAACACTTAAGTACAATCTCAATACAGTATCCCATGCAACATCACATTGAGTTGGAATTTTCTCTGCCATAAGTCAAATATATTTGGATCATTTAATTTCTATACTGAGCGTGATAAAGATGGATGGTATATATGAATGTGTATATTGTCTTTAATGCTTCTAATCTGAATTAGATACAAGATATATATGTAATATTTAAATTTAAACAAACACTTGTACCGTGCCGAGCACTAAAAAAGAAGAGAAAAATGATGTTATAATTTTTTTGCATTTCCCAACTTATATATATACATATATATATATATATATAAACAGTAAAAAATTTACACATTTTATATATATATATATATATATATATATATATATATATATATATATATATATATATGTATATATATATAAACGATAACAATTTTACACGTCGCAAAATATTGTTTCGCAATACTTTATGGTAGGGTGAAGCAAACCACTTGCGGAGTCACTGGTTTATTGTAAAAACGATACGTTTTTGTAAGATGGTGCCAAAGTTTCAATTTTGTTAGTTTTTTATTTTATATTTAGATAAACTATGGTACTAAAGCGCTTGCCTCTATTAATGTTACTGTTTGTGTTTTTGCATATAAACAATAGTCGCCTAATATGCATAAACCCTTTGGGCAATTGTTTCACCGTTGGACGGCAGTTTTTTTGTAAATTACAGGGACTTTTCCGTTCCTCTTTTATGTACAATCGTATTACTTTACAAAATCGCATTATTACTTTACAAAGTAATACGATTAATAATCGATACGGTAAATATCCACTGGTCAATAAACAATAGTTCATAGTCACCTTACTGTTATTTGCCTATAATATCAGTGGACAATACCGGCTAACTTTAATAGTCGACTTATAAACATAAAAATTGTCAGATCGGATTGCCAATCATCACAGTACTCAAATATTAAACAAGTAAACTAAATGTCTAATGAAAATTACTTTTCAATATCCGTCAACGACGAAGAGGATCGACGCTGCGATAAGCGAACGGTTGATTAATGACAGGCGGTTCGCAAGTCAGACGGCGACGAGCCGGGGGAAACGGATACCTAGCGGCGTACGAATGAACGTTGATGGATGATTTCAGGTGCGCACTGCTGAAAAAACATCAAGGCGATAACGAGACCCTGTGGACTCTGTGGCTGAGAGGGTGTCGTCGTAAAATTGCAATATGTCTCTGCGGTCTAGAAAAAGTGTGATAGATTAAGAAGTCCAAAATTTGGTCTTTTTATTGTACGAATAATTTCAGGAGCAACAAAAGTGTGTACACAAACAAGATTGGAGTGTAAAGTGAGAGTCTCTTAAGGTGACGCGGAGAGTAAAATCGTGAGGTAAATATAGAAATGTATAATTGCTGCTAAAATTATTTATGATCAATTTAATCTGCTTTAATATTTCTACTCTTCAATATTTCTTTATACTATAAAGAATTGTTTGCATTTTTAATTGGATGATAAGCTTTTAGCTTAATACAGTAGGAGATGATCTTCAAAATTATTTCTCTTCCGTATTTCCAATAATACTAACTATTTTATATATCAGATTAGCAGCATGCCAGATGAGTCTATTAGCCATTCGGTGATCCGTCCTCTTTAAACCATTATTGTCCCATATTTTCTTCATCATCGACTTATCTGTTATACCTGTATTACCTGTCCTTACATAGCAGTAGTCCTTAAATTTGAAGATATTTTGTTTCCTTCTGAATGTGAAAACGTCCACGTCTCTATTCTGTGTAACAAAATAGAACAAATCAGGTATTTAATCATGCAAATATGGTAAATAAAATAGATTTAAAGGCTACAATTAAAATTTTGAAGATTTAAATATTTAGGTTTTCTTATAAAGTACATTTTAAGGTATCTAATGATGATTTTTATTGAGTGAATCATATATTTTAAGAATTAATCGTGAGTTTTATTACAGACAGATTTAATTAAAAAATTTGAAGCGTATAAAATGTATTCTAATACTTCAGCCAGCGATAGACCTTAAAACTATCTAATGGGAAAAATAAATTTTGAAATAAATGTAGTTATTTGTTTCTTCGCAAAATAAGAGTCAATGTATTATCAACTACGACTTTGTGAATTATATTTAGATGTGGAAAATTTCGATTAATGCTTTTAAATTAATGATTAAGAAATTAATATTTTTAATAGTTTTTCATAAGTTTATTTTAGACTATTATACCTGCCTTTTTGTTTGCGTAGCGCAAATTTGTATGTGATATGCATATCAAATTTAGATTTTTATTTCCTGTACATATTTTATTGTTTGATCAATAACTTCAAAGTTACAATTATTGAGAAGTACAATCTGCAGTCTAAATTGCATTTCATCTAGTATTGCATTTCATTAGTACTCATTGCATTTCATCTAGTATTTATTCGTGTTTTTGTTTGTTTTTGCTTTGTTTCTTTTTTGTTTCTAAATTGTGTATTGCACGCTACGTAACTATTCAATATTTTCCCATCACTTTACAACAAAGTGAGAAAACATTGTATATACAATTTTACTGAAAAAATAAATATAATACATACATTGAAGAATTGAATATCGCATTTACTATTACATCCCGTTCTTTTATTATTCCTACATTGCAGTATAGATATATTCTTTATAAGAATACATACCTTTTTCTTTCTTTACTTTCATAAAGGTCTAAAATGTGTCTTTGTATGCGTATTTCTTTTGGTTCAAGTTCTACGTTGATTTCTAATGACAGCATGGGCTTGCTAATATTAATAGTTATTGTTTTATGTATTTTATGGGACGAGTATAAACTATTAAATACATTGTTTCATTTTTCATTCATAAATTCATTTTTAATCTTGAAAGGACAAGTTGTAAAATCATTTTTCCGCCGGCGCCTTGGGATCTTTACGATGCCATCCTAATAATTTTACAATGTTCTGTGTAACGAAATTCCTACGCAACTTTAACGACGTAATAAGCAATAAAATAGTACATTGTAAATGCGTTTATTCATTGAAGTATACTTTGTTAGAAAAATCTTTTTGGTAAAAAACCTCTACAGATTTCATACGGGTTAAAGCTTTGGAACAAGTTTTAGAAATAATTATTTTGTGTTACTTTTGATTTACAGATAATAAATTACTTTCAATTTTGTTAATATACCTTAACGCTATTAGTAATTGGTGCAAACAACTGTTGGAATAGTATCAAAGATATTTTGAATTGCAAATGCGTACGGAGGTGCCTGGTTAATCGAGCGGTGTGAAGTATAAGTGAACCTAAGAGTCCCGATCAAAATTTGAAAAGTAGGAAACACATTATAGCCAAAGTAAAGCACATGAACGAATTGATAGTGAATAGGAATCGATAATATAAATAATACAGCACCGAATAAAAAAAACGAAATAATCAATGTAATAAAATTTAAAAAGGAGGGGAAAAATCGTTCGGATAAAAAATATAACGTAACATTAATTTAATAATTTGAAATATTATTTAAATTATTGTTAATTTTTAAATTATTTAAAGAATATTACTTTGCTTTTGATATCTTTATGTTTTTATTTTATTTTGTAAAGCAAATATTAGCACTTAGACGCAATAATTTTTTAGTCGGCACCACGTAATCAAAAGAAAATATTTTGAAAAACGACATGAAGTTACAAAGAAATTTTGGAATAGCTGATGGAAAGAAAAACGTTTTTCTAATATTATTATATAGGTATAAAAGTAAGATAGTTAAATATTATTTCCCCAAATGATTTTTCATGAATTTAATTAAAGACCAATTTAGAAAATTGTTAAATATCCGTATTCAGAGTGAAAACCCGCTATCGTATTATAAAAAAAAATAATTATAAAGTGGTATAGAGTAATATATATATAATAATGAGATATATATAATTTTCTTTAATATAATTTTCATAAAACTATTTAAAAAAAAATAACTTTATTTTAATTCATCAATCATTTCTTTCTCCATAATTTTACATAAAGCTTCGAGACAGAAAAATATCACTTTAATATAACGTTAAATAATTTTGTTAATTGATATTAAAACGTCTGTAAAAATAGTTCAGTATCTTAATTCTCAGTTACATTACTGCCTTACATACAAACCGGTTTAAGATGTTATCATTTTTCTGCCGCTTGCCTTTCTTAATTGAACTAATGCGGTTACCGATGATCGATTGATCATCGATAAGCGCACAAGTTGAATTGAAAAAGGCAAACTTTTTTTCAATTTTATAATGATTTTTTTTTATATTATAGCTCTCCAACTACCTAAGGTAGAAAAAGCGTCTTGTTCTTATAAACTTTGAACTGGTATTTATATAAGCTTCCAACCAAAAGCTTGCGAACCAAACAGCCACTACCTTTCAATATTTTACGATTTTAACCTAAAATAACTTCTAGCCCAAAATAACTAACTAAAAATATAATGCACATAAGAATACTAAAATATTTTTATTGACTTAAAAGGCATACTTAGGTTTAAAAATAAGAAGTAAAAATGAAAAATAATTTCATTTTGAAGCATCAATTTATAGCTCGTAACTAAAATCGATACACTCATTTAGGTAAAACAAAATTTGAAGGACCAAACGCAGACCAGAAACGAATAAAATGTCTTGAGCCATTAACGAAAACTTTCAAGTTAATTTGATAAGAATTGACGAAGGAATTATTATTTAGATAAAATTTTGAATAACCCTCAATTTGATTGAATGGAACTTTAATAAGTACTAACTTAAAAATATTGAAGTACACAAGTGACTATGTACGATATTTAACAAGGTCGACATTATTAAATCCAAATTATTAATTACATTTTTTTGCCTTTTAAGTTATGGTAAAATTCCCATTTTGTAACGCGAAAATAACGTAAGAATTGTGCAAATTAATAATAACAGTGTGTATAAAAATATGAAAATTATAGGGAAAAATCATTGGAAAGTATTATTACTTTTACGGCAGTTAAAGAGGTTTTTCTCTTATTTCGTTTTGTAAGAGAAATGAAATATATGATATTGTTACTGACACGTTGATGAGAGTTGAAATCGATAGAAAAGAGCATAACATTTTTGCTGTAGACTTTCTCTTAATTTGTGTCAAAACAGATATTTTTAATATGATTTTTGTTACATTCAGTTGTAATTTTAAATTACGAATGACATCATATTGAGTTGACATCAACGTTTTTAATACGAATGTAGTATAACTTCAAAAGAACTAAAATGATTAGAAAATAAGGAGCATTCCTATTCCACAAATTGTTTCAACTTTTTTTTAAAATATCGAATTCCTGACACACAACAAAGAGATTATATTAGATCAATGTAATATACGAATGAGTGACTATTTCCTCTATATATTGTCCCTTTAAGCGTTTGCATAAAGTCGGTATGCTTCTTCATTACGTGCTCCAAGCTACATGTACAATATTCACGTCCATTACTCCGCAATTTACGAGTTCAAAACAGCCAAGAATAGTAGGCGCCTAGATATTTCGGTCGGACTTTTAACACCGTGCTAGGTTCCCGGAACATTGGAATCACCGGGCGGAATGAGTTCCGGGAGAAGGAGCGCCGTAAGTATGCCTCCTGTTTTTAATGAGGATGCCAGTTTCCGCCCTTTGGTCTGGCTAAACGTTCGTGGCCTACTTTAAAGCGAACCTGCCTTAGTTGACGGTGAAATTCGCAGAAATTTTTAAATTTTCTCTTTATTTTCAATTTTATTGTTATATTTACTGAAATTTTGAGCAGGGCAAAGCACTCCAATTATTGCCTATTTGACAATTTCTTAAAGTTCTTAAGAAGATTACTGTTTTATATAATTATTTTATATACTGAGGTGTCAGTAATTTCAGCCTCATTGTTGTATTGTATATTCCAGGTTTTTCTACTTTTTTTATTTTAGAGAAGATAGTTGACCTGAACTTACTGTCATCTTGTAATACGAATACGATTTGTTTGTTTCAATGTGGTTTTCCGATATGGCTTTGATATACGATAGAAGCAGGCGCACGTTAGACTATAACTTATTACTAGTCCCATATTTCGGTATTCAGTCAAGTTAGAAAGATGAAACCAGTTTGAACTTTTAATTAACTAAAAGTTATATTTTCATAGATTTTGAAATATTGTACTTATTTTAAATATAACTGAAAAATGAATGTTATAACCCTTTTTGCTTGTTAGTGATTTATATGAGTTTCTTTAATAAAAGTTCATGCATAAAGCAAGTATTTCATGATTCTGGTAAAACAAAACGTAACTTTGCTATATGATTGCAATCTTTATTAGAGAGTTACAAGGTAAAATAGCATAAAATTAGTACGCACAAGTACACATAGTATACCTACATGCACATGAGTTACACAAAAAGAAATCGTCATCGACTGTTTTGCTACAATTTCCGAATGTCGGTCGAGTTCTTACCTTACGATGGAGGTCACTCGGATCGAATGATTTCCGTGTTAGATTTAGCGACCCGGAAAATCCTACTATGGTGAAAAGTCACAAGAAAGAAACAATCAAGATTAAATGGCGTGATTTGAAATTTGGTTTGGATCCGATCTGGTCACTTTTGTAATGTATTTGGAAAATTTCACAAAAACCATATCGAATATTGAAACATATAAATCTGGTATAGATTTATATGCTTCAGTTGTAAACAACTAATTGTAAATTATGTATTAAAATAGGTACCGTACCAAAATGGTGAAACAAGAACTTTCATATTGAGACTTCGTTGTCTGCCCGCCTGATCGTCTGTCTGTATGTCCTAGTTGTTTTAATTAAAAATTACGCATGCTATCGATTGAAAATTGGCATATTTATATAAATAGCTTGCCCCGTCAAAATCTCGAGGGCATTTTTTTTTAACTGTCTGACGCTTCGGAAATAGTAGATCGAAAAATGTTCTTTTCTTTGATCGGATCGATAATGTCATATGAAAATAATTCTTAGCACGTTCTAAAACTATTTTTGTTATGATTATATTTTGCTTTCTAATCACCATAAACAGATATGGATCAGATTCAATTATTGTTGCTGAGGTGCAAACTCAACTTTTAACGGTATAGAAAACTAGGTGCTGAAGTTCGACTCACACTTGCCGAAACGTGGGTCAAAAGCCCGATTAATTGGATGATATCGTATATAAAATTTTAAGCCAATTTGTTTAATAGTTTTTAAGCGATTACAAGTATATGAAGAACAAATGTGAACATTTATTTATTTGAGAAGGAATATAATAAGGAAGTGTGGATTCGCAGAGCTTATAATATATACGTTCACTAAATCCTACTTTAATTCTTGAGTTATATAATATCCATTTTCAACAGCCGCTTTGCCGTCAATTGACTATATTTCCATACAAAATTATATGTATGATTGGCGTAAGCGTTTGATTAATTAACGTGTTGCTTATTGTTGAAGTGCAGTAGATGAAATTAATTGGTGAAATCCATCCATAGTTTTCTGTCGATTATTGAGACCGTTTAACAGTCGAACGCTAGATACAACTCCTTTGTTATTTTCTTGATTATCTCCGAAACTAATTTTATTTACTCAAACAAACCGAATATTACATTTAATGTCGATGAATTTACATTCCTCAAAATCATAAAATTTATCTAAAAAGTACATTGATGTATTATTGCATTGATATGCTGTGAGATTACATAAGTATATTGATTTTTTTTAGTTTGCATATTTCTTTGAATTTAAACATGTTCTGTTTATACAACGAAAGTGAATGATTATGAATGAGGGTTCATTGAAATGTTACTTGACTCGTATTCTGTGAGATTATATATGATATTATGATTTAATTTACATATTTCCTGGAAATTATACATGTTCGTATTTGACTAATTTATTATGTAATAAATCATAATTTTAAGGGAGAAACTGGCGGTGAGTGTAATTTTGTTAGACAAATTTAAAAATTGACCGGGTTACAAAGATTTAAATTCCAAGTTTAGACAAAAAGAGTAATAGTGAATTATGATGTGATTTTTAGTAACGCTAATTTTATTCTAGAATAGCAATTGAGACATAGAGATGCCCCCTCTCTACACATACCATTGAATCTAGAAACTCTTAACTCGCTTATTTTCTATAAATTTTAATAATTTTCTCGCTACTGATTTTTAATTAACCCATCTTTTCATCACATTTTACTAAAATAGCTATATAGTAATACCTAATAAACAATCACGATAGGAGTAGTCAACTACTCTATCGTGTTTATTAGGCATTACTTTACAAAACTGCACTTTTCATCTGTTTTCTATAATTTTACAGATATTTGACACATTAATTTCGAATCTACCCTCGAATTCCGCCCACTTCTCGAACGTCCATGATATTTTTAAACTACACTCTTTATGACTACATATTATTGAATCAGTTTTCTCTCTTTTGGACCTGCTGCCGGGAGTTTTTTTGATATAAAATATTCAAAACTAGAATATTTCAATAAGGCCTAATATTTTTGCTATAAATGTGGGGAAAACACTTTCAAAGGATGCAGAAAAACTATTTCCGATTTCGGTAAACTTATCTATCCTTTGTATTCTGGCATCCCTTTGAACGAGATAATAACTTCTGGATTCATAATCGCATTTTTAAAGCACGAGTCAAATACTTAAGGTTATGGAAAAGTGACAGAAGTAGTAACTTTAAATTCGAAATTCCAATAATTTGGCGGGAACCTAAAAATAACCTAGAACATTTCTCCTTTTGGATTATTAATGTTAAAAACATAAATAGAAAATCGAGATAAATGGGAATACTTAAGTACCATCTCAGTACTATGCAGCATCACATTCAATTGGAATTTCGGTTACGTCGATTTTTTAAGAAATCTCTGAAAATTTAGTATGTGATGATATTTTAAAAAGAAGATCATCATCAGACAACCATACTGATTTATGGTCTACACCTTGATTAAGGGCTACACCTCACTGTTTTTTTACAAAAGAGTTTGATAATCCCAATATAAACTGATTTTTTTTCTACACAAGCATCTTCTTTGCGACTAAAGATAAATTGTTTGAATCGGATGCAAAAATAACATTTCAAGAAGTTGAATCTGTCAGATGCAGTAGATCTGACTTGATAAAAATAAGTGTAAACGTAAATTCATTGAAAATATTTTGGAAAAAATAATTACAAATTGGTACTAATAAAATTCAAAATAATAATTTTTAAAATTTCCATTTGTTCACTATCTTCTGAACAGATGCCATGCAAAAACTATTACATACGTTATAATGAAACATAGTGCAGTTTGATTTCATATCATAGGTCGATACATCTAAGAATCATTTTGTCGCGCTACGCTAGTTATGGATGGTCGAAAAATGTTATGAAATAACAATGAACCAATTTTGACTGCATTTATACTTTTATGTAGCTTAACGCTCATTATCTCTTAGTTAAAATCAAAATATATTCGGCATTATTTAATAAATCGATAGTTTAATATTTAATTATTCAAGAATGCAATCCGTTTTTTAAAGAACCGTAATAATCAAATTTGCATTCAAATACAATCCAATTTTATAATTTTCCATAAGATGGTAGGTTTATCATATTTTATTTTTAAGTCATATTTTCAATTTAATATCGGATTTACACTATTAAAAGAAACTACGTGATGTAGTTAGCATTATTTCTACTTTTTTTAAGTTCTATACCACGACCTAGGTTTCGTTTTATTACAACATCATGAGGTGGGCAATTAGCAAAGATTTTTGCTCTTTATATATACACACACACACACACATATATATATATATATATATATATATATATATATATATATATATATCAGATAGTATTCAGGTAGTAAAGACCTATAATAGTTTTTACTTGAACACAACACGAAATTTTTTTGTTAGGATGCAACATAAGATTTTGTAAAAATGTAAAAAAGTCGAAAATGTGGAAAATTGTACTGATTTTTCAGCAAAGTATGTTTAAATCTATTAAAATACCAAAAATATGCAAATGCGTAAATGCATATGCCAGTCACTAATCACCATTAATCTATTCATTTCCAGAGTTTCAAGTTTCACAAGTTTCACAAGTTTTCCTAGTGAAGGAAATATAAATACTGGGTGAATTATCAGTATTTATAAAAATACTTAAATCCCAAATTGATCGACCAGCGGTAGCTTGTGAGAAATAAATATATCTGGCTATCAGTAAAAATATTAATTACAGCCTGACGGTAAACACATTTAAATTGCTGACATCTGGTATTCGTCTCATTTAAAATTCACGTAAGCGAGTAAATATTTCTCAAATATAGCTGAATTTCAAAATCTCGCATTTGAACCATGGTTTGAATAATAACTCCAATAAGTCAAAACAACTACGAATATTGATATTAAACTATAAATACTGCTATCAAGCATAATGTTTTTAATATCTAAGTACATTAGTATTTCAAACATAATCATTCTACCTTACGCTGTCAGTAGTCAGTTTTTATACATATGTATTAATATTAATATGATTGTCCATCATATTGACACATCACCATATCACATATTAAGCTCAATTACGTATGTACATACAATTCGCTCATGCGTCATCATCAAATGAGTTATAACTATACAGCGCCAGGCACCTGTCATCAAATGGATTTGTCCGGACATTTTAATTGTAGACAGTTTGAATATTAATTGAAATACCCAGCCAATGATTCATGCGGGAGTGCAATGGAGCCTGCGGAAGTGTATTATGATTGCCCCGAGAGATTTTAGCAGCTGTCGATTAGGATAAATATGTTGCCGCATAATTTTAACAAGTGGTATATATTTTGTCTTAACCCATCGTTACTACTTTTCGTGAGAAAATAGGAAGGTCGTAGTAACTGATATTTCCAAATTACAGTGCTAATATAATGTTAATCATTCAAGTTAAACTAGCTACAGGTGTTCCCAGAATGTTAGAGATTGAACGGAAAATTCTTCAAAAGTTTATCAATATTTGTTTTGAGTTCGTATCGTGTTCCAACAACCTGCCTTGAATTTTCGACTGAGTTCTTAAGATTAAAATACACAAGTTTAATGATTGATGTATACAGACGATTGGTGCAAATAGCAGATGAATTAGATATTTGTAAAAATTGGTAACTGAACAGTTGAAAAATATTGCAAATTTTTAAAATTAACCAATAGTGGTGAAATTTGAATACTGATTGTGAACTACTGATTATATAAAACAATGAAAGACAATTTCTGATATCAAGAGAGTTGTGACACAGTCGGTCGATAAAATTAATATGATACTTTAAATAAAATTGAATTATAATTGATAATTTTCATAAAGCGCTTTTAAAAAGATTATAAGTTATCTTTATAATACACTTTAGAGCTGGTGGAGAAATACATTTAAATTTCAGCTGGGAACAGCCATATTATACATCATGTATATCTTCTATAAATACTAATATTTTAAGATTAATTAAATAAAAGTAATTCAATGTTAATTACCTAAATAGTATGACCATATTAGTTCACAATCTTGTCATTAAATATGTGTATAATCGTATGACATCATGTTATGATATCTTTTCTCTAATGGCAAATACTAGTTTATCTAAAAAGAACGGACACTTGGAATACTAAAATCAAAATATTGTGGGCCACCAGATGTCTTTATGGCACTCTGCACATCTTTTTTTAATTCAATATTCTCGTGGGTTACTTCGATCCATATTATATTAAAGGCGAACGCTACCATAGTAAATATTATTATATATATATATATATATATATATATATATATATATATATATATATATATATATATATATATATATATATATATATAATATTTACTATGGTAGCGGCGTGACCTGTTTCGCGTTAAGTATTGATAGATTACGTTTGGTACTATACGTAGAGTACGAATCGCGTCAGAGTCTCATTAATTTTTAATGAGACGTGTAAAACAAAACTGTGGATAAAAATCTGACTGCACAGAAGAAAACACAAACCAACTTATTAGACAGTTTTTAGTTTCATAAGGAATGATAATGAAAATCATTTCTTTATTATTTCTGACGTGTAAATATATTTCTTACCATTCCGTACATAGCGTATAAACATTGTGCATATTTCAAATATGAGAAAATCTGGGATAATCGTCATAGTTTTCCTACAACCTTTGCGAGCGATATTAACTAAATATCATATGCTCCGTAATGTTAAGTCATGTTTAGCAGTATATCTCTGAAGATGTGCTATCTAAAATTGTGAAAAAAATATTTTTGAAGTTCATATAAACGATATCGCACACGATGTAAGGAATTGAAAGAAAAATTTGGAGGACATAATTTGCGCCTCCTCCCTAAATATTCAATGAAAATATTTGTGAATGTTATCTATTGAAATATGTGCAAGCTAATATGTTTTAATATGACGCCAAATTTTTAGTTTCTACATAAAGCGCTTTCTGAGAAAAACGGCTGTGACAAATAAACAGACTGGCGCGCGAGTGATATAAACTTTCTGTTTTTCCTTCTGAAGTACAAATCTCTAATACAGTATATTTTAATTTCTGAAATGGTTAATTTCTCATATTAATTTATATCTTAAAAATATCTAAATTAAAGAAGCCTGGTGCTTTTGTTGTATGCTTAATATACTACTTTTAATAATAATTTATCCAAAAAAAACTATGAGAAAAAGTGAAAAGAAGTGAACAACTGGCTGAATCTGATATCGATATACGTAGATTTATAATCGGAGCTACCTTCAAAATTGCAAAATTTGTGTTTTTTTCAGTTTCTTTGCTTTTTTCCAATGTTTAACTTTTTACGAATTTTCTTTGTTAGTCTTGTAGCAACTATATATATATACATGTGTGTATATGTATATATATATATATATATATATATATATACATATATATACCTACCATAGTAAATATTATATTTATTTATATATATATATATATATATATATATATATATATATATATATATGTATATATATATATATATATATATATATACATATATATATAATATTTACTATGGTAGCGGCGTGACCTGTTTCGCGTTAAGTATTGATAGATTACGTTTGGTACTAGACGTAGAGTACGAATCGCGTCAGAGTCTCATTAATTTTTAATGAGACGTGTAAAACAAAACTGTGGATAAAAATCTGACTGCACAGAAGAAAACACAAACCAACTTATTAGACAGTTTTTAGTTTCATAAGGAATGATAATGAAAATCATTTCTTTATTATTTCTGACGTGAGTTTTGAAAACCTTCTTAAACTATTATAAAATATAATGAGAAAATAAATTTCAGTAGGAGAAAAACTAGCACTTATAGAATATTATATGGCAATGGAAAGATATTTAAAAACATCACATTTTCCAGAATAACCTCGGGTGCCAAATCTCGTTCAGTACTCAAACGCTGACAAAATGTTTCAGTACGCTTACTGTGACAAAGATTGATCAGGAAACTATGCACTTAATACCACGAGATATATGGATTAAGTATGGATTTCTGAATTTTTGGAAATCTTATTATCCTTAGCGCCATCCATCAGACAATAACTATCACGATCCTTGATTGCGATCCGAGTATCACAGCAAATATTGGAGGTAGTGTCCGCCTAATGGACCTACACAATTACGTCAACTACGAATCGATGGTAGATTCAATGATGAAATAAAATCAAAAATTATGCGATACAGTTACATTAAAGTGCGTATTTAAGAACCTGCACGAAAAGAAGTGTATTTTGTTTAGGATTCGTATATGTTTCTACGTGAGTTTCTTTATTCCTTTGTAGAAATTGAACAGCACAACAGATTCTTATCAATGATCGATGTAATCATATAGTTAAATGCACATGTGCACATGCGTGAACCATGTTAAAGGATATAAAGAGACAATTTCGGAAATATGTATATATACATATATATATATATATATATATATATATATATATATATACATATATATATATATATATACATATATATATATATATGTATATATATATATATATATATATATATATATATATACATATACACACATGTATATATATATATAGTTGCTACAAGACTAACAAAGAAAATTCGTAAAAAGTTAAACATTGGAAAAAAGCAAAGAAACTGAAAAAAACACAAATTTTGCAATTTTGAAGGTAGCTCCGATTATAAATCTACGTATATCGATATCAGATTCAGCCAGTTGTTCACCTCTTTTCACTTTTTCTCATAGTTTTTTTGGATAAATTATTATTAAAAGTAGTATATTAAGCATACAACAAAAGCACCAGGCTTCTTTAATTTAGATATTTTTAAGATATAAACTGATATGAGCAATTAACCATTTCAGAAATTAAAATATACTGTATTAGAGATTTGTACTTCAGAAGGAAAAACAGAAAGTTTATAATATCACTCGCGTGTCAATTTGTTTATTTGTCACAGCCGTTTTTCTCAGAAAGCGCTTTATGTAGAAACTAAAAATTTGGCGTCATATTAAAACGTATTAGCTTGCACATATTTCAATAGATAACATTCACAAATATTTTCATTGAAAATTTAGGGAGGAGGCGCAAATTATGTCCTCCAAATTTTTCTTTCAATTCCTTGCATCGTGTGCGATATCGTTTATATGAACTTCAAAAATATTTTTTTCACAATTTTAGATAGCACATCTTCAGAGATATACTGCTAAACATGACTTAACATTACGGAGCATATGATATTTAGTTATTATCGCTCGCAAAGGTTGTAGGAAAACTATGACGATTATCCCAGATTTTCTCATATTTGAAATATGCACAATGTTTATACGCTATGTACGGAATGGTAAGAAATATATTTACGTTACCTTTTTTACTTTTAGTCAACATTACATTGGCAAAGAGTACATAAGAGTGAAAGTTATGTTTTTCATAAGAGTGAAAGTTATGTTTATTCCTTAAAAAGTAATTTTTTACTACAAAAAGCCTCATACAATTATACCATCAACGCAAGCTATTTGTAAATCAAAATAACCAATGTAATCAAAGCATCACACAGGTATACAACTTGTCGATAACAGCACGTTAACAACTATAAATAGCATCAAAACTTTGTAAATTGACAAATTTTATACCGACCCTCCTAACCTTTGGATTTAGATGTCTGTAGGAGACATTAAAGCGATCTAATATCGTCGCTTTGATAAATTTAAAAGAAGAAAATTAAATATGTCTTTGCAAGAGTTTGTTTAATATTAGTTCGAGATATGTAAATGTAGTAAATATGGACACAAACATAATAATAGTATTAACATTAGTTGAAGAAAATTAAATTAATTTAATTTTCTTCTAATGTTGAAAGAACAATGAGAAACTAATGTTGAAGAAAATCAAAATAATTAATACTTAATTAATTAATTACCGGTGTTAATGTCTAATATTTAAAATTATCCGTTTTACTTCCTAGCTACTTACCTTTAAATCCTGTAGAAAGACAGATAAATAGTTTAAATATGATATTTAATAACTTAAATTGCGCATACTTAAAACAACTAAAATTTTTGACTTCATTTGAAACGAACATTGGTTTGACAAGAGTTAGAACTAAGGCAATTAATGATCAGAACCGACTCCTACTTTTGCGGCCTTAACTAATAATAGTATAAATGTAATAAAAAGGTTCGTGAACACGGTGCTTCAGAAATTCTCTTGCAATTACCATTTATATATCGACGATTCCCAAATTTGCTTTCGTTGTACCATCTTGATATTTTAAAAGTAAGTCTTAATCTGACTGGCGAATGCCTTTAACAGTAGGGTATTTTAATTAATTCCATTATATCTATCACTAAACTATCATTATACTATGTAGACAAGCTTATCATAACTAGCCTTCATCTCCCAGATACCGCAAAGTGGTTTGAATGCCTTTAACAGAAGAGTCTTCTAATTATTTCCTTTATCTATCACTAAATTATCATTAATCATTGTATTAGAACTAATTTATCATAACTAGCCTTTATCTCCCAGATACCGCAAAGTGGTTTGAATGTCTTTAACAGTAGGGTCTTCTAATTAATTCCATTGTATCTATCACTAAACTATCATTATATTAGGACTAACTTATCATAACTAGCCTTCATCTCCCAGATACCGCAAAGTAGTTTGAATGCCTTTAACAGTAAGGTCTTCTAATTAATTCCATTATATCTATCACAAAATTATCATTATAATAGAACTAATTTATCATAACTAGGCTTTATCTCCCAGATACCGCAAAGTATTGTGAATGCCTTTAACAGTAGGGTCTTCTAATGAATTCCAATATATCTATCACTAAACTATCATTATATTAGGACTAATTTATCATAACTAGCCTTTATCTCCCAGATACCGCAAAGTGTTGTGAATGCCTTTAACAGCAGGATCTTCTAACGAATTCCATTATATCTATCACTAAACTATCATTATATTGGGACTGACTTATCATAACTAGCCTTTATCTCCCAGATACCGCAAAGCGGTGTTCTTTCCACTGCTTTTTTTCTATATTCATCGAGGCCATGTTAGCGAAATATTTTTCAAACTTTTTTTTGTGTACGTTTACGAATCAGCTTTTGAAAGAGCCAAAGTGATTTACATTCGCTCTTAAATTACCTACTAAAATTTGTTTTTATTTTTTTTTAGCAAAACTAGACAGCAATACATCACCAAAGTTTGACAGTTTCAAAAAAACCAGTGAGCGACATTGAAAACTTTAATACCGAAGAGTAAGTAGTTTGTTTTTAGGTTTATTTTGTGTATTTTTACGAATAAAGTGATGACGTTTGAGAGAAATAGTTATACAATATTGTTTTGTGTCTCTAAGAATTACAAAGCAAAAATATTTCCATACAAATATTTTCCATAACGTGTCTTATTTTAAAGTTATGTTTCAAAAGTATAAATGTTTTGAAGGAGCCAACTATTTCATGGCACTAGAACTGGCTCTTTCAATACATTTACAGTATTCGTACATTCCGACTAATAGCCCACCTAAGATGTAATACAACGAAACCTACTAGGTCGTGGTAAAGAACTTAAAGAAAGTAGAAATAATCACAATCAGTTAAATAGATATATACAAATTAACAATTAATAAATATATATATATATATATATATATATATATATATATATATATATACATATTTATATACATATATAGATTTGATTATAATGGACTACTGAAGTACGGAATTAAATTAAAATCTTAAGAGAGCCCAGGAATTTCCAAGGGCTGTAGCGCCAGGAAAAGAAAAAAAAAAAGCGAGCCGTTTTTGACAAATCGGAAACACCAAAAACCTACACAACACCCCAAAAACGACTTTAATAGACGGAGATGCGTAACTGGCATAATTTCATCTTGCTTTTTTATTTAACTTTCTTAATAAACTCTCTCTCCATTTCTGACTCAGATTCTACCAATTTATAAGTAGATGGATTGCATTCCATTCCAAAAGTCAAAAATATTTAACACAGATATACCAACATAGATCAGAATTTCACGATAGATCCAGCACTGCCCATGCAAGCACTTTTAAATCCATTTGAAAGTGTATTTGTATTTAAATTTCAATTAAAAGTACGTTACCTTTTCCAACCGGTGATCTTCAAAACATTGAATCTTTCCATTTCTTTCAACAGTTCTTAAGTCTGATTTGTCGCATATTCTATTTTGAATTGAACGTTGCAATAAAATATCTCTAAATAATCAACAACTAGGCATATTGTAAATATATATATATATATACATATATATATATATATATATATATATATATATATATATATATATATATATATATATATATATATATATATATATATTTGTTATATCACAAATTCGCTTTCTTTACACACTTACCGCAACTTATATTGCTACAACTTCAACTTACATCTTTTTATTCACTTCTTGCATCGTGGTTGAAGATAATTTTATTTTTAGAACGATTATAATCTGTAACATAGTATGCTAGTTTTCAGAAGTTTTCATAAGTAAATAAATAGGTGAATATATAATCATATTTTTGTAGGTTTACACTAACGTACAGTTATTGTTTACAAATATTCATGGTGATCTCTTGTAGGACAAAGTTTATTTTTCTGTGTCATGTGATTTTTATAGCATATGTTCACTGGTATGTATGTATGTATTTATGAATGTAACGCAATCTTTCAATTAAATTATCATCCATCTCCAGATGTCCGAATTATTTAAAATAAATTGCACACTTAGGAGAACCGATGACGAAACAATATTTTCTAACTATTTTTTAGTCCAAAAAATAAACTAGAGTTTAAAAAAATAAAAAAAACACTTTTGTAGCAACATGAACTAAATAACAAAAAAATATCTTTAAATATAAAGATTTTGGTCAAGAACGAAGGATGTCTCCGAATACAAAAAATTAACATTTATATAAAAAAAAGTGTGGAATGTTCTTCACTAACATTTCCATATTGATTGTACCTTACAAATAACTGGCAATAAAAAAAATTACTACAACTGATATTAAGTTTCCCACGATTTTTTTTAATTAAAGTTAATTTTTTGTCATCAGAGACATCCTTTCGCACTTGACCAAAATCTATTTTTAAAGATTATTTTTTAGTTCATATTGCTAAAAAGGCATGTTTTTTTAGTTTTTTAAAACTATGATTTTATTAAAGTAACCTTCCCATTAAATCTCTGGTGATTATATTATAAAAGCACTATAACTAAACAATTCGGTTCGATAATACCGATGTAGGTTTAGGCTCAGGAAAAAGGGGTGATATAAAAAACGATGATATAATGTGAAAATGTTAGAAGAACACAATGTGAAAATGTTATCACATTTTCAAGAGATGATCGAAACTATTATTTTGGAAGTCAATTTGGCTCGCTTTCTTTGCTTATGTTTCACACGTTATTGCATTATATAACACGACACCTAATCTAGATTAGTGACCCCTTAATTAGGCTAGTGTCAACGTGAAGAAGGTCACCTTTAATACGAGTAGGTATTTTATGGTGCATATTAAAACGCTTATAATTTATACGACAAATATGAATAGGTACAAAGAGCAATGCCTAATGGTGCATAGTTTTTGCATCTCTTTCATGTGTTTTAACTTCAGTATTAAAAATTGATCACTATCCAGGTTATGGAAGTAGAATGAATAATAAAAATATTTTCCGTCTGAGTAAACATCCAGATATGTAGCTGCTGGGAGTGCATTCCTAAACTGTATATTTATAATTTCATCTTTTGTAAAAAAAGTGAGTTATGTCCATCCGGAATCGTATTTGTATACGAATTTTGTTGTACCGGTGAAAGCTTATTAACGCAGAATAATAATATTAAGCAATTAAAATGAGTAGATTAATTGAACTGTAAAAAAAGGTAACAGAAAAGGTTTAACGAATAAATTTGACGAAAATATTTGGATCCCTGCAACTTTGGCATTAAGTTAGTATATAAAACTAATGTTCGGCAAAATAAGATTAGTTAAATTAGATTAAACTACTTATCGTAATAAGTACTTATCGTAGTAAGACTTAGAGTATTTTTCTTGTTATTTGTTGTAAAAGTCGATTTATTATTTTTGACTAAAATTCATAATTTAAGTTGTGAATACTAGGAAGTTGTAAAATCTTCGTATGTAAAAATAAAACTAGGGAGCAAAAGATTGCCTGCATATTAAAAACAAAAAGAATGTTTTTAAGTTTCCGAATTTTTTTCTTATGTATCAGATTAATAAGCTGCTAAAAAAATTGTAAAAATATCACAATATTACCCGATATCGGATAAATCAATTTTATTATTTTAATACATCAAGAAAAACTAAGTTTACAAATACGGATACGTAAATAGATAGTAAACTTATGTTAATCTATTACAGCTACTCGTTATACATTCATAAATTATATATCTAGAATTTATTTGCACTGACTAAAAAAAAGTACTTCATCTGGAAGTTTTAACTGTCAATAATGTAAATATAACAATTCGTCAATACTTTATTCATTATTTATATTTTTTTATTTTTCGTCTTTTTGTTATTTAAACATTTATAAAATATGACTCCTTTTAAAAAAGAGTTTTCCTAATAAAAAGCTAACCAAACATCGATATTTTTGATAAAAAAGACGATTGCTACCTTAAAAATAAATTAAAATATGACTATTTGTGATAAACGGTAAAATTTACATTTACTTTAAATGGAATGTTTTTTTTATGACAAGGGGGAGTAACTATAATTGATTGAGAAATTATTATAGCCTCCTACGAACGTATATGTCAATTGAGACAATATAAAAATAAATATGGAAAAATTTTGAAAATGGATCTTAGGAAGAATTGTGAACTAGTTTTTCATAATGTGAAAGCACTATCAACGACTCTCGTTTGGCTTATAAGTCGACTTTTGTATCGTACTAAATTAATAAGAGGAAATCCGTTATTAATCAACGAGCGAAATAGAGCGTTCATCGTTATCCGCCTAAATAAGTGTTACCACTGTTACTCCTCGAATTAAAGGAAATTTCCACAACCTGCGAAACATTTTAAATAAAGAAAACTAAAATCTTAAATTTTTAATAACACCGACCCAAATATGAACTGTCCAACAAACATTAGAACAAACGTCGCATGTTATTACTCAAATGAAACAATGGCGAATTCGTACTTGGAATAAATATTTCTCCGCCATTGTATTTGTAATTTATTTTCTCTCGCAATTACCGATACATTATATAAATAATGATACACATTCAACGACAGACACGCTGTCTGTCACGCGTGGCACTGATTGTTGGAGTGCTTTTACCATCTCAATGCGTCGATTCACTTTGAAGAGCTAATTTCATTCATGCCTGTGCAAATCAAACATCTCTGCTATATTTAGCTGTAAATTCGTGCCGTATCTCACGTAAAGAGAGTAAATAGCGGTAGTTGACCTTTGTCCTGGCACTTCCTTCACTTCATCTTGTTTTTTTGCAGGACCTTTTTCATTTTGTTACGATGATTTTGAATGTTACGTCGTTGTATTTTTTATATATCTCATCTACTCGCATTACTTTTTTAGGGTTCCACGTTTTCTTTGTTTATTTACTTTTTGCATATGTATAGAAATGAGGTATTTCTTTTCAGTTTTACATTATTCACATGTTGAATACAATGAAATCAAACTATCTTCGAAATCACTCTTTCTTCCCGAAGACATGTTTTTTTAGCTTTTATCGGTGGTTACGCTTGCGTGATTATAATTACAAACTTACAAAGAGAAATAAGAATTATTGAGAATCTAGAAAGATTAAGAAAAAATAAATTCTAAATCTTTATTTTCGTGACATTATAATACAAATGACGACGGAAACAAGATTATTCCCTCTAAATTAGGGTTTAAAGGAAGTGATTCTCATTTGCCCCTGTTTGTTGTGTTAAAAAAAACCAGTCGACCCGTTGCTTCATTGCGGTGTTGCTTCGTTATTCCGTTTGTGTATTTTTTTAGTTTCAAATAAGAATTTTTCCCAATGGAATGAGGTTTTCCGAGATAAAAAGTAGCCTCCATAATTTCCCAGCCCGCTAAATACCTCTAGACAGGAAATTACTTTGATCTGCTACTCGATTGCGACGAGAAATGAAGATAAATAGATACACTTTCGTATTTATAATACTTATTAGGAAATTCGAATTCTTTACAAAGTGTTGGCTCACATATATTATAGAAAATGGCCAAAGTCGATTTCCTTCAATTTTCTTTCATTATTTACAAATAAAATAAAGGTCTGTGTCACATGTTATTTATTCATGTATCCACAATGAACTTCTCAAGAAGCCCTTCTTTTTAATACTATTATATCTTCTTATATCTTTTATAATACTATTTTTGTTGTAATTTTTGTTATTTTTGTTGTTCACAAGTAAATTTTCTGTTTACTAAAAATTTATATAAATTTAATTTAAATTCAAAAATACCATTATTTTATTAAAATTATATTTGACAATTAAATGAAACTACGTGACGTAGCAAAGATAATTGTTATAGCCCACCTGAAGATGTAATACAACGAAATCTAGGTCGTGGTAAAAAACTTAAAGAAAGTAGAAATAATACTACATCACGTAGTTTCATTTAATTGTGAATAATGAATTTCTACAAAATTAACGCCAAATATATTCAAAAAATAACATTTGTTTGGAACTTCGCTATCTAAATGAGATAAGATATCCATAAAATGATGTAACTTTGCTGGTAAAATAACTATCATTCAATTATAGCGTGAAATTGCTTAAAGTTGAAACTTTATTTAGTTACTTTTTAGCTACGATCTTTAAAATTTTTTAAAGATTTTTTAAAATCTGAAATAAATAATATAAATGGTATATATGGTATATTATTTAGAAACAGCGTTCCTTGTCGGTTGCTCAGCAAAATTAATCTTTAAACCACTGTAGGTTATCAGTCAACAGTTTAAATATTATGCTTTGGTGACATACAAATGAACAAATGAGTGATTTAACTTTTCTGTTGTAGAACCATAACTCAAGAATGCAGGTTAATTCTAAAACATTTGAGCCAGTTTCGAACCAATAATTCCTTTCGTGACTCGAGTATAACTATTCGTAAAAGTAGCGTGACGCCCGCACAGCACACACGCGGCGCGACCAAAACAAGCGTCGATTGTCACACAAAGCCCCTCACACACGACGCATCACGCGCCGGGGTCGTCGGCCCATACAAGGCCCTCATTGTTCTACTGACCGCGCCGGGTGCCCACAGTGAAATCGCTCCGTGAAAACATTAGCTCTCGTTGAATTCGACACATATTGAACAAACACTTAATCTAAAGTAATACTATAGGGAAAGAGAGTAGTTTTTTACTGTTACCGTTGGAAGGATAATAGGAAGAGTGTTCTTTCTTAAATGATGCAGCGTAGAGTTCTATCAGAAAGTTTGTCTACTTGTATTATATATATATATATATATATATATATATATATATATATATATATATATATATATATATATATATATATATATATATATATGTGTGTGTGTAATTAAGAACAAGAATTGAGAATTCATTTCAGAATCAGGATTCCTTGGGAAAAAAGATTACTTTTTTTAAAACAAAGGCAGTTTTGTTTTTATTTTAGATTGTGATTAATATATATGATTAATGTATTATATATAATTATATATAATTATATATGATTAATATAAAAAATTAGAATCAAGAAAAATGAAAATTCATAGTCACAGCACTTGAAAGAACGTCGCAGGGTGACAATGTTTTCGTTTTTTTTGAAAGAATACTTATAATTTAAAAAATACACGAAATAGATTTTTTTATGATTTTTCCGAGAATTGTCACAAGTTGGCCTATGACCAGTTTCCGGTTTGACGTTAATTTCTGTGACAAAAATATTTATATCGAGTTGTTTTCGTGCATTCCATATTAATTGTGCCATGGTGTTCATATTAGTGGACCTATCACAAATACAGTTATTTAACTTTAAGCGAAGTAGAGGACTCTCTATGTACCTGCCAGACTCGCACTTAGCCTGGTCACCGAATAAAGTGAGTCTTTTGAAATAAAATTTATGTTCCTTATATAGTTTTTCATTTTGAAATCCTGTTCATAAAATATTGAATTTCCAAAAAGGTTTGCCATCTGTGTAGATTCCTATTGTAAATCGGTGGTACTTAAATCCGGGCATATTTCATTAGTTCACGATTTGTTTTGCAGAATAACTGCAGAACCTTATAACCAGTCTTTATTATTACTTATATCCACCATTTGTAACGTAACTTTCATTAATCACTTTCAGCCAGCCAGTGTCAAATTAGCCTATATCTTATAAAAATGACTAATATCGAATTCAAAAAGTAATAAAACAAAAATACAAATACCCGTCGCTTTTGTAAGCTTCCATCTTCTGTAGCAATACATGTTTCAAAGCTCAGGTTTATAAAGCCTTCGTTCCTTTATTAACATGTTTAATAACAGCACAGATGCTAAGTAGTGGACAGTAATTATGACTGTCAATTAACCCAGGAAGAACCAGGACAATGCCGCGTTATACCGTCAATATTGAGTGTAATAATTCGGCATGCAATTGTAAGTATCTCTAATCAGTAAATGCGGAGTGCTAAATGAACTCCAAGTGTAGCTTGTGTTTATACTACCATATTTCAGTGGTTTTATTCTTCAGTTACTATTAATCGACAAAGGTGGTGTTCGATTAACTTTGTAGGTCGCGGCCTATAATGGTTACCACTCAGCCAGTATCTGCCGTAAGGAATTGAGTTGGGAATTGTATTTAACGTAACATTAATAAAGTGTAATGTTACATTAGACTCAATGCTCAATTTAAGGTCGACTAAACTCCTATTTAGTTTTATTCTACTTAGACCTATAAAGATAGAATAAACTCCAATATAGGTCTATAGTCTATGTTTGTTTATAATTTGGCACTTTTTCGAATTTATAATGAGATTTTAATTATTTTGCTCGCATAATGTCAATAAAAACGATAAATAAAATACAAGACATTAAATGCGAGTTGACTTCGAGTGGTAGTGGCCCGTATAGTGATTAGAATTAATTGAATATATCGCACTATATTAATGAAATAGACTTAACTCCGATTAAGTTAACAGATTTAAAAGTCACATGAAAGCTTTCTACGTTATTCGCAGATTATAAAATAGTAGTAAATATGTAAGTAAGTATTTCTTTTCATTTACACACCAAATTTACAGAATACGCTAAACGATAAAACTTTAAACGCTATTTCCCAAAATATATGAGATATGAGTTGAGTCACGTTTATTGTGAAGGTGCAATTTGCGCTGCTGATATTTTTTTAATGTTGGCTTTATTACATATTGTCTCGACTTTCGAAAATTTCTTGAAAATACTTTTCAAGACATTTTTATAATATGAAACTTATTTTACATGGAAATCGAAAAGATTTCCCATTTTATCCGCTTTCATTTGATACTCCAGAACATGCGGTTTAAAATAGAAAATAATACTGACTAATTTGATCCTACAAAATTTCGTGTTTCGTTTCTATATTTTTACTATGTATAAATGTATAAAAATTCAGTTTCCTAGATCCTAATGAAATTAAACCCTTTTTGGTTTTAAAAACATAGTTTTAGTATTTTAACATCCTAAGTAATATTATCTACAATATTTTAGTTTTATTTAGTTTTAGTATTTTAACATCCTAAGTAATATTATCTACAATATTTTAGTTTTATTTAGTTTTAGTATTTTAACATCCTAAGTAATATTATCTAAAATGCAAAAGTTGGGATGGATGTACATTTTTATGGACTAAAATTTCTGAACGGATTTATTAAAATTTTGGTTCAGGAATAGATTATATCCTGGATTAATATAAAGACTTTTTATATCTGAAGTAGTTTCTGAGGGATAGCATCCATATTTTATGATCTTCATTAGCTTCCTACTTAATCATGTATTAGTGTCGGTAAAGAAATTCTGTAATTTTTTATTTTATCGTGTATTAACTCATACAGTGTATCGTGAATTCCCTAATCCGGGCGGGTATCTGTGGCATAGCATATAAATCTTTTCCCTTTTATAACAATCTCACAATATTATTACTGAATGCGAACGGATTTAAACAAAAAAATTGAACATAGGTAAATTACATGCGACAGAAAAATAAAAAAGATATTTGTGTTTTTTGTAAATCTATATTTTTGTACCATTTTTTAACAAATTCTGGCAGTAAAACAGTTTAATAATCACGCATGTCCATATAATTTAATTTCGCATCATTACAAAGTCGTTTTCATATAATAATAACTTTGCCACTTTTCACCATTTTCATTAAGTGTCCATCAGGTGCCAGAAAGTGTAACGGAAGCGTGACGCAAGAGACGCCGTGGAAAGTAGCGTGAAAGCAGTCGATATATACAAGCGCGTATGGCGTAACGCGAAAACAAGATGTTCGTGTAGGGGCTTCAGTGGAAATCTATTTGATGATGTACTTGAAGAGTTAGATGAAATCTCTTAGTTTGAATCTTCGGAACAAAGTTTGTCAGTTGAAATATTGAGTCAATATTTTTTTAAAATTTTATTTTATACAAGAAATTTTTCATATCGTTGTTTAAATTATGAAAATTTTAATAAATAAAAAGACTCTAGATGAAGATAAAAATAATTTTCACAATTTTCCGATATGTATATATAATTGATTGTCTATAAACACTAATAAAACACTTGTTTATTTTCAACTAATGGAATAATTGAATTATATCGTAAAAGATACAAAAATAATTATGAGCAGGAGACAACTGTATCCGGCTGAAACATTACAGATTCAAAGCTTCATTGTATGGTGTACATAATATATGGAATGGTAAATGTAGGATGTACAATTTAGAATCTACTCAATCGGTTCTAACAGAACTATTTTCTCTGAGACGTGTTCACGTGTTAAATTTAAATTCTTTTTCCAAATAAGAACAGAGTAGAGACCAAAGTTCATAAATTCCTTAGTAATGGAGTAATGGAGATAGTAATGGAGGAAAATATTTTTAATATTACAGACGATTTCAATTAAAAATGGGTAATCTTGCATTATTGTAATTTCATAGCGAGTTTAAATATTTTTTAAACCGACAAGTAAGAATTGCTTAAAATATTTTTTTGAATAAATAAGAAAACATATCTTTTTAGCAATGTATGTGATTCCTCAATGGCGACATTGCTTGAGACATTGCCTTAAGAGAATTAAAACAGCCGCGGCGCCGCCTAATACAAACCCTTATATGGTTTCATTAAAACACAACATTGCAGACTGATGTTTTATAATACAACTTACTTATAACATTATCCTTTAGTTAGCATAAAATTATCCTTTAGTTCTAACTGAAACTGTTATTTAAAATAATATTTGCAAATACTATCGATATTTGACATTTAAATGAAAAATACGTGAATTACACAGCATAATGCTCAAGCAATTTCATTAAATTACGTGATGAAAGTCAGAATAAACTTGAACTCTGTTTATGCGTACTAATCCATCTATTTAAGATGTAAACATAGTAAATTTGTTTTCAGAAATTATATTTTTCAATGAATTTACCAGTCATTATAGTGTCCAGTGGTAATTAGACGCGGTGGTCAATTTCTTTCGCAAGTTTCTGTATTCGCTACTGGTTGTTTTCTTTTTATTACCACTTGACATACGTCAGCTGTATTACGTTTTTCACCACGTTTTTTAACCTTTGTTAATATTAAAACATGAATCAAAATTTTGTCATATATAGTCTGTCGGAGGCCTGGGAGCGCATTCGTTAGTCAGAAATGTGTTTTAAAAGTATTGCCTTCTTGATTAAATTAAGGTAATAATAACGATAAATATAATATAGAAATAAATCGGGTTCGACGAATCAACATGACAGATAATAAATACAAGCCACTTATACAAAATTAGTACTGATGCCTTAATAGGATTGCAGTATGGGTAGACCCTTAAAGATTTAATATTTGTGCTGAATAACTGTAGCAATTTTGTGCAGAGATCCCTAAAGTTATATTTTAAAAATTAATTATAATTTAATTTAAAGTGTGGAAAAAAAATTAACTCTCTTATATTCTGGAGACGTAACTTTACTTAAAAAATACCTGCAAACACCTTTAAAGAAAAATAATTGAAATTAAAGATAATCGCATTTATTATATGCTGGTCCTCCATCGCGACTTCGCACAGAATTCGTTTCACAACTGTATTCTTCAGTTGTCCGCGTCCTTCATATCGACACATGCGTCGTCTGCTTCCGGCGCCACCTCCTAGCTGGCTACGCAGCAATTTTTTTCGCATATTCGGATAGACGGCCATATCTTTTTAATTAATTATTTAAATAACAGGCGGTTAAGCCAAATATCAATATACATGAAATATTATCCTATTTCGTTTATTCTAATAAACACCAATTTTTCAATGAGGAAATAGAGTCGTGAATTACCTAATTACTTTTATTATGTTTTCGTATTACGGACTGTCATATAGTATATACACACGGTGTCCGGGAATAAGTGTCGGACAAAGAAAGACGCTAGTCGTTGGCTATAAAGGAATAAATTGTCGTTGAAATAAAACGTAAAATACGCCCTTTTTCTAATTATATGCAAAAAAAATATTACACATCACGCGTTTTAAAACACCTAACACTTGCCTGGAGCGCAGTTCTTACCCGGGCAGCTAGTCTATGTCTTCGCAACTGTTTGCGGGTTATTCCCCTAAACGGTGCTGTATAATGTGTGGAAGTATTGTGTGTACGAAAAAATGACAAATAATTATGAATATTTTCAATTTTCTGAAAAAAAGTCATCTTTTAAATTTTATTTTAACGACTACTTTTCAGTCAACTAATAACGTCTTTCTTTGTCCGACAATTTTTCTGACACATGTATACAAAAACAACTTTTTTGGAGGTCTCGTTGAGACATATGATTTCTTCTTATGTTATTTTGTAATTTTTGTTACCCAGAGTGCTGCAAGAAAACATCAATTTGATTGTTTTTAGTTATTGGGAATAGTGTAGCTGTCTAGCATTGAAATAATTTTTGGAAACGGTCCAGTAGTTTTCCAGTTTACTTCGTATATATAAACAAAAAAAATCAAACTCTGCATGAATTTTATCTTCTTCAGTTTTTAGTCTGTTAACAGATCTTTTTCAGTGTAACATCAAAGCATTTCCAAACAGGCCCGACGGATCAGATCCCACCAAATCTCCGCTCGTAAAGGAATGCTTTCCGTACGCATAGGTAATGCGTGTCATTAAGCGCAGTCGTATGTACAGCGATTTGGTCACCGGTTGCACGTCAAAATCTTTCTCCCAAACGTTTATTGTTTGCGTTTTCGGTAATCGTTTTGAAGTTTCTCATTGGTCGCCAGCTTACGGGTAACGATGCGTGCGGACTGCGGAGCGGTGTTCGCTTCCGCGACTTATGTATAGGGATGCCAACTCAAAAAATATCGATATTCTTATCCTTTAGATGTCACTAATATATCGAATATTAGTTAATTAGTCACGATAACAAAATTTTCTTTACGAATAAAGAAAATTTTGTTAATTTCTGGTCTCCCTAGATATAAAATAAGTTTAAATATATTTTTTTATGAAAGCAAAAAATTTTTTAATTAAATTAGTAAAATAAATTTTTAAAACATATCTTTTGTGTTTTAATAATGGAGATGTAAGTTTCATTTATGTTGAATATATTCAATAGCAATCTTTTAAACACTGCTATAAAAAGCATTTATAATGAACCCACCGTACTGCATTGATCTATAAACTTTGCAATAACAAAGATTTTTTGACACTCTGGAATATGCGTCAGAATATTTTTTTTTGTAATCAAATCATAAAATTGTATTTGCTAATTTTACAGCGCTTAAAATATGCATCTTCGAAAATCTCAAGAAGGTAAAATTAAAACTGCTGTTTTGATTTGATGGTTGGAGTAATGTATATTAGAAAAGTACGTAGCAAGTGATGATAAGCTTCCATTAATCTCACTTATAATACATAACATTTCTATATTTTTAAGAGGTTTTTAGATACTTTGAAATCATATGTATCGGTTTAAATAAAACACAAAACTAAATATATACAGTTGAGAACAGAACAGATTGTCCACTAGATGTGCATAGACTCTGAAGGTCATAAAGGTTACTGCAATCTGGCGCAAAACATCACTCTAAATAACCAGTGAAACATTTCTTTGCTTGTTTTATTTCAATTGAAGATTTTCCAACGATAGTACAGCAACTTTATATTATGTACTGCAAGAGAGCGAAACCTTCGCGAGATGTTTACTATTATTTCCCCGGTATGAGGTAGCGAAGAAGTTTGTATTATCCTATTATATCTTTTCCCTAAACCTATATTTACTGTTCGTATACCAGTAGCTTCTGTTCTGTGCATACTTATAAATAGAAGAGAGTTTGTGTTGTAACATTTAGAAGACAGAAAAGTGATAAAATGGTCTCATTCTATATACAGTATCCATTCAATGAGTGCCAAAACCGATGATTTTTGGTAAGCCTAAATAACCAATAAAGATAAATGCATGGACTTTGCCTTTCTATTTAATATTGTTTATTTTATTACATCAGCGATATTCACAAACTTTTTTATTCATTTATCACATCTTTCTATCGATATATTACAGATAAAGTTAAACAATAGTTAACGGTAACAGATACAGATAACCATTAGTAAAAGCTTAACACAATTAGAATTTATAAATCAGATTTGAATCCATGATTACATGTTAATTATAAGAGGTAGTAACGGTATATTTCTACAAATTTACTTTCACTCATCATAGAAAAATTGCCCTCTGTTGTGAACTGCTGGTTGAGTAGTTGTAAACCGCAGGAAATTGGAGAGATCCGGTACAATTCGGTTCTGGAGGGTATTATAGTAAAGGATATCATGAGCGCAGAAAAAGTAGGAAGAATGAAAGTTTACTCAATAATATAGGGCGTAAGATTTTTCCTTTTAACGGTTAGAAGAGTAGTTTCATAAGTGCTATGTCTTTTCTGAGTTGCGAAGAAAAGAAAGCTTGCATATCCAAGAGGAAATCGGTAAGGAATAGAAAGGAATTGTACTTTCTTATAAACGGATATCGTAAAATTTTTTGTACACGTTCAAACATCGAGCTGCATTTGGCGTCGTGTGTGCACTAGAGGACAGAGCTCGAAAACATATTTCGTCCTGTTTGTTGTTATAAACGTAATCGTTTTATTAAAACGTAATTTATATGCGAGTTATTTTTAATCAAATATTTATATTTATGTGAAATTCCCCAGATTCAGATATTGAAATAGTCTGCTTTAAAAATACCAAAATATCGGTGAGAATAGCTGTAAATTTCGATAAAATATATAGCTAGCATTATATCGATATTAAAATGTTTATATATTGTACATCCCTAGACGCAGTCGCTTGACTGTGATAGTTTAGAATGGCATCCGTTTACGTGTGGTGTGACGCGCTCGGCGGTTAGTCTACAAATAGTGGCAAAAATGCACAAAAAATGTTGGGCGCAATGACCTGACTTGTGAAGGTTTTATCCGATATATTTGGTTTTGAAATCATGTATTCCAATTTTTTGACGTAGAAATGTCAACTAATATTCAAAAAACTCTCTCTTGTTAAAAAACCTTTAATTCGAATAGGCATTGCATTAAAACGATCATTTTCGGTAGTTGGAAACAATTGTTGAATGAAATTTCCTATTTTAAGATTAAAGTGAAATAAGAAATCACATATAAATCACGTATAAATATTTAATCATTCAAGGCTGAAAATGTCAAAATGCTGTTTAACATATTCAGTTCATCATTATTGATAAACATTAATGTCAACAATTGATAAAAAATGTTAAATTACAAAGTAGAAGCGACCATACTTCATATCTATTCTAATAAATTTTTTTCATGTAATGCACTTGACGACTCTGTGCCAACTGCCATTAACTTGTAATTAAAAGAGCGCACTTAGATCTATAATACTTAAAACTTATAAAAAAATATTCTACAACCTTTCGATAAGCTTTCTATAAAATTCTCGAACTTGTGTCTCGAACTTATTAGTTAATTCAATATAATAATATTATTTCAAAAATTTAGATTTTTTGGACCAATTAAAACAAGACGAAGTGTCTCATTTGATTTATTCGAGTTTATCACGTAGGGTAATTCTAGGATAGATGCCTTTATTCTCAATGACCTAATTTCAAAAAATTGTAGACAAGAAGTTACATTAGAAAAATGGAGGGAGACCCTTGAACCTCAGTGAAGTGCGGAAAGTGGGACAAGCGCGATTAATTTCCACGCCGCTGTACTAACAATTGCTGAAATTTTATTCGTAAGTACTTACCGTCGAATCATTTTTTTTCTTTTGCAAATTCTAACTTCATTTTGCTTAGTAGTTTATACTAAAGTATATATCTTTAGCTTAAAGGATAGTGCCTATTTTTCTGACGATAGGTACCCTTAACGATATTAGAGTTTACCATGTTTACAGCGGTGCAATAATGACACCATTTGCCACATGTTAAATAAGCTTTTATTTAAAAAAAAGGTTTAATATTTTTTGTTGCGATAAAAATGGTAATGTCTTCCTACACCCACCACCAGTTTTTCAAATGTTTGAATGGCATTACGCAGATGCTTTGCTCAGAGTAACAAGGAATATTTGCACTTAGATGTATAAGCAATGAAGTATTCATAATATTTTAATTTTTTCATGATACTGGTATGAAAGACTACTATTAAAAACTGTACTCCGTTTTGTTTCCGGCAAACATCCTGTTCTTAGATTCGAAAATGAGGAGAGCATTATGACTCCTATTTTGCAGTTAGGAGCAGCAGGATTTCCTCCCAATAGGAAATCAATACGCATGAGGGAATACCAAGTAGGTTGACAATGTAATGACATTTATTGGTTACTCGTGGTTCCTAGGTTGTACAGAGTGAAATCCTACTGTATTCATAGTTTTGTAATCATTAGATATCCAAGTATTTTGGACGCCTCACAAAACTTTTTCGAGCTGAAAGATACTTATATTGAAGATATTGTTTTTAAAAAGGAACTATAATAAAATCCCTACATAATCATGAAAAAAAATCCCTACATAAACCTGATCATGAAAACTTATGAGATAATGACTGTTGAACATAAGTCGCATAGTCGCATCGTGGCTGTTTTTTATATTTCAATGATGATTGTGACATCACACGGAAATATTTTGTTAATGTTTAGTCTATTATAAGATCTAAAAATACCTAGGTACTGTTTTTATTGTAAATTGTTAAGGAAGAATTTTTCTATTTTTTAAAGGATATAATTATTTATTATATAATACTACATTTGGAACAATATTCAGTGTACTGAAATATTTATTAATTAGACATATATGATGAGTTTAAACACTGTGAAAGTTAAGGGATGTCATTATTTTGTTTCCATATAATTATAATAAACAATATAAAAACTTTTAAAGTTCTCATTTACTTGTTTTTTATTCTATAAGGTATCTAGCCCAATATATAATGTATGACGAATTTCGCAAAGTGATGGTTTGCAACTCTCGAAATTTGTACTTATATACGTTTCTCTAAGCAGTACGAAATAAATAAGCACATGAATAACATGTACATACACACTTAAGTATCTACGTAGTTATTTCGAGACAAATATACTCACAGACTCCTAATTTTTTACTTTTTCAACTGACACTTCAGAATCAGTGTTCAATAATATTACAGGTTTATGGCAAATATGAAATCGATTTATAAACTCATACCAAAGTTGCAGAATTGAGACTTATTTTTTTTAATTAGCTTACTATAATTAGCGTAACTTAAAAGATGAAATTCCTTATGCATCATAGACCAGAATATTTTGAATTATATGACAAAGTTTTTTCTAATTCCATAAAACATATCGGCTGTTAAATATGAAATAGTGGGAAAGTCCCAGATATGGGAAACAAAGGAAAAAGAAAGACAAAGCGCTGAAGCCGGTAGATATTTCCGAAAATGCCACGAAATCCATATCGCCTTCAGCATCGAACATTAATCACCCAACCCTAATAAATATGTAAAGGTTAGAAACAGACTCCTTAATCATAAAAATGTTTTTTGCTCCTTCAAAATTATCCTCCGTATGTCTAACTTAGATAATTATATATCTCCTAGGTAGGCCATATGGAATTAATTTTTTTCTAGTTAAACCCATATATGTATTAGTGTGAAAAGAAATATATATATATATATATATATATATATATATATATATATATATATATATATATATATGTGTGTGTGTGTGTGTGTGTGTCAGAAAAAATAGAATATCGGAAGGAGTTTTATAAAAACCAACTCTAGCAGCAAGTCCAGAATTCGCAACATGGGACTTGTCATATTTATTTACGATTTAAAAAATCCGAGCCAAAATTAGAGATTGATTGAAATAGTAAGATAGAGACAGAAAGATATCTAAAACTTTGAATTAACAAAACATTGCCGAAATAGTGAAATACTAAACGACTTCTCAGGCATCTGTATACCTAAGTAGTTCAATATATTACGAAAAAATGTTGGGAGAATGTCGCAGCGTTGCATTGATTACTGAGGAATTTATATGTTAAGTTTTTCTTACCTTATAGCAAATATTTATTTATACGTGAAAAAACATAGTACAGTACGTAGTATAAGCACAAAATACTTTTTCACAAATCCCGTCAAAATATTAGGCACGTCATACCGTGTAATGTCATCCGAGGTGACGTAATCGACGCATCCGGTTATGTTTGCAAAAACAGTTCTCGTATTTAGCAAAGATTAAATACTCATTACTGAATATTTTACTGTAAACGTATAAATTAATAATAAAATTCTACAATGGTTTATCTTTCAACGAAGTAATAATGTCTTTAAAAAACAGTATTTTGCGATTAATGTCTAATTGTTTTTGGCTGTACCAAATTACTTACATATAAAAAAGTGGTCGGAAGTTGAAAAACAATTCCTCCATTTGCATTTTCTTCAAAATCATGTGTTTTGAAAGTTCCGTACCTACGAATTAATATATGTAGATTAAAAGCTCATGGCATATGCCTTAAAGTATTTTGTAGCACATTTACAATGTTGGTGGTATCCAAACGATTTAAAACGCAGAAGCAATATAAATCTATGCAGGTTCTTCAATATTCTCAGTAAACCTCGTAATGCATTGTATCTCTGATTCGAATCCAATATTAACAGTAAATCGTCTGGAATTGCTTTTCAAAAACCAAAAACATTAACTTGATATTTGAACAACGAACAGATATTCTGGTGAATATTCAACAGTCCCAGATTATGGAATCAATTTGTCTCAAATCACATTACAATTTATAACCTGGTCTTTAATGTGCCATCCATATATCATTTCTTTTTACCTAGACTTGATAATATGGCGCATAACGTAATATATACTTGCATTGCCGTTATACGTAAAAAAAGCTTTTACCCGACTTCGGCAAGACCGGAAAGGGTTTAAATAGTTTTATAAATTAAAGATAAAAAATAATAACGTATTCAATGATCGGGAAATTTTTATACATTATACACTCAAGTATCTATTTTCCAAAGAAATCGATACATATATAAAGCCTGCCAAAATTAAAGCAGTTATAAATCTCTGATAGAACGATCCTGGCTACTAGAGTCTCTGTCCTTAAGAGGTAGAATAACAAAAACATAAATCTATAAGGGAAAGTGATATCATATCACATTAAGACTAGCAGTTCAATGTCTTACAATGTTCTGTACTAAATTACAAGCGAGCCAGAGTGTTATAATTACAAGAATAATAAAACAATTTTAGGGAGATATGCTTGGTGGGATATTTGGGGCAAATCGTATAAGCGAGCATGTTAATTGTCGGTGCGAATGACGTATTCAATTCGGGTTATATTTACACGTTTCATAAATTTGATAGAGGATGTGATGTCTTCGTTAGAGGCGATACAGTGCGAAAATACGCAGATATTCGCAAGTTTTTCACGTATTGTAGATTGATATATTTTTACACACAGATTATTCCCGAACTTGTAAAAACTTGGATAGATATCTGTTTATGTATTTTAAAATTTATTGTTTTATGAAGTTTATTTAAGTCACGTAATACGTTGAATTTTTGTTTGCTCTAAATAAAATGTATCTAAAGTTAATTTTAACCGGCTAATAACCGAAGTCAATTTATTAATAATGACTATCAAAATTAAATCTAAGATTGACCGGCCAAAACTTTAGTTTAAAAACAATTGCAATAAAAAGGTTCAAGTTCTTCTTTCAAAGTTATCTGTAAAAGTACGGAAATAATAGTAGTTAAGTTCTTACCGAGCCTTGCTCGAGAAATGTAAATGAGTGAGTTAGAACTTCATGAGCAGATTTATGGAATATGATCTATCATTTGATCACACACGTATCCATCATTTGATCACACACGTATCTGACACGTGTTTTATTATGTTTATTATATATTTTATCGTTTTGTAGAAGAAAAGAAAGTTACATTCAATAACACAAATCAACAAAATTTCAAATTTTATTCTCTTACTGCTACATGAAGCATTTTATTTTAGTTAAAACATAGCATTCATGCTTATTCATTTATTATCTTGCACTTCCTTGTGTAAAGTGGGCCGTGATGACGAGTGTGTGACGTAAGTATAAAGATGTATACACCAATTTCAAATTGTTTTCCGTTGTTGCGAAATACACATTATTAATATGAATTCCTGTTCGCCCTATTCGAGTCGTATTTGGCTTTGCGCTTCTTTAGTTTGATCAATTTGAACATTGATATTGAAAATGGTACTAACGTTTTTATTCCCGAGGACTATGTTGCAGGGAAAGTGCACATTTTGGTATATATCTATCCAAGTCTGCTCCGAATAAAATACCGATCCCCTAATTGTGGGCATATTGATTGACCTTATTCTTTTCTTTCTCGGACATATTCCCTCATCTTGGTCGTCTTTTTGTCGACTTACGGTTTCAGAAAAGCGGCGTACTTAGTTAAATCGCAACCCAATTAGACTACCTAACATGTTTTTCATGTTTTTATTAGTATTTTCTTTGCTATTGTTTTTTCTTTATTTCTCTATACTTCTAAAAATTCTTCTTGATCCACTGCGTAGCGCCACTATGTTAATAAGTAGAAGCATTACGTCAGTATAGTCTAGACGATCATTTTGCGCATGTTTCAATATTTTTTCGGCATAAATTTTAAATAGATATTTTGAAATAAACTTATTAAGTCCATTAAAAGAGTTATTTTAATTTGTTATTAATAACAAGTCACTTAATTACTATGATGTGTTTTTTTTCTAAAGAAAAATTGTTTTGTTCATCTTTCAATGGAAAAAGGCATGTGGAAGAGGTATTAAGAGAGAAAGAAAAAATAATTTCGGTACAATTGTATGACTTAATTATGTAAATTCCACAAGAGCCAGATAGCCACTTGAAATTTTAGTTACATTTAGATTTAGACCTTTAAATTATAGTATAAAAATAAACTAAGAACAGGAGCATTGTATCATATAGCAAACGAATTATGCCCATTGACAGGAAATAATCCGAGTACGATAAGTCACTTATCATAATTCAATAATTTCTTTCTGTATGTGTTATATAGATATTTTTGATTTTTTTTTTGAAATTACTTCTTTGATATCTTTCACAGCACATTCAAATAAATTATATAAATTTTTGTTTTTATTCAATGTTTTCACATAAGGCTTACATATTTTTAAAGTTTTTTATTTCTGCTCTATGGCAATTCTCAGTCACCATATTGTATGAATCTTGTTTGATACCTGAGAACATTTGGAAAGCTAAGACCATTCCAGCAGTATCTTATTTCATCAAATCGGATTATCTGTTCCTCCTCCAGAATGTTAGAACATCTGGACAATATATACATATGGTCCTAAATACATACTTGCACACATACAAAGACTAATAAAGCCAATACTATCCTTGACGTACCGCAATCAGATAAAAAAAGGTTCGATATTAAAAAACGTATACCATTGAAATCTCAAAAATAAATTACCGACGGTTTAGTTAATAATAAAGAGAGTACTAATGCAAGTACTTGAATTGAATGAGATGTAAAAATGCGATGTAAAATGTAGAAGTTCATATTAATGAATAAATTTGGTACTGCTGCATGCACTTTTATGTATAGTAACGCATCACCAAGATAGAGACGGCGACATATCAAAGTTGAGATAGAGCGTTGCTTCAGAGGTGGACAGCCAATGAGTGAGACAGAGCATACCGCGACAGGGCTCCGCGCTGCAACTTTATAAATAGACTCGAACCGAGCCAGTTCTTTCCTTTTCTCCGTCTACCGCCGTAGGATTTAGAAGAGCTGGAGGTCCCTCGTGCGCTGCACTGGATGATGCCATGCCGTCGCCTCTTCTCGACGGCGATGCGTTGCTTAGCGCGGCGTTCAGGTGTAGCTATAGTTTACTGCATTCTGACTTTATTGTTATATAAATTGTATTGAGTTCTGTTATTTGATTGTCTTCACAGAAATTGTCTAGTGTTTTATTATTTAAAAACAGTTTACCATTATTAGGTTGTCACTGTTTGGTAAGTCAGTGCAGCTACAGTAACAAATACACATTTTCATAATAATAGGTTTGCGACCTATCTGAATATTTATCACTACTGATTATAATTTTTACTGTTCCTTTAAATAGTTTTAAAACTTTATATGCTTCATATAAAGTTTTAAAACTATTTAAAGGAACAGTAAAACTTTACGACAACTTTACGGAACTTTACGACACCCAGAATAAGGTTATGATCAAAAATATAAATCACAAGACGGAGTATATAATATTTTTGTAAATATAAATTATACATATATTAATCCTGCTAGGTACGAATACAACTTGCTCTCCGAGTATTTCACTAATACTTAGTTACATATGTAAGTTTCAACATTAAAAGGTTCCTTCGTAGTTTTCTATTTTATTTAGAAATATTAATGTTATTTTTTTACTCACAATTACTTTAATTTATTAATACAAGTTGACTGAAATTAAATTATTTGGAGATTAATACCTTATGAAGAAGAAGCTACATAAAAATATTACAAAATATTTCAATGTTACCCTACTCGTCGAATAAATATTTCTTCTTGTTTACCGCATTTTTATGTAACATTTCATAATAGCTATTCTTAATCTGAAAGCGATGCGATGCTCTCTTTAATTATTTATGGTAGCTGATACCGGTGGGCATGCATTATGGAAATATAAACGTTTCCATTTGCCTTTCGGCTAATGAAATCTAATAGCGGACTATTGATTAAAAAACAGAACATCCGATTGCCGAAAAAACCTAAAAGATTATTGTGTACATAAGATATTAGTCGGTAAAAACAAAATCAACGTATCTAAAGGTCAAACGAAAGCTATCTATATCAATTTACTAATTTGAAATATAACAAGTTACGAGAATTCCCAGCCTCAGTTCGACTATAATATAATAATCTATGTTTAGAGTTATTATCTAACGTAACATGCTAGTTAAAAATTAATTAGTATTTTATCTACTTCCATATTTTATCTAATCCATGATTTCACATTTTCTTTTAAATTAAGTTTATTTTAATTGTTGGATGTATGAAGCAGTTGAACAGTGCACCTGCACTTCGCAGCTCGATTATTTTTTAAAAATTTCTTTATTTGCATACGGCCTTCAATTAATAGACTAAAAAATTACAAAAGTTAGCTCTAAATACATTCTTAGATTGTAATCTTCACAATGATTTTTGTGTATTAATAAATTATAATTATTACCTAAGAGCTGCTCGTCACGGCTTTGCCTGGGCAATAATGATTGCTTTATTTTGATCGTTTTAATGGTTTCGTATCGCAAAAAGAAAGAACGGAACCCTTACAGGATGAAAATTAAAGCGATAATACTATATTTTTTAGAATAGTTTTTGTGGTATTCACGATATTTTTTGCCAGTAAAATGTGGACTAGATGATATATTTACATGGTGAAAAATAATGTTATTTGTGGAAATATTGTATCCCACTAAATGTTTGCATAACCTTCATGCGTGTTCTACTCGTATTTAATAAGTTTGTGTATATATATATATATATATATATATATATATATATATATATATATATATATATATATATACATTGCATACTTTTCAGTATAGGTATCTCTGAAAATATAATAACTAACATAGTAAAAAGATGTTTTTGAGACTTATAATTAGAAATTTGAAAGGAAAACTCTCACGATACATGAAATTAAAAAAAAACTTAAGTTTTCTAATTTCTGCGTCAAACGGTTCCTGAGAAAAATTTATGTGACGGATAGACGGATAGATACGTGAGTGATTCTAAAGGGTCCCGTTTTTCCTTTTGCAGAATTATTTTACTATAGCTATAATTACTAATCATGGGTATACCCTATGTTCTATGACACTGTAATTGCATTCTATCATTTGCAAATTGCATTCTCAAACAGCCTTCGGGTTATCCCATTATTGAGAATTATTATACGGGCAATACATTTTTCGCGTATTTTGGCATATAAGTTAATTATGGAATAAACCTCTGACTGAAATGCATTTTAGTCGGAATACTCATAATTTACATAAGGTTCTGTAGTTGCCTGTATATTTCTTAAAATTTTAAAAGGAAGTTAACCGTAATAATTTTAAACGAAATTTCTAATCAAATGTTAGTACCCAGAATTTTCTTAGGTTGTTCAGACCCATGTTTGAAAAATTAGATAAAACATTACGAACGCTGCTTTGAAGTTCAATTTTTCAAAAACGATGCATAATGGTAAAAGGTAGTAAAATAAACCTCAACATGCAAGAAAACACTTTTAGATGGAATGGACAAAAACAATTTCACCTCCAATTTACATTTTCTCACTACGAAGCCTAAAAATGAGGAAAAATTATAAATAATACACACTCGACAAGGGAAGAGCATAGATATATCACACTGAATTCATGAATGTACATTTTAAAGACATCAATCCAAACCACCCTGAATCATAATTATAATTTTAAATCGACAGAGCCTAAACTAAAAGGGTTTTACGTACAAGGGTTTTTCGTCACATTAATATTTGTAATGTGACGAAGCTTACATGTTACCTTTTCGAGCTTGTATATGGTACTCTAATATAGAAGGTATTGAAAAAATAATTTCAAACGCTTGGCTGTGCTACATCCATGAATATTTGATAAAGTTTTTTAAACCCATGTTTTATGAACCCTTTTATTTTCATTAAAGGGATTGAAGTTGGATGTTCGTACTTCATGTCAAAATAAAGATTATAATAATATTTATAGAGTGCATAAACTAATTAATATTTATAGATAAACCCTTATCTTGGTTGTAGAAATAAAATGATTAATCAAACTTACACAAATGTATGAATACTTGATTCATTGTAAGTTTTGAAACTGTTTTCTTTTAAAACTTCATTTAATAACTTCTTTTACATTTAATAACTTCTCTACATTCAATAACTACTAACTAAGAATAACTTTCCACCGCTCTCGCTAAAATTATTGTCGTGTTCAATTTCTTTTCACATATTCCTAACAAAATAGTTACACGAAGTAAATTATTATTGTGCATGTAATTGAAAATTTAAAATAGCAACTCTATTATAAAATTAATCGATATTATAAAAAAAATAAGAACTTATTCTCCTTGTTTTATAAGTCCATTTCAGAGTATGAGTCTTCTGTATTACTTTGTGTAAAAATGGGGGTTATCTAAATTCCGACTGAAATATGACAAAGTCGAAATTTGTTCTCTTTTGAAGTATTTTGTTGGTGTTGAAAAACAAAGTTCAATTTGATCAAATAGTTAAAAATAAAAAACACTATAGTTGTAAAAACTAATATCCTATTACTAAAACTAATAACTGTTTGCTCTCACAAAGGAGATCACGCAATCAACAAAATTAAAATTGTTTCGAGTAAAATACGCTAAAAGACCTTTCGCGTTTCAAAAAAGTCTTGAATAAAAATGAATAGTATATTATCATAATACACGAATTACTCTCATTACATTTTATCATTAACGACTACAACAATTTTCACTATTGTATTTTATAATTAATCTGCATCAAAATGTTTATTATAACGCTGTAGAATGTGACATCTTGTTTGTTAAAATTTACAGTGTGTTATTTGTGTGTCTGGACCGTTAATTCAATTAAATATTATTAGCTATACTAACATTCGTAAAATCGATAATATAGTTTCCAAACTAAGACTAAATAAGAAAAAAAAATACAATTTGCGGGTCTGGAATATAAAAGTCATGAAATCCAGTCCGCAATCATGTTGATATTTATCGTGCGTGTGTATGTAAATATGTATGTCATTGCTAATCTTTTTACGTTACCGTACCTGAAGGGCAAAAAATTGTAAGGGTCCTAAAATTTCGTTTTGTCCTTTCCTGTATTGTGGCATTATAGCTCTTTCAGCTTAAGACAGATTGTGATGAAATAGCACATTAGGCGAAAAAACAGCAATTAAGTAGAAAGAAAAAATATCTCCCCGATATCAACTTAGAAAACCTAAAACTAAAGAATAAAAAAACATTTTCTCCTGGGTATCATCATGTGGAATGTTCTTAAAGATGTTTTTATAAATGTAGTAATAATATTAATTAACGTTTTTTTAACATGGCGTCTCCTTTGCGAGGTACAACTTCATGAAAGGTTTTGCAATATATTTCACGCCATTCTAATATTTTAACAATTTACGACAAAAATATGAAAGCAAATCAGAATAAGAAATTTAGTAAGTGCTTAAATGAAAAATTATTTCGGTTCATTGTATTAATAAATTAAATATACATAGACAACCGAGCTGAATTTCTTATGCCTGGGAAAGATAAATAAGGCGATACATTTACAAGCCGTGACCCTTATGCCTGGTATAAAATATATTTAAAAGGTGTATTCCTTATGCCTGGGAAACATACTAGATAATATATATTTACAGTGTTTCTTATGCCGGGTAAACATACGCTAGGCAATACATTTACAAGCTATATTTCTTATGTCTGGGAAATATATATACAATATATGATAATATTTGTAATAGTTTAATGCACTAGCATGAATCTCCGACCGGCGTCCTCTATTCGACTATTTCGAAAAAGTCGTTATAAGTGTTTAAATTTCCCGCCTAAGAGTTACAAAACGTAAAGCATTCCATTCATTCAATATCCGTACGTCAACTGTCAAAAAACGGTTTTAAAATCGTAACGAACAAAACGTCAGTAGGTTAAAAACTACGAAAAAGTGCAGTGTGATTGTTCTGTAATGTGGTGTAAAATCGAGATTAGTGTGATTCTTCACTTTTAACTTTTGAAAAGTGAAGAATCACACTAATCTCGATTTTTGCGGAAATAAACCTACCAGCAAATGTTTTATATTATTACAGCATATTAACACTTACAGTGGTTTTAATGACGAAGTTATAACTCCTAATTTAAGTAAATTTATAGATTTATCAAGTAATTAAGACCGGACGAAATGAGGTTTCTTTAAAAATCGTGAGTTCCGCAATCCGACCTGTTGTTCGGACACAAGATTATTGTACTTCGCAATGAAAGTTAATTTACTTACTTTGTTTTCACTGAAACCGTATTTTTCACGTTCGTGAACTATTTTAAAACGAACCTACTTTAAAGCAATTAGATTCGACGTTATTTGACTTGAAACTCTATTATTATAAATACATATTTTATATAACATATTGATATTTTTGGGTATTTTTTCATACTATTCAGCGCATTAAGGATAGCTAATAGACAATTTTAATAATGATCGGAAATACGGTACACATTATTGGCTTTATACCTGTTTCCGACCGTGCCGCTCGAAATCATGTTTTCAAGGAACTTGATTGCGACCACTAGTATGTTTCAGACAGTCAACATGGACTCAACGTCTTAATTATCCCCGCGAAAACCTAGGAAAGGCTAGATGTAACATAAATGAAAATAAATATAGTATTAGACAAGCTTCAAAAATATATGAAGTTCCAAGACAACTTTCATTCATACACTAAAGGAGAAATACAGAAAGCCGGAAAACATAGGCGGACCGACGGTTTTAAGGAAAGATGAAGAAGCTATACTGGTAAAATGGATAATATAAATGGGTAAACTTGGATTTTCAGTAAGTCACAGCTGATAGATTCTGTAACAAAATTAGTGAAGAATTTAAACAGAGAAAATCTATTTAAAAATGGTCAACCTGGAAGGAAGTGGTATAATGGATTTCTAACTCACCACCCAGAGGTTTTTAAAAGAGTTCCACAGGCATTGTCAAGGTACAGGGCCCTTGTAACGGAGCAAAATATCAAAACTTGGTTTTCCAAAATTCGAAAGTATTTGGAAGAAAACAATTTGATTGATATGAGTGACCATCGAATAGTTTTTAAATGTGACGAAAGTGGTTTTTATTGGTATCCCCAAGAGAAACAGGTCTTGGTTAGAAAGGGTTCAAAGAAAGTATATAACTGCACAGTAAACGACGAAAAAGAGTGTTTGACCGTTTTACTTACGATAGCAGTAGATGGTTCAGTACCTCCACCTTAAGTTCTGTTTCCGTATAAACGATATGTACTATCATCCATTGTAGTAAATATACCATAACAATGGGGAATAGGCCACTCAGAATCTGGTTGGATTACAAGCGAGACGTTTTACGAATATATTACAAGTGAATTCTATCCTAGATGGTCATTCGTTTCATATTAACATAAATTTGAGTGAATTTTTCAAACAAAATGGAATCATACTAAC